>VZTA01022507.1:0-158266 GCA_013398855.1 Mohoua ochrocephala | reverse complement strand
GGGGGTTATGTAACAAGTGATATAAACAGTTGTGGAGTGGAAGGAGAGGGGAAAGACAATTAGGCCGGTACCCACAGAGGGTTTGAAGACACTTTTTGAAGGAAGTAGCTATACATTCCTACCAGGAGGGCACGGTCCTGAGCCCCTGACCAGAGTGTTTCCTCAACTCCACCACCGAGGAGGACGAGTTGCTTGATAGTAGAGAAACTATGTAAGAGTTAGGAGTAGCTTTGTCAGGAATCGAAAGGGGACTTTCTTTTTGGTCATTAATTTAAAAAGTAATTTGTTGTTTCAGCAGTTACAGGCTTGGCTTGCAAATGTTAACTGATGTGCTTGCTTTCGCTGTTCGTAAATGTGTTAAATAATAGTTTATAATGGGAGATTGAGGATACTGCTTTTTCTCATCAAATGCAGACGGAAGAATATACCAAAATTAGCTTAAGTGCCTCCTTTATGGAGGAAAAAAAAGTGGACAGTCATTTCTTTTAATTCAAGGCTGGGAAGTCTGGTGTGCTGGTAGCTCAGGTTCTTCCCTGTTAATCACTACAATGCAACAAATAGTAGTCAACTCCTCCCCATCCTCTGGATTGGGGAAGGACATCTTCAGACGGATTGGCTGCTCTGTAATAGCTTGGGTAACAGGATTCTGGGCAATGTCCATCAGTTTGTTAAAAGCCACCTATGAGCAAAAGACTGGCTTTCAATACGAGGCTCTCCTAGCAGCATTCTGAAAGCACCCAGGAATTATGCAGGACTTCTGTTGGCAGGAAGGAGTATTTTATCTTGAGTACAGGATACCAGCAGCTATAGCTGTTGTAGGATGGTTGTGTTTCCATCTTCAGGGTACTAGCTATTCCATTTGAATAGAGACTGCATTGTTAATTTTGCAGAAAACATGGAACTTGGTGTTGGTACCACCCAAATGAACAGAAATAAAATGATAGTGTTTTTATTCAGTCTTTAGGTGCTGGTCAGTTGTGTAGTGTTTCTGCATTACACCAGAAGTACTACCAGAAAAAATCAGAAATCCCACTACTGTCCATGCTACCAAACCAGCCAATAAAGACGACTACATCTTGTTAGGTCCTTGTAAACTTGTTTCAGTTTTAACCTGGTGTGTCAGGACCTGTACATGTACACACACACACACATTTCTATAAACTCATTTGTTACAGTTCTGACGCACCATGCCCACCTGAGCAGTGCAATGTGCTAGGTGGCAATGTGGCACTTGCCCTTTGTGCTCCTGCACAGTAGGGCAGGAGGCCATCACCTCCAGGTGACTTCCAGACTTGTGGGACTGCTGGTGCCTCATAGCCCCTGCCTGAACCACCACAGCCATTGTATGTGGCCTCACAGGTCTGTTTTGTATGAGACCTGCAGCCTTCTTCCTGCCTGAGATGTGATACACAGACCAAATTACCTTTCACTGCCTACCCTGAAGTCAAAGTTCAGCTTTCTCCCGCAGCATCAGCCAGCGGGAAGCCTGGATAATAGTTTGACATGGTAGGTGTCAGCACAGAGAAATGTGCCTCTGCCTCAGTACGGAGCCTTATACAAGTTTTCTAATATATTTTCAGAAAGTTTCCAGATGAAGCAGATATGGCAAAAACTGATGAAAATTTGATTTCGCTTGCAGCAGGGGAACAGGAAGAGGAAGATGGGTTAATGTGCTTCAGAGAAGAAGATCCTCCAGGAGGAATGTTGATGGGTAGTCACCTGCCCTACTTTTACCTTTCATGTTGGATGCTATCTTTTACTAGACTGCCAAAATTTTCATTCACGAAAATAGGAGCTTCAGAGCACTCAGACTTCAGCAAATCAGAGTGTATTTGGGGAGCCTAAATCTGAACTAAGAAGAAAAATTTTGTGCTTTTCATACCACTGGCAAAATGTAAATTTCATTGGTGCAACGCTCACTCATTATCGCTGAATCAAAGAGCAGTCTCAGTTCCTGCTGGCATCTTATTTAACAGAAAAATAAAAATCTCTTCCATTGCAGACATACATTGCTGTGTGAATGGATGATGCTGCCTCAATCTTCATGTCTCACGTTCGTGTTGATTAGCTGCCCTATTTTAGGACTGTTTGCATTATGCAATAGGCTAGTAGAATCATTAGTGTGCAAATAAAAGTAGGTCTTTACCTTAAGAATTAAACACATAAACCACGTGATTAAAATGACAGAGGTTTATAGGAATGGGGAAAACTGCAGGAACCAGGTGAGACACCAGGGTCTGAGGTAGATGAGCTACACTGGGGATAAATGACAGGCTGAAGCACACAAGTGAAAATAATCAGATCTCCTGTATAAAGTGACGCTGATATATTCTGAATGTCACATTACACTGCACAGTGCTACGCTCGCTCCAAAAAGCTCTTTAATTACAGTTGCTCAAGCCTTAAAATCACAAAACTCAAGTGTAGAGGTGGGCACCATTTAAGCTACATAAATCTCGTTACTGAAGATGCAAATGAGAAGTTCAGTTCCTAGATAATTAGCAAGAGTTACCTCTGATACTTAATTATCTATCTATCTATATAAGACTAACAGTTTTTTAAAACCATTTCCCTGCAAAACTACTACTTTCTGTTTGTTCTTTCCTTTCCAATGCTCGTAACATTAAATTGCTTTTGGGGGTTTTTTTTGCATATGAGCCAGCTACCTGTTCTTCCCATGTTGCTGTTAAGGGCGGCAACCTGCGCTGGAAATCTCCTGCTAATTACCAGCCATTCCCAAGGATCCGCAAATGAGGGCAACACCTGCTAACTGAGGTCTGAGTTCAGCAGTCCCAGTGGAGCGGGAGCACCTCACATGGGGCCGAGGAGGCGGGAATGAGGGCACTTGGGAGGTTTTGCCATAGGGGTCGGGATGGCGGCGTCTGAGCTGTCCGTTGTAATTTGGCTGGCAAAAATGACTTTGGCAGCTTCGTCCTCTCCTTCCCGTTGCCTGTCAGGAAGGGGACCCATCCCCTCAGGCGTCACTGGAGAAATCCCTTACTTGGATACGGATAAACAGGGGAAGCGTTCAAGCCAAAACTCAGTTCCTGAACTAAATGAAGAAACTCTGCCTATGGTAGTTTGAGTATCCTGGAGAGTGCAACCTGGGCCTTTGTTGGCTTTGTAAACTGCTGGCCTAGCTACTTAAGCTAAAAATAAATCTTTCCTTGAGAGCTTTTCTCCCACACATTTCTTTTCAGGAGCTGGCACTGAATAAAGCAGTTTAAGAAAGAAAACAAACCAAAATGGGGCAGAGTTTCAAGCGGAAAAACTGAAAAGCCCTCTTGAGCCGTGGCCACACACAGTCGCACGCTCTCAGCTGTCCTGGGATCCCGCCCCTGCCAAGTGTGCTGCCCGCTTTGCTGTGGATGTTTTCTTTATTTTAGACAATACCCGTGCATTCATTAGTAGACCTCTGAAGAATGGTTTTTAGATCTGATATCACTTCAGTCGCCACTTTTCTTTCATACCCTCCCACGCTTTTTCTATGCCAGGCATTCCCAAAGGAAATGGGTTAGTTGGTGTAGGGCTGGAAAGGCTTTGCTGTGCTGCCAAAAGTGCTTTGGTACCTCGCAGACAGAATCTCCAGGATCATCTGTCTGGGCTGTCCTCCCGGGATGCCTCCTTGGTTGTTCTGCAACTCCCTGTTTTCCCAACATTCTTCAAAAGGCAACTCACCTCTGTGCAGCTGAGTTCTAAAAATTCAGTGCCATTTTGAGGAATAGCCACATTGCTGTCATCTCCAGCAAAGCTCATCATCCGCTTAGGAAAGTTCAAGGGATGAGTATGTTGATTTAGAGGCATTGTGGCTTTACAAAACATGTTTTGCAGTTATGAAGAAATTAATAGCTGTCACAAGCGATGATTTGGCCAACAAAAAGGTCCAATTTCCTTAAATAAACTATTAGTAACAAAAGTAAGTGACTGGCTCAATTCTGTGATTTCCCTCAATATTTATTGAGGGAAAAGCACGAATTAAAAAATGAAAAGAATTTAGTGCTAAATGAAACTAAACTAAACTGTTTTGTTGGCAGACTGACATGAACAGATTAAAAAAATGGAATGGCAAAAACTGTAGTGTCAAGTCAGTATCAGGAATTAGTAATTTTTCCTAAACAAAAATAAGATACTGAAATGTGAGGAAAGAAATGCTTTTTTAGTATTATGGTACCCTACCACATTCCCCAGAAACAGAGGATGGTCAAAGACCTTTAGACTTACATTCTCAAGAACAGCTTAATGTATATGCCATAATTTACTATTAATGAGCAAGAACGTGGCATTTCAAATGCATTGCATTACAGAGAGGTGGATGTTCTGAAAACTGTGTTGTGGCTGTTCGAAAGGGAATGGCTGTCCCCCCCTGCACAAGGGAGTGCAACTGAACTGCCTGCTCCTGTGTTCCTCTACAGTGACACCCACTTCTTTGTGGCTTCTGACTTTCAGATGAGGCAGTTCTTGCATGGAGAGGGAAAAACCAAAACTCTTCCTCGAATGTCTGCTTTGATAAAGCATTGGCTTTACTTGTCACCAGTGACAGGTGTTAAAAACTCAGGAGAACCATTTTGGATGATCAGCATCCCAGGATTCATCCACATCTCTGGCTCTGTGACTAATGCGTCGTATTTTTCAAAACTTATTTTTATTTAATTTTATTTAGCTGCAAAGCTTCTCTGCACCCACACTCGGAGTATTGTGCAGCAGAGTAACACAAGAAATGGCTTCTCTCCTGGACAACCAACAGTTCCTTTCAGTTGAGAAACCTGCAGCCATGCATAAGCTTATGCTCTCTCAGTCTCTCTCACTTCCTCTTTTTAAAATTTAAATATCTTTCTTCTCTTATAGTGCCAAAAGAAAAATTCAGTCAGAGCTGAGTCTCCACACAAAATACAAGAGGTTTGCTGGAGTTTCCTGCTGTGCAGGGAAGAAGCATCAGCTGATTGATCCGCCATGTCATTTTACCTTCTCCCAAGATTTCACAGCCTTAAATGTCTTTTGTCTGTAAAGATCCTAAAGCAGGGGTAAATATGATTGAGGTTTTACACTGGAAGAGAAAAAAAAAACGTAAGCTTTAAGAGAAAGATGTGTGCATGTGAAAGAAGCATTAGCTGGATTCATAGGTGTCATTTCTGGATTTGAGAACACACTAGCAATTTTGGAGATCTGGGGGTGAGAGGCTTTGCACGTCTTCCCCTTTCCTTCCGATGAGTCTCAATTTACCATGTTTATGCCCTTTTTATTTGGAAAATGCTTGCTGCTGTGTCTGTTGCACATGCCACACTGCATCCTTGCAGCCACAGCTCTTTGTGCTCGGCGTTTGCAGATGGATGGCTTTTTCCATCATACATCATGGCTGTGACAGCAGACTGATGATCTACAACTCCAAGCGCTGTAGCTCTGATGATGTGGCTGTGGCTGTAGTAATAATGTGGGCCCACTCCAGGGACAGCAATGCTGCACGGGGTTTTTTTAAAGGTGAGGCAAAAGGCTTAAATCCCTTCTTGTTTCCTATCTGTCTCCCTGCCCAAAGCTGTTTCAAGTCCCAGATCAATGGAAAAAAAATAAAATTAATCCGTCTTCTGCAGAAATATCATCACTGGTATGAGAGAGCTCGCTGATTTAGATGCTGGAGAGGATATCACAAAAGCGAGCTTTGTAAATACAGATCCGGGCAGAAATGCAAAGGAAAGCCTGACTTTTGGATCTCTTACCACGGCAGGTAAATATTGTCATATTGGAAGCAGAACAAAATGTTCTTTTGTGTAGCTGCAGTTTGATCGACTCTTGCAGTTTTTCCATAGGCTCATATCTCTAGTGTTCATTAAAACTCCAGCTCCTGGAAGCCAGTGAGTTTCACATCTTCCCTAAGCAAATAAACATTACTTTCTTTGAAAGGAAAAGTAAATTCTTCAAATTGTGACATCAGCTACTCACGGAGGTTCAGAAATAAAAAGGTCATGGAAAGATAGCACATTTTATTACTTCAGTATTTCCTGGGTTTTAAACAATTCCGCTGATTTCGGTTTGAGTCACGGTGCTTGATCGCTTGGGGGTAGCAATAAAACTGAATTTAGATCCTCACCTGGCACTGGCTCTCTGTCTCATTGTGGGCTGGCACCTGGTGGTGCCAAACCAGAAGCCAAACTCCTTTCTTTCCATTTCCCAAATGCATTAACCTGTTTTTAGCAGGCTGGATGGCCCCAGCCCTAGGACAGCCTGTGTGCATACAGACCCCTATCCCCACTGCTCTCCCTGACAGCCAGGCTACATGTGCCTGTGGAAAACTGCACCTTCATCCAAAGTCCAGAGAAGTGAAAGAAGACACATATTGACCTCAGCAAGGTTCAGTTCAAGCCCAAGCCTCATCCACCACACAAAAGTTGAGAGTATGCCTGTGCACACTGATAGAAACAGTGCAATGTGCTTTTTTTGTTCAGTTGTTATTATTATTATTTATTTATTTTCATTTTTATTATTTCTGCTTTATAAAGCATAGGTTTCAGCTAACACTGAAGGGTTTTACAAAGTGAATTCAAAATTGGTCTCTGAATTAGTGGAGTCATTTCATCTTTTCCCTGGGATATGAAAAAAAATTGCACTGGTGGACACATCTGCTAGTGTTAACCAAGCGACAACGGTTTGCAGAGGACCTTACGCACATGTGGCACTGAAAAGGAAACATCACCACGGGTGATCTGACCCCCAGCTCTGGCTGAAGGAGGGAGAAACTCCTTGCATGTCCTGTATGCAAGCTCCTTCCTTTGTGAAGTTCCTGTCCTGACTGCACCTTGTGATAACTCACTTCAATAATCACAGAGGGTTCACTGAACACCATTGCACTGGGTGCCTGTGGTCAAGAAGAAACCTGCTGTGTTGTGTGTGGGCTCCAGAGGAGTCAGGTTCCTCCTGATCTATCTGGTTTGCACCACCAAGGCTACTTCCCTGTTGCCCACAGCTGGTGCAGGGCAAGACTTGTCCAAAATGTCCACCCTCAGAGAATAATTTGGGATTTATAGAAGCTATATTATTTCCGTGTGTCATCTGAGGACTGGACAGAAAGACCAGAAGCTGTCTGAGTCTGGCAGCAGTCCCCAAGTGCATGTCACAGCCAGGCATGAGGGGGACCAGCTGCAAGGCTGTCATTTTCCATCCCTGGTGAGAAAATGCAGTTGGAAACCAAGGACAGATTGCTTGGCAATGCCCATCAATACTGACCCTGCTACAGCAAAAACTCTGCCCTGTCACTGAGATACTCATACCTGAATAGTTTCTAGCCCTCCCACGTAGTCTGTTCTTTCTGGGGTGCCTTGTCATACCCACGAACTTTTCAGGAGAGAGGAGATCCCCAGGGAGTTAGCCACGGTCTTCAGCCTGACTACCAGAGGATTGCTTGAGTGGTTTCCCCACTGCCTTTGGGGTCCTGGTTACTCCTGGCATCTCTACAGCGGTGGCCACTGTCTGTGCTTCTTTGGCAGATTGCTCCATTACCTGTTTTATCTTGGTGAGTTTTCCTTAATATTTGATCTAATTTTTGCCTACTGGACTTAGAATCCATTCCTTACCATTCTGTCCTCTCTGACTAATGAGAATTGGTCCCAGTCTTCTTTATCATGCCCTTTAACATGAATGTGGACAGTTATGTGTCCCCTCAGCTCTCTCTGCTACATCCTGAACATGCCTTTCTCTCACAAGTCTTATTTTCCAAATCCTTTATCACCTCTCTTACCTTCCTGTGAGCTCTTTTGGATTATTCTTTAAAAATAAAATGCTCCCCACAGCGCAGGCAGTGCTCTATTGCTGTGTGCCACTGCCTCTGTTGCTGAAGGAGAGCAGCATAATTAGCATTACCATCTCACCTGGTTTTCCCACAGCTCTGCTATTAACCATTTTATTGCTGGGGCATCTTGTCCAGCTGGCAGCTTGTCTCACATGCAGGTTCATGTAGGGTTTGACTGGCTGGGTGTTCAGCCAGGAGTCAGATTTATGAGTTCCTGCAAGGCCAATACTGCTTTGCAGGCAGAGCCCAATCCCTGCCTTCAGGCTTTGAAGAGCATTGGGGAAAGTATTGCACTCCAGGAAAAACTCTGCCCCAAAGAGGCTCAAGGCAGCAGGTGACTCCAGGAGCTGGTGGCCGTGCTCCTGCAAGGGGGACACTGGCCCCGTTGGCTGCCAGCCCAGGCAAACCTGGCAGCCGTGCCAATGCCTCCCTGGCGTGTCTCCAGGGTGGCAGGGCTGGAAGGCATGACAAAACTTTCTGCCTGTGTCCTCTGGCAGGGAAGTTGGCTCTGAAAAAGCACCGCCTGCAAGGAGAGTTCCCATGCTTCACAAAGCACTGCCACCCAGTCGTGGCCGTGGTGCCCAGCAAAGCTCACCTCGGCTGCCTGGACGTCGTGTCTGTCAAAGAGCAGTGCTGCTGGCACCTCTCTCGGGGGCTTACTGGTGACCTCTGGATACCACAGCAAAACACCACTTTTCCCAGAATTTTCTATTGCCGTGCTACGGTGGTGCATTTCATTATTCCCTGTGCAGAACATTGACTTTGTTGACTCTCAGCATATTTCTTCAATTTATCTCCTAAACACCATCGTTACACTTTAACCCTGTCCTCCTTGATATTTGCATATCCTCCTTGGTTTGAAGGATACCTAAATAGGGGCTTGCTCTTAGAAACACGGACAGATTTGCATGTCTGACTATGCCAAGAGCTGCTAATGAAAATACCAACGAGCATGGGGGAATAAACTTGCCACCTGTGGAGTCTTGTTTGGCATCCTCATTCAGCCTAATAAAGAATCATTCATGTTTAATTGCTACATTTGATTGTTTAATTACAGTTATTTTACATGCCATCTTGTAGTTTTGTCTTGGCTTTAGACACTATCTGCCACCTTACTCTTTTTGAATAGGGAATTATACTATAATAGAAAATTATTTTGGTCAAAGAATTAGAACTAGGTCTTTAAATTGTAATCAGGATTTTAAAAATATATTTACACATTTTAAAAAATATGTTCATAAAATTCTTTCTGTTCAATGTTACTGTATAGACTCAAATCCAGTCTTTTTTTTTTTGTGCAACAGGAATTGTATGAATAACTCCCTCAAATGCTCTTGCAGGGCCACAATATGAGTAGTCTCATCTTCTCACTGAAGTTTTATCAAATTACGTTTACTTTGTTTAAATGCCAATTCATTTTAACCACTGCAAGATGTTTTTGTACAGGCTTAACTTGGCATAAAATTAGTTTATTGCAGGTTCACTTAGTTGGACAATGTTCTGACTTCAAATCAATACAAATCTGTCTGAAACTTCAATAAGATGTTCTGCTTGCAAACCTGGCACCTGTAAAACTAAATGAATGGAAAAAAAACCAGGGAAGCTCTTCTGCTTCTTCAGCCATGCCTTTTTGATGCTCTCATCCTGTAATTAAGCAGAGAGGAGGTACCTCCAAGTGCAGAACCCTTGCCTTGGTAGCTGGTGGGTTTCTCTCTGCAAGACAGCCTCCCTGAACTTCAATGCCAGAGTTGATGACTTGTCTGGGTTAATGATGGACTTGTCCTGGGCAAACCTTCTTCATGCATTCCCCAATGGCAGTCAGGCTGCAAACCACCTACCCTGCCTTTCACTCACCTTTGAGCTCCATTTTAAATAATGTGCTTAGGGACTTCTTTCAGGAGTAATGGAACACCTCCAGTTCATCCAACAATTCTTTTGTTTCTGTAAACTGTACCGTGTTCCCCACAGGGCAGACACCACTAAATGGTGAGCAGTCCCCACCTCCCCTCTTTGCTATCCAAGCAGGGCGAGGTGTCACTACCCTGCCCTGAGCCCCTCAGGTTTTCCTTCTGATCTTGTGCCTTGGCACATGCAGGCTCCCTGCTCCCTGACTGCCATCCATGGGATCTTGCTGTGTCCATCTTGCTGGTACGTGCACGGTTGTCCTTTCTGATCTCTGTATGCTAAATTTCCTGGCCTTTAGTCAGTCACCCCTCCCACTGGTCTCTGAGGAATTTCTGTAGAAGCAGGTGAAGAGATGCCCAGGCCATTTGAAGGTCTATGCTTTCTGTCATCTTTGTCTTGAACCTTATGGTCTTTCCAGATCTTCATCCCAACAGCTGACATCCTCAGACACTTTCCAGGCCGTCCTCCCTCGGGCAGCAGCATTCCCCAGCGTGGCACCATCTTGTGTGCCGCAGAAACACGTGACCACACAGTGCTCCTCCCCTCCCACATTCAAAAATATAAGACCAGGTGACTGTGAGTATCACACGTTGTGTCTTGCTTTGCCTCTGGCTTGCTCACCAGACAGCAGTTTTCTCAATGCTTAAGCTCCCCTCTTGGACAAGACAAGTGGCTCTTTGTATGCCCAAGCAGCAGCAATGGCAAAGGCTGCACCGATCCCTCTTGGATTGGGCTACAATGAAACATGGCAGCTTGGGGAAACCTGCCCATCACAGACAGTACTCTGCCTTCTGATGCTCATGTCTCCTAATTTTAGGCACCAGAGTGATTCTTTACTTGGGCCATTTCTATGTGACCAACATAGGTACATGAGGAGGAAGGTCTCCCTTTTACCCTGCTTTTATTCCTGCTTTGCTGTTGCCTGAACCTGTCTTTGTGCTGCTTGCCCAGGTGCTGTGCCCATAAAGAAGGGAGGCAACTTCCTCAGACTAGTCTTTTAAAGTATTGTTTAACAGGAGAAAACTTTAGAATGACAGCAGTGGTGCCCAGAACTTAGAGAAAAAAACCATGGAAAAGTCATCTATCAAAACATACAAAGAATGAATAAATTCAGGGCACTGCACTGTGTGAGGGTTCTCCACAAGACAGAAAGACAGTAAAAAAAGAAGGTAAGGGAGCCAAAGAGCTGCAGGATGGTTTAATGATAGTTGTTTGCCTCCTTGGAGGCCCTAAGGGATTTCCCTTTGGATGCATCTTGAGCTTGTTCCCAAGAAATTCTTCCCTTGCTTTTTTTTACCACTGTCTTGCCTTTCCCCTTCTTACCTCATACAGTTAAGAAATGATGAGCCACCTGAGTGCTTTTTTCCAGGATAATTTCAGCTACTTCTTTCTGAGTTAAGATTTTTGAAAAGATCAGGCTCATGTACTCAAATCAGTTTGAAGTGCTTTGCAAGGATGTGGCACAGGAATACTAAATCATTATTCAACATTTGACCAGACATGAAAATAATCCACATTTATAACTAGTTTCCTAAAATGGCCAGTGCAATTGCTGAAATACAGAATAAGAAGGTAGGAAACAACTACTATTTCCACAGACAAGGAGCATCTTACTGAGACAAAGCTACAGTGAAACAGGCAATTTTCCGTTCTTTTCAGCAAGCTTTCTACATCCTTTCTTGCCTTTGCACACACAGAAAGCCAATTTTCCATGTCCCTACTACAGGCAAAATGGGGCAAGATTTTAAAGATACAGCTCCACTCCATTTGACTGCAGCAGACTAAAAGAAAAATGAAGTTCAGCACTTAACTGATCCCTCCGCAATATTTCAGAGTAAATTAAAAATCAAAATGTCAAGAGGTTCAATATGTCAGTGGGCCTTTTGACAGAGCAGCCACTTTGAAGCCTAAATGGGAAATGTGCTCTTTTTAAAACTAAAACCAAATGTGTGCAGCTGCTGCTCTGTTTCAAAATTTGGGCCCTTCATCTTTGTATTTCTTTTGCACTAAAATTAGCAAAATATTCTGCCTGCTGTTTTACTTATTCTCAGAGCAGAAAGCCTCCATTTCAAAGAACTACTGTTTATTAGGATGGCTATTCTTCATTATCTGCATAAAGGTAAAAACTGGGAATCTCACAGTCTGCCTTCTTTCACTGAGCAATACTGTATTTACTGCCCACAGTGTGTTTATCTTTGCCTGGCTATCAGCAAATCATTTTTTGTTTTGCCATCTCGGTTTGTATTTGTAAAACAGGAAAGATAATAAATGAAAATACTTACCTTCTTCACAGAGATGTGGTGAAGATTAATTAGTTCTTGTTCATACAAAGATTGGCAATAGTGATCTGCAGGTTTGCAAAACCTGAAGTGATTGCTATCGCCGCCGTGCTTGACAAAGAAGCACAGTCAAGGACAGGAGCTGGTGCCACCGCAATCATTTACAGGACAGATGATATATGTGGCCTTGAAGAAAACTCCCCAAAAACATCTGCATCTGTACCTAAAACTGGGAGGAAATGCGTATGAGGACAGGCAGAAGCTGGGTTTGCAGGGTGATGCTTGCAAGGACAGCAACGTGGCAGCCCCGTCCCTTTGCATCGCAACAAAAGCGGTGCTACCATCTACTTGTAAGGTCTCCTTGGAGCCTGCAAGTGCAGTTAGCTGACACAAGCAAGGGTGTCTGGGCATCATGAAGACATTTGCCACCCTGCAGGGCTCACAGCTCCATCACGGAGGCCACAGACAGGAGGCTCAGCCCAGAATTAGGCTGGTGCTCTGCCCTGAGGCAGAATTTGGTGAAGCTCAGAACTTGCTCTGAACAAAGCTGGGAGCGAACAGCTGGCTATGAAGATGCTTCCTCCTGCCCAGCAGTCTGCTCCTCGCCTGGCCACATGCCCTCTGCTCTCAGCCAGGCAGCGTGGGCTGACACGGATCTCACACTGGAACCCACCTCAAGCAAGGTGCTCCTTTGCCACTTTGACTGTGGCACTGCTGAGGTCTCCATTACCCAGCAACAGGAACCCCCTGCCCCTCGCCGCAAACACTTCAGTCTGCTGGAAAAGGCATGTGGATAAGCAATCCAAATTGCAGATTCAGTAACCTCCTGGAGTGCATTAAACTCCTCCCTCCTGAACTGTGCATAGGAGGCAGTGATGGACTCAACTTCTCCCACTCACGTACGTCTTCCCTGCCGGTCTCTGCGTACACGTGCTGTGCTCTGGTAAATTGACACCTCTGTTGCTCAGCCTGCTGCGTTAGTGAGATCCGTGCAGGCTGTCCAGTCAGCAGGCTGGGCTATTTTCATAGCGATGCATCTGCTGTGGAATGCACTTTTCCCCACAGCTGCCCAATTTGTTCTCTAGGTGCTTTGCAGCACGGCTGGCTTTCAGTCTGAGCTTGCTGCGGATGGGGCTGTCTCTGTACGAAGTGGCTGAAGGCTGTGCCAGCCTGTACGCTATGTCCTACAGCTTTCCCTGTTCCCTACAGCTTTCCACAGGCTCCAGCTGCCACTTTGTGGTTTCCTCAGCTGTTCCTTGCCACCCTGATAGCCGCCTCTGCCCTCCTGGGCCACTGCAATACCTGTGGCAAGGAGGAGATGTGTCCAAAATGCAATGAGATGATGCAGCAAATCCGGAACTCCCCCTGGGCAAAGCATGGGAGCAGCCTGGGGCTGCTGATGGCAGTGACCAGCAGTTGGTGATGGCCAGGTCTAGGCACTGCAGGTTTCTGACATGGCAGATGGGATTTTTGTGGCTGAAGCTTCCTTCCTCCTGCAGCCAAAGTGGCATAAGCCATCAGTTGGAGACGGCTGTGGAAAATGCTGGTCCTTGCATAACTGGTGACTGCTTTTGCCAAGTCATCTGGTGACACCTGGATAAGTTTTGGAGGGTAATTCTTCTGATTTGCCTGAGACCAAAGCATTCTGTCGAGGAGAGGTGAATTCAGCAGAACGTGTGTGAGATCTGGGATAATGACACCACAGTTACCAATGCTGACCAACAGGCCCCCAGAGCAGATGGTTGGTCCATCCTTGAGTGACTGGGTATTACAGGGTCCCTTGAATCCCAGGATTTTACTCTGTGCTTCTTCACTTACAGCCCTTCCTGCACAGCTATGTCAGCAGTGCACTTGCTCCTCTGTTAGCCCTGCACACCTCCCTGTATAGACCACAGCCATCTGAAAAAAAAATGCAGCCAACACTGACTGGTTAGCAGCTCCTTCCAGATTGTAACAAAAGCAGCACCGATAAAACTTCCATGTTCTGTAAAGACATGATTCCTAGCAAGATTTTTTCAACAGCAGAGATTCAGTTACTACACTGGACCTGCGGTCAAAGTCTACAGGTTGGATTGTGCAAAGGCAAAAATGCAAACTCTGGGATTTCACCTCCATTTAGTGGCGTGGGCTGAAAGGAAGGATGTGTTTCGGGCAATTTGCATTGCAAAGTATATGCAGGTGGCAGTGCAATATGATGGGAGATGTTACTACTGAGATTAGAATTTACACTTATAGCCCAAATTGAGATGGCATTTGTCTGAGAAATGACGGTACCTTGGAAAAAAATACTAAACATCTGCTAATTTAATATAGACTGTGTCCAGTAAATATCCTTTTGGTTTCCTATTTCCAACTAAGATTAATTTTCTGATCAAAGAAAATTTGATCAGAACTGCATAGACAGCGCAATAGCAGTGATATTACATGGCTTGAGGATATGTGTTGTACCTTTGAATCTCTACAGGAAAGGCAGCCAGGAGGGGATGATGATGGCTTGTGGTAGAAGCTCTGCAAGAAATAATAACTCCTCTTTGGTTTTGGAAAGGAGTTATTTTTATGTATTTCTTTCCTGCTGTCAATCAGAGAAATCCTTTTCTCAGTTTGAAAGTACAGACAGTTTTATGCCTGTAAAACTCTTAGGATGCCTTTGGTTGAACCCTGTGCTAGTTACAATCATTACTATTTTGGTTTTCTTTTTTATAAAGTCCAGTAGAGACGAACAGTACCACACCATCATTTTGGTGTTATAAACTATGTTAACAAGATTAATCTCCATCCTCCCATGCTTCTGCCGAGGCACAGCCTCCTCCTCCTTCCCCTCCCACTCCCACCTGTTCCTGCTAGGTCAGCTTTTGCCATCACAGGTAGCATCTCACCCACACAAGTTCTGAATGGTTTCTGGTTAGCGTTTACCAGTCATTTTGCAATATTGCCTTCCTCACTCTTCTACCACCATACATTAAATATTCACTGCTGCACAATCCTTGTTAACTCCATGGTTTGCCACTAATATCTGGGTCTGAATGGAGACATCTCACTCTGAGTATTCCCAGCACCATCTGCTGCCTTTCTTTATTTCCATTTCTAGAAAGGGTTTTGCTGATATCTGAGAACCAGGGGAGGAATCTGGATACGGTTGACACAAATCCCAGAAAGCATTTTTCTGTTTGTCTTATGCACTAATTAGCACAGACTTGGTCAAAAGTGTTCTGAACTTTTATTTATTTATTTTACTCATTTCTATAGCATCTATCACCATGACAGCAATGCGCTTCAATGGCAGGAAATTAAAACACATAATGCAGGCAGCTAATCAAATGCAGAAGCAAACAGAAGAATTTTGCACAGAGTCCTCAGTGTCGCTACGGTCCTGCTTTGACAGGCAGTTTCTCTTTCTGCAGGGAAAAAAAGATGTTTTGTTTGTTTCAAATTCCCTTTTCCCTTGGAAGCGTAAACGTGAAATTATCTTCCTCTGTTGGGATGTCTTATTTATTTTCCTGCTAGTGGCTGCTAAAGTAGATGATGTTTAATTATTTGAGGGGTTTCATTCATGGCTTGGACAGTTCAGCACAGGGATTATGGGAGGACTGGAGCAGACTGAGCTGTGCTGCCGAGGTGCAGCCTGGTCTCAGTAGCTCCATTGCTCCCATGGCCAGACTCTGCCCCCCCAGAGCTGCCCAGGCTCCACCAGCTCTCCCCTCTGTGCCGTGTTAACAGTGTCTTGATTCACGCTTCATCCTCTGGGGCTCTGCAGGGGTTAGGAGGTCTCTGCACATGGGCAAGGGGCTGAATGCCATCTCAAGGCTCCCAGGGTGCAGCACACTTTTCTGGCAGGAGCAGGTGGAAGGGCAGCTGTCCAGCTTGTTCCCATGCACCAAGCCGCCTGCTCAGCCAGGCAGCAGGGCTGGCAAGAGGTTTCAGCAGCCAGGAAAACCTGCTAAGCAGAGAAGAGAGGCCAAACCTGCCCAGGTAAAGGGGGACACCGAGCTGGTGAGGCTGTGCATATTTATTGCTTTGCCTTTGGGTCAGCAGGCACCAGCAGGGAAGGACTAGGAGCTTGTTTTGCTGGATAGGAGTCACTGAGCTAGTGAGCTCTTAAGATTAAATCATTCACTTAATGAGGAAAGACTGTGGGACTGAACCAGGACAAAAGGGTTGAGCAGGGGGACCCAACCGAATGGATGGATGGCCCACCTCGTGGGGTGAGGCAGGTGCAAGGGAAAGCCCCACAGGCAAACAATTTCATGCAAATCTCTCAAATCTTGGAAAAATGTTCGGGGATTTTTTTCAGGATCCAAACTAGAGCTCTTGTCTGAGCCTCATGAAGTTTTTTATCTTAGCAGTGTTTGAACATGAGTGTTACTGTAGTTCACAGAATTTCATGATTTTTCTCCACTTCTCCCATTTAAGGCTGCAGCCAATTCATGACTCCGCATGTTGCAACCCTCTGCCATGGGCATCATTCACATGAAAACCTCAATCCCTCCAACCCCAGCCTGTGGCAGTAATGAGTCCAGACTCATCAGCTCAGCTGGTCAATGGCCACATGTGAGTAGCAGAATTAGGGATAAAACTCTGCTCCTCTGATGCCCTTCATTGTGGACAGTGGGTTGTGTGGTGTGGTGCTCACCTCTCTCTTCAGCACATGAGGTTTTCCTGGTGTGAAGTGGCTAGCCTAAAGTTAGGGCATGACTGTATCTACATGCTGGGCTGAGAAGTACAGCCGTGTGATGGGAGCAGTGTTTTGGGCTTCAGGTGTTCAGATAATCACTATATTTAAAATTATTGTTTAAAAAGGAAGCTTTTTAAAATAAATATGAAAGAGAATGTATTTCAAATAAGTGTAACATGGCTTATTTGTGGTAACAAATAAAATTATTTTGGGCTGGTTTTAACTTTGACAGGAACCCTTTGAGCTGTTCACATAAGGTATTGCATGTGTCACTCACAGCCTGGCTGCTGTTGGAGACTTCAATTTGAACTCTGATGACTTCTCTTTTACACTTTCAATAAATCATCATCTATACTGAAGTTTTCAGATGATTTCTTTTGGGGGCAAGAGAATTTTACCAAACCCAATATTTGTATTATTCCCCTTGCACCTAAATTAGTTTTTATTGCATTCTTTTGAGTCAGAAGTTCAAACAGCTACCACGCCTATGAAGGAGCATCCTAATGGGAAGCTTTCCTAATAAGCTTTCTTTAGTATGGAAAATTGAAATGCATTTTTTCTTGACCAGCATCGATAAAATGTCTGCCACATGATTTGCATGAATCATGTTCATGAATGCACCTGCACCCAGTTTTTTTGTTTTGCTCCTGCAAGCTAAGTCTGGATTTCATAGAGCCACTGAGAAACTCATCTCTTAAATCCACATACTAGCATTAGCAGTCTAACTTGTCTCAAAATAATTACATTGCTTCTACCTCAGGTTGTAAACTTGGGTGTGTTGTTAAACAGCTGTTGGGTTTCATTTTCCAAATTAACAGAGTGATGCAACGTGCACAGCAATCAGGTCCTCTCCCCAGTGCAAGATGCTCTACAAATCTAAGAGACTCATTATTTGCCCATCCATTCAGATACCTATAGGAGAAAATAATTAACCCTACTAATGAATACATTAGTCTCTTTTTTAGTTCTCCATCCAGCTTTTTTGAGTTATTTACTTGATACTAGTTACTGGAAAACACGATTTTGTGGAGCTGTTGTACCCAAGTAGCATTATTTCCTGCTGTAAAGGGCACAGCAAGGTTAAATACCAAATGCCACTTGATGTGATTTTTGCAGAGATTTTGGGCATATGGAGCCACGAAAGTGCCTGAGGCCGTCATCAGCTCCTCTTGGCATCCATAATCAGGAGGAGTGAGCTGATTGTCTTTCCTTTTCATAACCCTGTGTTTGAGTAGGAACTCTCCAAACTATTTTATGCGATAATGTCTTGGTAAAACTTTCATTTTGTGTACATAGCTAGACAGTCTCCCCTTGCTTTGAAAACTGATTTTATATCATAGCATTCGTCTCTTGTCTTTGTTTTATATTTCAGGTGTCAGTCTAGAGGCTGCTATTTTAGAGTTTTTCCTTTTCCTTTTCCTTGCATGCTTGCTTTAAAACAATTTGTGGATACTGAGTATTAGGTGTTTTAAATGGCTAAAATAGAGCACATTGATGTAGATTCAACAGGAATGGTTTTGAGACCGCAGCAACCATGGCAGCTTCACATTCCAACACTGATACTGGAAGGTATCACAGTTTCTGAAGTAGCCAATGTTAGCACCTGAGTAGTACTCACTATCGGTCAGGTTCAGACTAAAGTCTGTTTCTTTTCTTAAAATTCTCTTGGCTGCAGATACCTACAGTTTTCTGCACTTGGAAACGAATCAAAGTTTGTTTTCCAGTCACCCGAGGAGAATAGCTTTATAACCCTCCAGTAAACCTGTATGAACATAATCACACAGCACTTTTTAAAAATTAACGCAATCCCCAAAAGCTTTTTGCTTCATAGGGAATGGGTGGAGCTCACAAGTGCCTACGAAGGGTAATGGGCTCTAAATTTCATCTCTATTCTCTGATCCACAGGGGCAATTCCTCTCAACCTGATCCCAAAGTCTGCAGCAAACTGTTGTATTTAAAAGCCCTTGGGAGAGTATTTCATGGAATGGAGATCAGAAAGCAAGAACTGAAAACTGGAAAGTGCTTCGTGGTGTCTCTTTAACAGCTTAGGATTGATTCATTTTAGCATTTGTGTCTGGGTTGTATTCACTGCTGCCTCATAGATCAATGGCACGACGAAGTCCCAGCTCTTGTTGATGCAGCATATGGGAACGGGATCCATTATCTTTAGTTCCCAGGACTATAAAACGTCTAATAAACTCAGCAGCAAGAGTGCCAGATTTGTGCAGCACTGCCAGCTGCTCTAGCCTTGTTGTCTATTAAGCTATGTTTTTAGTTTCATTATTGATGGAGAATGCTGATTGTCAAGCAAATTATGTCGCTTGCAGATTCGAGGCACTTCACTAATGCATCAATGATGCTGGAGGGTCGAACGAGGTTAAAGGTAAGGGAAAACCAGTCAGAAAAGAGTCCCTGCCACCTACAGGGTGAATTCATGGTTCACCTGGCTTACTTCTCCTTTGAAAACTAGGAGGCCTCCAAAGTTGTGCCTGCGGGAATTTTAAATTAATGCTTGTTGCAGCAGAGAGGGGAAAATGAAAATTGTGCGTATCACAGCAAGAAGGAGACCCAGCTGTGAGAGATTAGGGCTCATAGCAGGAGCAAAGCCACTTGGTGGAATCCCATTCACCCTCGTGCTCTCCTACCCCATCCCAGTCCTGCCTCCTCCTTTCTCTTCTGCCAGACAGGATCTGGAGCAGAAAACAGGAGAAATACTCAGTTCACCACTAATTAAAAAACATTTTTTCATTATCCCATAAGCCTCTTTCTCCCATTTAGCTTCTCTCTCCCATGTCGGCATGACTTGTAAAAGTGACTTCAGCTGCTGCGCCTTCTCTCACAGGGAGGGAGGGAAGGAGGGTGGGATTCATGATGCAATGAGAAATCAATTTAAATTCACATGGGCACAGTCAATCCTTAATCAAATCAGCAAACTCAGGCTGGCTGCAGGAATCTGAGTAGGAAGTTCAAATACCTCAGTCCCAAATGTTCCGTCTCTATCACAGAACTCACTTCAGGGTGTCCCTGAGCATTAATCTGCTGCTCCAGCACTTTTCTCAGTCTCTTCCCTAGCTGTTTACGTTATAATTTGTCTATCCCCTATTTTTCACACTCACCACTCTGTAGCTCTTGCTATACCATTGGAATAAATTTTATAGGCACCCTGAAAATGGTGCAAAACATGATCTTGCGTGATCTTAACATGAACATTGTGATGGTGGGTTGGGGGAACAGCTTCCTACTCTGCTTTGCTTGCTCCCTGTGCATTGTCACTAGGGGCATGTTGCAGTTCCTGACAGTATTAGTTTTTATTGCTTTCCTTACTCCTCTGGGACATGGAGATCAAGCACAGCGAGGCAACATTTTCTGTCTCCAGTGTCTTTAGTTTAGGCACTTCAAAATCAGCAGCAGACACTCAATTGGAAGCTAATATAAGCCAGCATCCACAGCTTCCATTTAATCCACTGGCTACGGATGCCTTTGATCATTCTCTAGATATTATTTCTTGAAAAGAGAATCCTGTATCCCACGAGCAGGATCAGTTTCTGTATCTTGGATATCTTGGACAAGGGAAACCAAAATTCGTAGCATTAATGCTGGCATAAATGCAGAAGGAAATGTTCCCTCGAGTCTCACCTGGGCTAAGGTCTGTAGGGGTGCTGATTAGAGCAGCTATCACACACGCTGGTAGGGAGGCTGCCCTTGGCTTGCAAGTCTGCTGTCACTGCCCGATGCCCGCTGGCTCCTGACAGCCTTCCTAGGGTATTTCCGAGCCTTCAGTCTTTGCCATCAAGAGCTGCAGCACTGGGAAAAACCTGCTAAATGCTGTTGTGTTCCTGCCAATGATTCTGCAAGGAGCAGAAAGAAAGAAGCTTGTGAGCCAGGAATTTCTTTTAAAGAATGCAGACCAGAGGTTTTGTGCAAACTACTTTGTTCAATTATTTAAAACTTCCTGTAATTACTGAGTACTTAAAAATATTCTGGGGAATAATTTCTGGGCCCTTCTGTTATTCCCTTCTATTTATTGCCACAAAAGGTCCCAGCCGTTAGAAATGCTAAAGGATGGCTTTCATAAAAATGAGGGAGATAGCAATGGCATGTTTGACAAAAACACGACTGCTGCTTGAAGTGAAGCTGTGTGTCCTGATCAGAAGACACTAAGAGGTGGAGGATTCGTTACTTCCCTTGATACCTTGATCAGAGCTTTAGACCCTTCTTCTTAAAAATGTATTCCTACCGTGTCAATTTGTCTGTCTCGAGACTCCAGTTACTGGAACTTGTTACCTCCCATGCTAAAACCCTTCATGATTCCCACTGTTTCACAGAGCTAATAGCACATTGCAATCAAGTCATCTTTCAGTCCTTTTTTTTTTTTTTTGATAGGCTAAACAGATTGTGCTCTCTCTGATTCTCACTTTAAAGCACTTTCTTCAGCTCTTAAACTGTTTTTGTGGTACTTCTTGTGGCATTTTGGGCTTTTTCCTGTGTAGTCACCATTTTTGCTACACCCTTGTTAAAAAAGATAAACTCTGGAGCTGAGCAGCATCAGGAACTGGCCTCATCTTGACTATATACAACCTAAGAATCCATGCCTGAATCTGCTCACATTCTTTTCTTTTTATATGGCAATTATTTTACCTCTTTTTAGTGCAGCTTTGCCCTCACAACCTGTGTTCAGCTGCTTCTCTATTATGACCTTAAAGCTTTTGCTGTTATTGTGGGATTACCCTGCTTGCCCATTTCCAGGAGTGGCTTCCACTCTGCATCCCTACCCTTTACACGGGCCTCTATTTAGATACAATTCGTTTGAGTGAGCCTACCTTACCAAATGCTGCACCGTCTTCTTCATGATTTACAGCTTCTCTGAAGCACTTTTTTTGGCTATCACCAAATACAGGATGCTGATCTAGTGCCTCCTGTTCCAGCTCCACAGCAGATCTGCCCTGGGAAGGGACTGGGGTCCATGGGAGATCGTAGAGTGAATCCCCAGAGCCTGTCTCTTTCAGCCAATAAATTGGGGGGAAATTTACTCCTCAGCTTCATCAGCATGTTTGGTGCTGTTTGCCCCATCCTTGAGGCAGACCGGTTGCTACCTGTCAGGTCATTTAGATTTCATGGTGCATCTTGGGTAGAAAATGCTTTCAATGTCTTGGTTACTTCTGACCTGCAGTGGAAACATCTCTGTTTGAGGACCACTCAAAAATACCTCACTTCTTCGTCCATTTAATGCAACTTTTACTGATATTGTGGAGTGCTTATTTTTTAATCACCTTGCTGTACAGTATTAAGTGAAGCACCTGACAAGGGAAGGAGGATCGCTGTATCACCAAATCCATCATCAGAAAGAGAAATATTTTTTGAGACAGGATTTCTATTTATAATAATGCTGACTGACATTAATTATCACTTAAAATCTGTATCAGCATTTCCATTTGGCATAAGAATGATGCCAGACATCTCCTTCAGCAGTAAGAAAAATGTAATGCCTCCACGTTAGCTCGCCAGCTGTTGCTCCGGTGTCACTCGCAACCATAGGTGGGTGTTGCCCTGTGACAGAAATGGAAGGTATTGCCCTCCCCTTTTAGAATCCCTTGATTTTCCAATTGGGTTTGCATGCTCAGGCCTTTGCTTTGCTGCTGAACTCCACTTTATGAGCATGGCAGGATGATTTATTAAGGACTTCGAGAGGGAGACACGAGGGTCACAGGCGCACTGCCCGTGCAGGGCTGGCCAAGCCCCCTCCCCGTCTGCTCTGAAGCCACGAAGCTGCGATTTGTACAGCACGTGGTGGCGGCCCAGGAAGGCACTCACCAATTAAAATGGTTTCAGTGCTGGTCCCTGTGACTTAAATACAGGCTTTTGGTTTTCCAGGCAAGGGGTTTAAAGACGTCCATCACTTCATCTGATTGTTTGGTTTGGTTTGGTTTGGTTTTTCTTCCTTTGCGCATTGTTATTCCTTACATTTCTTAAAGCTCCACAGATTGTAAGCTTACAGTGAAGGCATGCTGGTAAATGATTTATAGAGGGTCCTACAAATCATGTCACAGAGAGTGCAACCCCTTCCCCCACAGCAACAGTCATCATTTCAGAGCAGCACGGTCTTTAAGGGAGCTAAGCTGTCCTTTCCCTGCTGAGATTTAGGAAGCCAAACAGTAAAATGCAGCTAGAAGTGAGAGTAAACAAGCCACAATAACATCCTGGCATTTAAGTTTCAGCAGGGTTTAAGGTGGCCTCAGAGAAGCTCTTGCTTATCACTGGGATTCTATTATAGCATTAACACCCATCTGTATACTGTTTTACTGCTTTTACAGATACATAAATATATAAATCCCCAATATGGACATATGTCAGCAAGGAGTTAAAACGACTTCAAGGACTAAAAGGCAAGCAGAAATTTCTACCAGTTAAATGAACTGCAGAAATCCTCATTTTTAACTGTGGTCTTGGCTATACCCACCCAGTCAAACCTCAGAGTGGTTGGAGCAGACCTGAGAGAACAGTTTGGCTCTGTAACACCAACCTCAGGACTTTTCAGCCAGAGAGCTCTCAGCATCACTCCAGAAAGACATCACATATGATGCTCCAAGGGGCATGTGGCAATGCCCACAGGTACAAAAAATGCTTAAAAAACCCTCAGCCCTCCCAGGCTCCCAAACATGGAGAAAGAATGTTCTTACCCAGCTGCGCCCTTCAGCAGCTGGTGCAGCTCCCAGGCATCCATATGTACTTCAGTAGAGAAGTGTAGGAAGTTTGGGGATCCAGCTTGGTCTTCTCTGGCTCTGGAGTACAGTGAATACGAAGAGATTGTAAAATTGCCTATGCTGCTTTCCCCTTTCTCTTGTTCTCTGTGTTGATGACAAAATCACAGAATAAATCAGGCTGGGAGGGACTCAGGGATCATGTAGGGCAAAAAAGCAGCACCAATTAAATGAGGCTGTGCAGAGCCTTGTCCATATGGGGTTCTAAAACTGCTGAGGATGCAGACCACAGGTTCTGTGGGATCTCGATCCAGTGTTTTGACTTCCCTTCCTGCAAAAAACAAAAAAAATTTCAAATATCTAATCCAAATTTCCTGTGTGCCAACTTGCACCCATTGTTGCTTCTCCTATCCCCCTGCACCTCTCAGAAGAGTCCAGTTCAGATTTTAATTTGTCCAACCTTTAGGCAGTGCTCCAGGTCAAAAAAAGCAAAGACCGATACCTTGACAGCTCTGTTGATGTTAGGGCTCCCAAAGAGTTAATGCCTCACAAGGAAAACAGTTCTGGTGCCTAGAAAGGAACCATTTTTGTGCACTGAAACAACTGGATTAACACTGTAACTTAGACAAAATATTTTACCAAGGCAGTTGCCAAATAGTAGAAATGAAAAGGTTTTTTTTTGTTTTTTACTAAATTAAAAGTTCCTCTGGGGCTGAGAGGGTGAATGTTTATCACCAAGCTCTGCCCTCTTAAAAATAATCAAAACATTGCTGGAGCTACAGACTAATGTCTTAGCGAGATGCACGATCTCCTTAATGGAAAAGTGAATTCTAGCCACTGTGATGCTCCATCCGATGAGGATACTTAGCTGCGATGGTGTGGAATAAAGTGCTTTATTATACTAAAGTGAACCACACTGCTAGTGCTAGGGATATGGTTAATGCAAGTACAGAGAAATTACACAGTGTCTGTTTTGACTTTCTGATTTCCTCTAATGGACACACAGCCTCCAGGCCAAGCGCTTGGAGAGTTTTGTGCCATGCCATTTTCTCCAATTACTAGCTAGGCTTTTCCTTCCAAGTACCTGGTGGCAGCGGCTCATTCACAAAGCCAGCATTTACAGCAGGGAATTTAAGGGGCTTGCCTCCCACATCCAGAATCCTTCATTTCAATCCCATTTTCCTTCAATGACACATTAGCCATTTTAACACATTAACTGATGTCACCTGCGCGAGCAGGAAACGGCAAAGTCAACACTTCCCGGCGTGGGTTTGCCTCTGGATTTTGTGAGCTCAGCGTTCATCCTGCAGCCTGGCTCCTTTTCCCTCGTTAAGATCCTCCTCAGCTCCCCGTGTGCAGACGCTTTGTCGGTGAAGGCAGTGCACGGTGCCACTGACGGCAGGTCAGCGCGGGCAGGGCCAGGCTGCCCCTGCCGGAAAACTGCTTTCCCGGTGTCAAAGTCTGCTGCAGGAGGGAGTGGGAGCGGCAAATTCCCCAGGGAAGCACAGAGCGCAGCCCCATGCATTCAATTACACGGCCCTTGAATGGCAGTTCATAAGAAAGCCTCGCTGTTTCTGTACTGCTGATGCTGGCTCGGGGTTGGTTTGCTTTTTTGTCGGTTTTTCCAGTGGGACCGCCTGGGACAAAGGTATCTGGGGGAGCACAGGGACTGTCAGAGGTAAAGCCTTGGGTCCAGGTTACAGACCTGTGCGTTTTACACACTGAATAAGGGGGGGTTAATCTAAATATTCAACATACACTCACACATACATGTACACACACCTATAGAAGGGACTGCTTTGTGCCACAGCCTCTCCTCCTGCTATGTCAAAGACCCACTGAGGCCCCAGACAGAGCACGATGCTCTGCTTCACCGTTTAAATCTCTCTTCCTGTCAATCCCCAGATTGTTTGTTTTCCCCACCCCTACTGAACCTGGCTTGTTATGTGAAGCTGAGTTATTGCAATGGTCTGGCTTCAAATCTATCTTGGTCTTGTCCCGGCGACGAGGAAATGCATGCAAAAATAGTCTCCTAGGAAAACTGACCGTGGAAAATTCAGCTTAAGGAGCATTAAAAGAATTTACTGCTGTCACGTGGAAACCAACAGGAGAAATTACATCTCCCACAGCAAGATCCCTCTGGAGGCCTTTCCATTCTGGGGAGGGGAGGGAGTGTCCACTCGAGTGAGGCCACCTCGAAAGCCAGGAGCTCCCTGCAGCATGTGGCCATCACGGATTCCCTTTGCTGAGCCCACTTGAGCGCTGTGGAAATCCAGCTGAGGCGATCCAGGTTTGGGAGGAAAGTCAGCAGCTGTTCTTTGCTAGCAGCTGTCATCTCCCAGCCAATGTGAGGGACATTTCCCTGGAAGGCAAGGTACTTCACCCTGACCCACCCCCACCGTGTCTCCTGCAGCCACAGCACTCTGCATCCAGGGCTTTCTCAGTGTCCCCTCTGTCTCCTGGTAGTTTCCTGGTCCTTGCCTTTTGTCAAGCAGAGTGCAGGATTTGCACCCCTCATTGACCCAGAGAAGGTCTCGGGGGGCTGTTTTGTCCCCTTTCACCCAGGCAGTTCTGCTGTTTCCAAGCTCCCAGCCCAAAAGTCAAGGGTAAACCAACACTCAGGACCGCTGTCCTTGAGAACTGCCTGAAAGACCTGAGCTGGCCTGCTCGGTGTGGGCAAGGGGTCTGGGCAGGATGGTGGGCAGGCAGCCTCTGCCAGCTGCAGCCTCTCATGGCTGTGTCCATGCTCTTTGAGCTGAGGCGGGGGGAAGACAGCTATTCCTGAAAGGGTCTTTTTTGGCAGGGTTTTCCTAAGAAGGTTATTCCAGTATGCATGGCTCGGGGACTATGCACTGCTCCTTTCAGAGCTGGCCACGGGCAGAGAGTGGTACACAGCCCTGAACACTTATTGTTCCCTCTGGCTGTCACATAGGTACCCTGAAGACTTGACAAGTTTGGATATAGCCATCTCTTCCTGCTCCCCATTACTCCAAAGTCTTTGCAATTTTCATTTTGACTTTTTTCAGTCTCGAGCTCCTTTTCCAGCTTTACGTCATGCTTTCCATTTTGGAGATGTCAGATGATCTGTGATAAACTGACAGTATGTGCAGGAGCAGTGAGGAGACGAGGTCCATTTTAATGAGACTAACTCTACTGGGTAGTGAAAACTGTGCCTTGACAGGCCCCTAGATCTTGTTTCTCTTTGCGAAGCACCTTAATGGCACAAAAGGATTTTTACACAAGTAAGGAAAGGCAATTCCCAAAACAGATTTCTTTCAGTAGCCATTGAAATGGAAAGTTACCACAGAGATTTGCGTGCTCCTCTCTAAGAGGTAAGCACAATCAGAAATCGGTATTCTCTTGGCTCCTGAAAACAGCCTGAAATATTTCTGAATAAAATATTTCTGCTTGGGGTTCACCATTCACCCAGCAGATCCTGCACGTACTCTCCATTTCCTCTGTGGTCATCTGTAGGAGTCTGAACAACCAAATGCAGAGGGGTGAGAAGGGAGCAAGAAGAGACAGAGCTGGTGAGGGAGGACTAAACAGTGGTTGGACTTGAGTAAACAGAACGCTGCTAAAAAATACGTAAATAAATTCTTAATATTATCATGCACGTTCCCTGACTTAGTCACTGTGGTTTTTACCATCTCTTGAGAAGGCTATTGGTACAAACCCTGCCCACTGGCACTGAGATTTAATCCCGGTGGCAAGGGCAGAGTTTGGATGCTCATGATGTGGGATGTGTGGAGACACAGCACAGCTCGAAGCAACGACTGAGCACCACAGTGCTTTCCAGTCCATTGTCATTTCATGAAAGGACTAAGGTGCCTTTCCTTACTTACGTAGCATCATTATTCCCCGTAGATGAAGAAGTCAAGTCAAAACAAAACTTTTGGTACTGTTACCATCTTGTAACTAGCAGGTAGGTAGGCAACTAAGTGCAAAGGCAATTTGGTGTGCATTTCAGGGCTGTATTAATTTCCTGACTCCCTGTGGAAATTACTGCTCGTTCTAACTTCAAGAGAGACTCGATTAACACGGCACGTGGAGCCAATCTTCATGGCTAAGTTATTAGTCTTTAGGACAGACTGGGCTCATACTTCATGCTGGTTGCCAATACAATCTGGCTGAATTCTGGAGAAGTAATCACAGTTCAAACAGGGTCAGCTGTACAAGGCCAAGGCCATTGATGGCTGTTTTCCGAGGCTTGCTGTGGTCAGGAATGCCAGTGATACCTATTTCAGTTCAGAATCCTACAGAAATCAGAAAGACACCTTCACTTAGGTCTTTACTTAAGGAATTTCTTACCATAGGATAGGATCTCGAACTGCAAAATGATTATGTACAAAGCTTCAGCAATTAAACAATACACAAAATAATTTACAGGTACTGGCTAAATGCAAAAATAAACAGCTAGTCCTGCTCCAAGTGGCAGATAAAAGCACTCTTTCAATGGTTTATTTTTGACCTAGACACCACTAACTTAATACGTTCTGTAGCATCTACAGAGAATAATTTTTATTGAATATATTTTTTAAATCTTGCTTTCCAGGGAAGTACTTTCTTTTTTTTATCTAGTACTCTTTCCTAAGCTATTTTTGGACCCCAACGCATGAATTCTAAGATTTCTGGGCAACACTGTGAAAGAGTGAATAGATGAATAGGAGATGTAAAATATCCCAGCCTGCATAAGAGTTATCCAGTCCAGTTTTCCTGTTCTCTATTGAAATGTGGATTTAGTGATGATTTGTTCAAGCCTGCGGGAAAGCTTATTTAGTTATGTATTAAAAAAAAAAATCAAATGTTCTAATCTTAACTCATATTTCTGACTACAAATGACTCCTGTATTTTTTCAGCTAGGTCTGGAATATCTCTCCAAGGTAACTATGGTCTTTTCTTGAGTTTGCTTTTTATTTGTAGAAGTCTGATTTGTTGAAATAGCTGTAGGAAATTTGATATAATCAGTGGTGAGAGGATATTCACTAATTTCTAAAGGCCTGATCAGGAAAATGGCAGGAAAATGGTCAGCATGACTTGATGGTCATTCCAAGTATTGATTTTGACTTCAGCAGTACTAGATACTACCAGAAAAAAAAATGATGAATCTTGCATTTAAGAAAAAGAAAGTGGGATCCTAAAAAACAGATGCAGATTTCTCCACGTCTCTGCGAGTGTCCAATCTTTGCACATCTGACTGATAGCTTTAGCAGCGGGGCACATGCGTGGTTTATTCACTTTCAGATCTTTAAGTAAGACAACAGAACAATATTAAAATCTCCTGTTGCTCATCAGTGAGTAGATGGTATCCATCATGGTGAGGGTGGCTTGCAAAGGAACAGACAGCTGAAGCTACAGGTACCTTTCCAGACTGAGGTGAACGGAGTAAGGCGACAACAAAAGCTTTGATTTCCATCCATCTGGACAGCAAACAAACAAAACAAACAGAGCAGATGGGCACACACAATGATACCAAGACAGGGCCAGGGCAGTATCAGATCGGTGCCTCACCAAGGCAATCACAGAGCAGCAGCAGTGGGATGGACGTGTTCCTTCAGCGCTCCGAGCTGACAGACCTCACACTCCTCTCCAGACAGCTAACACAGATAGCTGCCACAAGGGCTTCTTCTGCACTATGGGCTCCCCTTGTTGCTCCTTTAAGGACCCTAACTGTTGCTGGCAGCAGTTTGAGGGCAAAAAAGCCCAGGGCCTTTGGGTGCCATAGATCTTCTCTACATTCGTGAAACAGCCGGAATATGCTAGAGGCCATATGGAGTACAGCCAGTGAAAGCTACTGCCCAGGCCCCTAAAAACAGCTGTGTAAATGAGTTAACAGCATCACAGCAAACACCTGCTTGTGCTTTCTGTGCCTCAGAGTGGGCGCTGCATCTGTGTTTGTGCCACCTTGTACAATTAGGCACCAGAGGCCGCAGTAAAACCAGCTATTTGTCACCCCTTCTGAGGCAGGTGCTTGCCTCGCCAAAGCAGCAGAGCAGCCCGGACTGGCTCCCCAGCCCCCACTTCCAGGGGGGAGCCTCTGCCACGTGCCCCCACACCAACAGCCAACAAGATATGCAAAAAGCACCAGCAGCACAGAGATTAGAAAGATGTGTCAAAAAAAGCTTCCCTGCCTGTCTCCCGCACAGTGGACGCGGCAGATCTTTGATGGGTTTGAAGCCCTAAAAGGAGTTCTCTGTGTTCTGGTACTGCTTGAGCCTCCACAAAGGAGATGAAAAGGAGGAATAAAACATCTGAACAGCCCAATCTGGTCTGAACTGCATGCATTCATTACGGCAAAGACGGATTTCTTCTGGTTCCTCCTCCGTATCCTCCTCCTCAGTGGTGGCAGCGAGAAGCTTGACACTCCAATTACAGGATATTCACATTAAACAGAGAAGAGGGAGAGCTAGTTGGTGGCAGACATTTAGGATATGGCATCCAAGGCTCCATGCAGCCGGCAGAAACCTGAAGGAACAGATTGAAACTACTCTAATGGCCCCGCTCCTCGCGACGCTTTGGCATAGACTTAAATTAGCTCCGAGCCGTCAGTGCCACCCATGACTTCAATCAGGGTCCAAATGTACTCACTTCACCAAAGCTACTGTGAAATGGGACCGGTGTTCTGGAGGCTGGAAGGGGCCCTGTTGTGTGGGGCTGCGGTTGCAGCGCAGCATTGGGAAGTGATTTTTCCGTGCTTTTTTTTCCCTCCAGGTTTGCCATTTGGCTGTTACCTCCTCTCTGAGTCCCTCAGCACAGGGTCTCAGGCCATCTCAGTGGATGCTCACTCTGTTCATTTACAAAACCACGTGGATGAAATCCATTCAAAGGCTTGTGCAAAAGCATTTGATGTTTGTGGCTCAGAGATCGCTTTTTCCTTTCAAACTTGAGAAAAGTTTTTGTCTTTTTTCCCCTCCAATGGAAATGGTAATGCAGGCTAAGAAAAATGTCATTAATAATACAAACTGGGGGCCTTTGGGAGGAAATTTTAGTTTTGAAAAGTGACTACTCTGCATGAATATGTCATGCCATCAGAAGTTTATCTGCATTGTCTTGACTCTTCACATATGCATATATTTCTCTTCTGCCAGACGTGGTCCTTAACCTTATTTAAATAGGGTATAATTATAGGTGCCTACTTAAGTTACAAGAAATAAACAGAAATTCATCTATTCAATAGACATTTTCCTAGGAAAAAAATGTTTTCCTTCAGATATTGGTTTTCTTCAGGGGTTTTTCTCTCTATTTTTAATTTAAAGCTACTTCTCTTATGTTTTATTCACTTGTTTTCATTAGGTAAAGGAATGCCTTGGCATGAAAACCTGTCCTGAATCCACTGCCTGCTTGACAGATAGATATAAAGACTTGAAACATGAGAGGAAAAGCAGATGGTTGCAAAGGAAAAAAAAAAACCTTAAACAAAAGAAAGGAATTAAACCTAGCACAGGCACATGTATTAATACTTTGTGAGCGCCATTGCATGTGCTGGTGAGACTGACAGACCTCGACAATGGATCTCTACCACCCTCTAAAAAGGCAGAACCCTCCTTTTTATCTCCAGATTGATCCTGACCAGTTTGTTGCAAGTAGCTACTGCTTGAATTTCAAATATTGAGTGCTGGTATCTGCGATTGGTCCCGCAGTGTAAATCACATGCTAATGTTTCTCTGTCTTGACTGGATGAGAATAAACATAATAATCAGGAAGAGGCCTTGGAGAAGCCACTGTGGCTTTAAATCTCTCAGGGAGCAGCAGCAGTTTAGGGAGAAGCGACTGATAAAGCGGATTAGGGAGTTCTAGAAAATTTAAAGCCCGTTCCCTTCTGGCCCACACAGGCTCTGCCCAAGGCGTCATTCCTAGGAAAATTAGGCTGCTGTGAAATTTATTGCCAGGGTGCAGAATTTACATTTCATTTTCTCCTGTCACAGCTTGGGCTGCGGTCAGATCCCCTCTGCCTGCCTCCCCTGCTGCTGCACCCTGCACCCCTCACCCTGGCACAGGCCCTGGCCCCCTGCATCCCCCACACTCTTTGCGGGGGCTGGGGACAACTGCAAAGCCCTTTTCCGAATGCTTGAGGAGAGCAAGGCTGGCTGGGAGGTGTTGCAGAGGATGGCTGCTGTTGCTTTTCACCACATTGCTGCCCTCGTGGCCAAGCAAGGGCTTATTTTCTTGCCCCTACAGAAATTCAATGGAGTTGGATGCCTGCATTGTCAATAAACTGCTCTCAGGGATTACCTGCGAAGAGGCAGTCACAGACCAAGGCAGGTGATGACCGTCTCTAGATTTGTGGGAAAGGACCCATAATCCTCTTCCAAGTGTCTGTGGGGCTCTGCTGGGCTCCACAGTGAAGTACGGCCCAGGTGGTACCAAAAGGCTTCCATCCTCTGGGGAGGGACAGGGGCACAGCAAGTCCTGAAGGCATCGTCCGAGGAACTCAAGGAGAGGAAAAAGAAAAGGAAATAGAACACTTGGAGGGAGAAGAATAGAAATAGTGAGAAATGGCAGAGTGCAAAATAATAAGATTGCTGCAGATAAATCAATTCTGGAGAGTATTTGGTTGAACTTTTTAACAGGGCGCTCACTGCCCCTTTGTGCTCTGTGTTATTCTCCTTGTCAAAGAGGTCACTAGCAGGAAGGTTTGCAGAAATGATGATCATTATCTGGATATTCATAAACATCCAGTGTGCTACCAACCACAGGACAGAAACAGGCTGTATCACCTCCGGGTCTGAACAGAATTAGCCAAGAAAGCCTGAAATTAGCAGCGTGTTCCTTTGTGGCAAAGTCTAAGTCCTAACACTGATGTCACGACTAGCTGAAATTATGTCTAAATTAGAGAAGAAAAAAAGCCCAACTTCCCCAGAGGTGTTTTGCAACCGTAAATGAGGCATAATTGTATTACCTAGGAACTATGATAAACTGTTATTAGCATTTGAGTTGCATTTCCCGTAGAAAACCAGAAGGGCTTTTTACCCTGGATTAAAGGGTCCCTCCTGACACTTGAATAGGAAGTGCATATGGAAATGGAGTTGTCCAGGGTGTCACCACCTTGAGGTGAAGGATAACCTGAGGTGCAAGGGTGGAGAATGAATGTTACTGCAAGAAAAGCTGCTGAATTTCCTTTTGAGAGACTGATAATCCCACAGGCTTCTGCAGAAGCAGCTTTTGATTATCATTGCTGATGATATTAGAAGACATCTCTGGAGTCTGTCCTTTAAAAAATGTTTCCCCAGTGCTACTTGAAAACATATGGGTTGGGAACTGAAGTGAAAAACTGATGTTTTACTAACTCTCTTGGCATGATGGAGGCTTAGAAAATGATGTGGCTGATACTGGGGATGCATTTTTAACAGTAAATGAAACCAGACTGCATAAAATTTCAAAATACTAGACTGATAAATGTAGATGAGAAAAGTTGGAACAAGAAGAAGGGACTGGTTAAAGGACCAAATGAGAAAAGATGGATCAGACCTAGAGCTGGGGTGAATTGGAGCAGCTCCACTAGCTTTAGTGGGTCTATTCTGCGCTGCATGAACTCATAGAAGATCTAGACATATACTAGCAGTTTATATACAGGGTTGGAGTAAAACAGGTCATTTTCAAGTGCAGCAACATCCTGAGTGCTTCATCAAGTGATAGGGTGGGCAAGCAATTTGGAAGGTAACAAATCTGAGGGGAAAAGAGCAGAGAGATGGAGTCGATGCCAGTGCATTTTGCTAACTCCAGTTACTGCACCAGCAGTGCCTGGCTTCAAAGGAGGCACATCTACAAGGGTTCCTGAAAGGCATCAGGAAGGCAAAAAAGGGAAGGAAGAGAAAAGAGGAAGGCTCCATGTCTTAGCTGACCAGGCTTTTTCCGTTTAGTATCTTGGGAAACTGGCCTATAGTTACATTATTTAAAACAGAACATAACACCTGGAGAGAAGTTCACGCTCTCCTTCCAGTGGCTCTTCTCTGGACAACTTAGATTTCTTTCCAAACAACCTGCACTAACCTCCAGAAGATGATTTATACCAGAACGAATGGGCTCTGTGCTTGAGTTGGATCAGGTTACTTTTGCTGGTTTAGCAGGGTATTTTAAAAAACAAAATTAAAAAGTGTTACTCTGATACTGCTTCAGTGGATACATTAGGCAAACTACTGGCCTTAAACAAGCTAGAAAACTTCACCCCTTCAGCTCCACAACCTGTGAAAAAATTAATACATTTTGATTGCTGCAGAAGAGCTTTTGAGAAAAAAACCACTTTGGCAAAGTGTAGAATCTCTTGACTGGGCATGTGGCTTTGAGCTCCCCCCAGCAATTACTGATTTTATAAATTTACTGAAGTAAAAAACCATCCCCTTTCAGTGCCTTTCCCCTCTACTTCTTTGTCTTTTTTAGTCATCACACACACACCCACAGGAAAAGCCAGATGACCAGCAGATTTTTTGCCAGACAGGTGCTACAAAATTCCTGGTGAACTTCAGGAGGTTTTGGTGTGCTCTTAAGAAAAAAGTAAACTCTGCTGAGGATGGCATCCTTCTGCACCAGTACGGGCAAGCCCTCAATCTGCTCCTTTTCTGTAAACAGGTCAGATATTTTGACCCCTGGAAAAGATTTTTTAAATGGCAGAATTTGTATTTTTGCTCTGTGGTGGCTACAGTGTCTGTTGAAGCAGTAACGTTCTGCAGCACCCTAAAGAAATGTTAGATCCTAAAGACAGCTTTCATCCTTAGCCACAATCAGTTGACACAATCTGTTTTTCAATTTTCCCGGGCCCTCTTTACACTCTCTAGCTAGTAGCTTAACCTCTTTTCCAAAAACCAACATAGCTAAAAAACACTTAATATCACTCTCAGTTCTTATAGAAATCAGAATAGGTTTTGCATTTGTCTACACAAAGAAGTTTTATTTCAGTGACTTGAGGTGCTAGGTTTTTTTCTGGATGTGACTCAAGCCATGATTTCCCATTGAAATAAGCTTTTATCCTTTTTCCAAGAGATAGACTGTGTTATGAGAAAATTCAAATGATTTTATTCTAGAAGCTGTCTAATTAAATTGAACAATAAAAATTGTTATCCTTTATGACCGCCAAGCAATTAAGTGACCTGGTGATAGGGAATTAAGTCAGTCTTCTTCCTTTGAAATGACAGCTGAAATAGGAGAGGCGCTGTTCTTTGTCTACCGTGTGCGTGCTGGAGAGGAGGCAGAGGGGGAAGGATGGAAATGGAATAATACACAGTCAGAAAAATCCTCTCCCTGTTGCAACTGCTGAATTGTTTCCCATTAACTTTCCTAAGGGCAGAATTTTCCTCATGGTGTCCCATCCTCCAGGATAGCCTCACAAACAAACAAACAAACAAACAAGAAAAAGGCCCAACAAACCACCTTGCTTCTACTACAATTTATATTATTCCCCAAACAGTTAATCTAAAAAGCTCATGGAGTCTATTGTGGTGCCTTTTTCTTTCTTTTTCTTTGACATCACTTGGTGTAAATGACAGTACAGCAGGAAGAGTGCACGCTAGCTCATCGAAGGTGTGTTCCAATGAACTCGTAATTTGAAAATGGCACAGTGGGAAGTGGACTGGGGACACTGGGTTTAAAACCAGAAGCATCTAAAGTGCCAGAACTGTGGCAAATTCACCGGCATTATAGACCACAGCCTCTCCATCAAAGACAGGAGATACAGCCTCGGGGCCTGGTGACAATGTGGCTGCATAGAAAGTTTCCCCTTTTGCATCACTACAAGTTATCTGAAACAGGAACTTAATTCAATTGGCATACAGTAGCTTTCATTCAGTGATAAAAGCATCCAAGGTGACACAATCCAAGATGAAAAAGGGACATGCACGGGGAAATTAGTGATTCTGTTTGGGATATTATATTGGCATAACTACTTTTTTAGAAAAATCGTGCTCCATCTAACGCTTTTTCCAGGCCATCCAATCTTGGGGTGGCTGTTGATTAGACAGCACTGTGTGATAGGACCACTGTGTATTAAGTAAGCATCAGTGAGTGCTCGCCTATCCGATAAAAGTATACACAAAAATCAATTCTATACAAATTATCTCAATAAATTGGCTGAAAGCCTGTAAGACAGTAACAAATGGATTAAAAAATGCATCTATTTTGGTGTCACTTACCAGTTAAGAGTAAGCTATTTGTCACGAGACATCTCATTGTATGGATGAACGGTGGTTTTGTTTCCTTCTCCTCAAACTGCCATAACTGTGATCTTCCTCTGGACGCCCTTTGGAAAGGAAAAAAGTCACTATCAACTGCCCCTCATTACATGGCAGAGTCCATCTGGAACAAAGTTTTTGTTAGCCTGCATAAATTTGGTCTAACTATTAATTACTGTAATTAATCAACTTTTATGAGTGGAAAAATATGAAAACAAGCTAGAGAACAGGACAGTTTCGTGCCAAAGATGTTTCTACAGCAGCTGAGTACTGTGCTTTCACACCACAGTTGTAAAAGTTCCTGGGTTTGTAGTTTTTCTTGTTGACGGTGGCTTTAATAATTTCCAACAGTGACAGATTTCAGAGTGTCAAAAGAATTAGGGCTGTAGTGTCAGAAAATAGGAACATAAGCCACGCAGCACAAATGCAGAGCTTTTTTAATGTGTTTAGATTTTAAATCCTTTTAAGGGATAGCATTGCAGGCTTCAAGTGCCCTAGCAAATCATTAATGATAATATGAAATCCCTGCAGAATTATAGCAGCTATTTCACCATGAACTTGGCCATCCAACCATGTAAAAAGAGTCCTTTCCACCTCTGAGTCATTACTCATTACAAAAAAAGCCCATCATCTTTCCACCAATCTAGCAGGGTAGCTGGAGAGACTAAAACTAGGAGGGTGACCCATATTGGCTGTATATCTTAACAAAAAGAAAGACTGGACAAATTCACACAAGAAAAATTCCTCAAGCACTATTAAATGTCTCGAGAAGTTGGTGAGATGCAAGTAGCTGCAATCTGGAAAAGTCCTCGGAGGGAGCATCTCTACGCGCTCGTCCCGTTCTCGTGCGTGTTTCACTCACCGTTGCCTGCTCTCAGATTCTTCTGGACTTGTGCTCAAGACAGCAACTTTGGGGGAAAATTGTAATTACTGGTCTATTATTAGATACTGTAATTTTGCCAGAAGGCCAAAAGTTGCAATAAATCAGCTTTAGTACTATCTGTTGACTCCAAACATGGAAAAGGGCCATGAATTCAGTGGAGGGACAGATAACGTAGTTATATTAGAATACATTATTATCCAAAGTGTTGCCTATTGACAGTTTAATTTTTATTGCATGGCAAAGGTTAACATCTTTAGGTAGTTCAAAGGATCCAAAGGGTAAGAAATTACCAAGAATTCATCTATTCAGCATAGATATGAAGTTATCAGAAAAGACAGTTGGCATGGGGCTAGCACCTTCTGATCCAGATGATAAGATTTGATTTGGCAAAGATTTGGCTGTCGTTAATGGTGGACAGACACTGAGGGCTGAAAAAAGGTGCCAGCTTATTATTCTGCAGCTGAAATGTAGCTCTTGGTAACAAGATTCATGAGTCTCAGATTCTACTGGAAACTGAGCTGTGATTCATTTTGGGAAACTGCAAGAATATTTTTATTTCAGGTTATTTTACTGTTTTACCTAGAAACAATCCACCCAGACTTCTTCTTTTCAATTAAAAAGAGGGAGAAAATCGAATGAAAATAGCACTCGCTATGGAGACAAAAAATGGGACACTCTTCCACAGCTTTTTCTCACAGGCATGGATCGCTCTTACGGGCATCAGACTTGACAGTCTGTGCTGGATCCTTCAGGACAATTTAATCTCAGAGGAGATTGCACCTACCCACTTACTTAGTGATGCTTAAGTGAGCAAACTATTTCATTAGGACTGCAGTGCATTTGCTTTTGATTGGTCTCCAGGCTTAATTAAAGCACTTTGAGCGTGTTTTAGACCACCTTCATGTTCTAGATCCTAGAAAATCTTGGTGCCTGTCACATGATGTGAAAAGAGGAAAAGATACACCACACCAGACAAAGAGTTCCAGCACTGTGAGTTTTCAGATAACGGTGCTCTGTCATTTTGGCCCTAAAGTTTTATTCTGACTAAGCTGATGTTCTATCATGTAATTATATCATCTCACATTGTATCACCTCATCACTGCTGAGCGTTTTATTCTTCATAAGGTTCGGTGGCATCCCATCACAGCCCATTCCCCAGCTTGGTTCTGCACTCTGCAGAAGAGTGTTTAAAGTCCACCACCATTTAAACATATTGAAGTTTCCTTTTGTGGGATGAGAAGTGGTGGCTAGAAATGTCCCGCTGACCTTCTCCTTTGCCTCTCTCACTTCTCGTCTAATTCGTTTCCTGCATTGGTCTGACAGAGCCCGAGATAGTGGCACTTCAGGCCACATTGCAAGACCCATCTATTATTGTCTTTTAGCAAAGAGGCTGATTTGAAGGGGCGTGAAGTTTTGCGAGGCCTCAGAAGTGTTGAATTGACTTTTCTGTCACTTTGGCTACATTTTAGTTTCCGTGGGTTACAGCACTGATGGAAATATCCTTATAGTCTATGATAGGCAGATTCTATAAATAGCATCTTAAAGAAATTGAAATGTTTTTAAAAATTAAGAATCATTCAAAAGTTTTTTTTTAAAACAGACAATATATGCAATAAGCAAAAAAAAACCTACTGCAGTTTTATTTTTGGCAAAAGATATGTAGTAATAAGGGAAACTATGCAGTTTCATTTTCTCCTTGGTATTAGTTCTCACAGTATTTGCCAGTAATGGCAACATTATAATTTGTAGAATTAATTAATGATCTGGCATCTGATTTTGATTCATTAATGCTTAAGCCAGCTAAGTCTCAATTATCCTCTGGACTATTTATTCCTTAACAAGCTTTTAGCTAATGTGATTTTAAAAATATGAAAATAGGTTTTAACTTGCCTTTAAGATGTGGCAATATTTTAAAACTCCTCTATAAAATAAAGGAACCTTCATATTTCTTATTCTATTATAGTTACATTCAAAATTAGACTAGGGGATTTGCAATGTGTTCACTAAATATATATTATATTTATATGTACCTGGAACCTGACTTCAATTTAGTCTTGATTAAAAAATGTACTGAATTGGAAACTGTGTAATAAAGGATGCCTAAATCATACTGACCCAGAATATCTCACTCAGTCAGACAGTTAGCAAATAAGTGCACAAGCAAGCAGATGATACAAGAATTCAAAATTAATTCTATTCTCAGAGGATGCATAGACTAGGAGATAGCATCTGATTCTATCTGCAGAGGTGTAAATCCAGAGTAACACCTTGGCTAAAGTCTCCTCACCCTGAACTTGATTGCTTATCCTGCAAATGATCAGAATTGGACTCTCCTGTGCCCAAGGCTAGGTTAAGGTAGCTGAAATACCCAGTTCTACTTCATGACATTTTTGTGATGCAACTGTTAAGTATCTACCAATTTCCAGGTATTTATTATTTATAACTAATCCATTTACCAAATGTAAGGACTCTTGATATTTTCTCCAAATGACTGATATTTTTAAAAGTTCAATCACCACATCATTTAGGAAAGTCTGCCCAATGCAGTTGTGACTTGCTGCAATTGTGTTATGATAGGGGGCATTTAGAAACTGCATACCTTTGATTTGGGATTGTCAGGCACCCGTTCCAGAGCTGAGTTGAACTGATCTTGTGAAGATGCTTTTATTGCTGGGCTCTAACACGATGGTTCTGCCTGTCATCACTGCATCTTCTCCTTGCTCACACCAAAACTGAAATGCATAATTACGAAGATGGGTAAAAAAAAGAGTTATGGGTGTTTTAACCAAATAATCGTAGTTAATTACTTTAGTTACTAAGATTTGTTTTGAAAATACCTTCTGAAAAATTTCAGGCATTATGCAAATGGCAGAAAATACCATTTTCTAAGCCATCAGTGTTGCAGTACATGAAAAAACCTATCTTCTCCTGAAATTGTGCTTCCTTCTCCTAAGAAGTCATTCAGTGGCTTCCCAGTACCTGCGTGTCAATGTAATACCATTGGCGTCAATGTGTTTTTTCTTAGTTCATACTGCTGTGACAGCTAGAGCCTTCCCCACCCTTCTCATCAAAAAAAGCCTGAGATAGCATCCAAGAGTATCTTCCTTCCCATTTTCAGATCAGTAAGTCTGGCTCCTTTAAGTCCAAGCTGGGAAGTCAGTCCCAACTTTTAATGCATGAGCTGTAATGCCATTGAAACCCAAGGAACCCTTGGCTCAGCCAGTTCCCACGTGGCTACCCCAAAACTACTGAGTAGGGGGACCGCTGTCTACGGGTTTAAAAATCAACCCCCATTTGCTGAGTCACATCCTCTAGCCCACGGAATCCCCGCTGCGATGCTCCAGGGACACAAGGCAGCTTATAAAAAAATAAATCCAGCCTATGTGGCCAGCGTAGAACTCCTGGGTGGTCACAAAACCAGCTACCAGAGACATACCAGAGGCAACAAACAAAGGAATCAATCTCCAGTTACTGCCGCACGAGGAAAAGTCCAAGGTACCTGCGTTGTTATGGCAAGAGTTCATTTGGGCTAAGAGGTAAACAGAGACGGCTGAGCTTGATCTCTAAAGCTGGGGCTGGACGGCTGGGAGCACCAGCTTTCTCGATTGCTTAGAGTAAAGGATTGAGTTGATAAATCAGAGCAGCCCTGATCGCTTTTAATCAACTGAATGAGGAGGAAGGAGGGGAGGTGGAGGCTTGGGAAGAAAAATATGTAAAGCTTAAAAAGTTCCAGCTGCTGTTCTCTAATGGAGTCTCGTTCCTCATGAACGGTGGAATGGTTAGGCCACCTGGTGGCAAACAGCAAACCAGCAACCTTTGCAATTTCCACGCTACAATAAATGTCCAAAGGATCAGAGAGCTCTGGGAACTGTCAAAGGCTGGGAGCTTTTCACACCCAGGCGGCTGCTGTGCAGCCACCGCTGGGAGACGGCAGCCAGCAAAGGCTGCCATCAGCCGCTCCGCAGGTGCCACCGGAACAGCCGACCTGGCGTGTGGCCAATTCCTGCCAGACAGCTGCCTCCATCACCACATCTTCCACCACAGCCAGCCTCTCCCTCACCTCAGGATGGAGGCAAAGGAGAAAGCAGCCCACAAGAAAGGAGCTGAACTTAGCTTGTAGCTTGTGAAGTAGTCAACGGCTCAGTGTTCCAGTGGACATTGGTGAAAAGTGGATGTCTTCAAGGGTCCATACTGGGACCGGTACTGTTCAACAGCTTCATCAGCAACATAGACAGCAGGATCGAGTGCACCCTCAGCAAATTTGCAGATGACACCACGCTGAGTGCTGTGGTTGACACTCCTGAAGGACAAGATGCCATCCATATGGATCTGGACAAGTTTGAGAAGCGGACACATGGGAATCTCATGTGATTTAGCAAGACCGAGTGCAAGGTGCTGCACCTGGATCAGGGTGACTCCTGGTATCAACACAGGCTGAGGGATGAACAGATCGAGAGCAGTCCTGTCAAGAAGGACTTGGTGCTGTTGGATGAAAAGCTGAACATATATTCCGACAACGTGCATTCACAGCCCAGAAAGCCAAATATATCCTGGGCTGCATCCAAAGCAGCGTGGCCAGCAGGGTGAGGGAGGGGATTCTGCCCCTCTACTCTGCTCTGGTGAGACCCTACCTGGAGTACTGTGTCCAGCTCTGGAGTAGAGGAAAGACATGGACCTGTGGGAGTGAGTTTAGCAGAGGGACACAACAATTATCAGAATGCTGGAGCACCTCTCATTCAAGGAAAGGCTGAGAGAGTTGGGGTTGTTCAGCCTGGAGAAGAGAAGGCTCTGGGGAGACCTTGTTGTGGCCTTTCAGTACTTAAAGGGGCCCTATAAAAGGATGGGGATGAACTTACCAGGGTCTGTTGTGACAGGATAAGGGATAATGGTTTTAAACTAAAAGAGGGTAGATTTATACGAGCTATAAGGAAGAAGTGTTTTACAATGAGGATGGTAAAACACTGGAACAGGTTGCCCAGAGAGGTGGTGGATGCCTCTTTCCTGGAAACTCTTAAGGTCAGGTTGGACCAGGCTCTGAGCAACCTGACCTAGTAGAACATGTCCCTACTCATTGCAAGAGAATTGGACTAGATGACCTTTACAGATGACCTTCCGACCCAAACCATTCGATGATTCTATGATTCTAAGTAGAAGTTTGACATGATGTTTAAGTGTCTGAATGAGGAGCTCTGTCCCCATGTGTGGCATCAGGTCTATGCAGGTAAATCAAGTGAGGCTCATGCGAAATGTTGCAATCATATATTTCAGAGGACTCTGTACAGCCCTTCAGAAGGACCTTGACAAGTTGGAGAGATGGGCAGAGAAGAAGCATCTGAAATTCAACAAAGGCAAATGCAGGGTCCTGTACTTGGAGGAGAATAACCCCAGGCACCAGCACAGGTTGGGGCTGATCTGTTGGAAAGCAGCTCTGTGGAGAAAGACCTGGATGTCCTGGTGGACAAGCAGCTGTCCAGGAGCCAGCAGTGTGTCCTCGTGGCCAAGAATGCCAATGGGATCCTGGGGTGCAGTAGGAAGAGCACTGCCAGCAGGTTGAGGGATGTGATCCTGCCCCTCTCCTCAGCCCTGGTGAGGCACATCTGGAGTGCTGTGTCCAGCTCTGGGCTCCTCAGCACAAGAGAGACATGGAGCTCCTGGAGCAGGTCCAGCAGAGGCCACAAGGGCGATGAGGGGACGGGAGCATCTCTTAGGAGCAAAGGCTGAGGGAGCTGGGCCTGTTCGGCCTGGAGAAGAGACAACGGAGAGGGAAACTCATCAATGTCTCTTAAGTGTCTGAAGGGAGGGTGTCAGGAGGACAGAACCAGGCTCTGCTCAGTGGTGCCAACCACTAGGACATGAGACAAGAGGCAGAAAGTGATGCACAGGAAGTTCCACCTGAACATGAGGAAAAACTTCTTTACTGTGCAGGTGACTGAGCACTGGAACAGGTTGCCCAGAGAGGGTGTGGAGTCTCCCTCACTGGAGATATTCCAGAACCATCTGGATGCGATCCTGTGCCATGTGCTGTAGGATGACCCTGCTTGAGCAGGGAGGTTGGACCAGGTGAGCCACTGTGGTCCCTTCCAGCCTGACCCATCCAGTGACTCTGTGATTTGGAATTCCTATTTTAACAAATATGCTACAATATAGTTTTCAAATTGTTTCTTTCAGCAAATTTACTCACCAGAAGTATTGCAAAGTATCAAACATAAAAACGGAGTATATGAAAGATGCCAAACCTGTTGTTGAAGGTTTCTTCTACAGAAGCACTTCTAAGTACTCATCTTTAATATCCAAGAATTTAGCTGAGCTGGACAGTGGTTTACTGCCAGAGGGCACTCACAGATGGGTTCAGTACAGGCAAATCAATATAAATGAAAATCTGTTTGAAAATGTAATAATTCTTAAATAAAGAACTATCAGTTGTTTTCTCCAATTTTGTCCACTGGACCTTTAGTCTAAGCCTAGTGAAAACAAGTATGCAAGTCCAGCAGTTGCTGTTCTACTGAGCATTGCTTCTAGCTGCTCTCTCTTTGCTGTTCTTGCCTCGTTCCTTCACTGCATTCCCTGACAGTTGAAAACTCACCAGACTTGTGACTCACATTTTAATCTTACCCACAAGTCACAATGTTTATTTCACAGGATGTCCAATTAAACATCAATTCAATCTGCTCTGGAGTTGTTTCCTTCCCCTCTGGTGATTAGTATAACCTGAATAATGTAGGAAATACAGAAAAAAAAGGGCAGTAAACAACTTCAGTGACATGAAGGGACCAAGCTGAAACTTTTCCCACAGAAGACAAAGGAGGAAGGTCATACACAAAAATGTTAACATGGCTCATACTTTCTAATGTTCTGACTATGAAGAATGGAAGGGAAAATTATGCTACCTTAGGGTGAGTTATGGGCCCCCTTTAAGCCTGGGGAGTAGGTGGGGGCTGTGCAAGACACACAAAGTGAGAGAAAATCTCTGTCCTCATTTTCCCAGTGCTTTGAAGTGTCCGCTGTTGCCCTTCACTGAAGCCAGCATGAGTACAACAATTCCTTGCATCCTGCCTCCAATGCAGGTGCTGGAGCTCTGTGTGAAGAAGCAGACTCCTGCCTACCAGGTGCTGCACACCACTGTCCAGAAGCCCTAAAAAAACGACCATCCATCAGCTCACTGATTGACTGAAGGGGAATCTTATCGTGACAGAGACTTGCATACTTCCTTGGGGCTTTCTTTTCATCTTCCTTCAGGCATGTCAAGTGCCACATGATGCACATAAATGTAATTCTACTTGTCTGCTCCAGAAGTAGCCTTCTGCAGCTACCAAGCTTACACTGGAGGCTTGGAAACAGAGGTAGGGTTCTGCATAAAACAAAGGGCTGCTTTTCAAAATAAGAAAGAAAATTGAACTAAGCTGTCAAATGTTACCTGGTCTTTAAAAAGCAACCAATGGAAAACCTCTTGGGAAACCAAATTTTGGTGAAGCTGTGCAAGAACGGAGCTCAGAGTCACCTTTCTTCCCAACTTGTACAGCTGCTAAGTCAATGCCAGCTGGGAGCTGAATATCACCAGTTACTCAGGGGAAATACCCTGGTTTCAGGATGAAACTTTGCTCACTGGAGGACACTCAACATTGATGCAAGCATGGACAACTCTATCGGAGAGATCTCCTCTCAAAACAAGTGTTTGAAACAAAATGTGCCGCTGGTTCCTCACTCTACAGAAGCTTCTCATGTAATTACTGAGGAGAGGCCATGCTGTGTCTCTGGCTTCTCTGTGTGTGCACCAGGACAAACTGTGAGCAGGGACTCACGGGGGTAGCTGAGGGTCCTGCAGAGCCACGCAAAACTGTGCCAAGGAGCCCAAGTCCACAGGCACATTGTGGGGCAGCTCTCTCAAGAAGCCAGATGTTCTCTCCAGTTTGCAAAGGGAGCAGTTTTGTGACTTAGGAAGAAATATTTCCATTTGAGCTCCTGCTGTGACAGTGCTCATTACTCTGAGCTGTGTAAGTGGCAATACAAGTTGCTCCTCGCAAAACGTGCCCTGTGCCTGCCCACTTTTTTTTTTTTTGTTTTTAAACCTATGAGAGGTTTGGCACTTGACTTTTTTTTGGCAATAGCATTGTAAAATTCTTTCCAAAGAAATTTTCAATGTGCCTTGCTGGGACTTTCTAAAAAACACAGATTAATTGTGATAGTTAAATTTCCCTCTGAGTGATTTCTTTGATAAATGGGTCTAGTTAGGACTTTCAATTAAGCACCAAGCCCTGCTGTGAAGTCAGACTGAGCTTCATGTTGCAGGCATTTATTGCCTCATTTACACAGAGACAATCTGAATTATTTTACATTACACTGTTTTCTTTATCTGTCTCTTTTTTTCCACAGGTATTAGAATTCCTATTAACCCTTCTATCAGGGAGCCAATTAAAAAGGTATGGTCAAGCAATTTTTAATTATTTTGTTATGGTTTAAATAAGCCTCCCGAAAGCAGGGCACTTGAAATCTTTCTCTCGTCCATACTGCAATGCATAAACCCATTGGTTTGTTATTGTGCAGATTCTCACAGCCTCCAAGAGATAAAAAAATATGAAAATAATATAAAGTGGGGAAGAATAGACAACTACCACAATGTTTTGATGAATGGTGGTAATATGCAACAATCCTGGGAACAGAAGCTTTTATGGTTTTGCATTATCCAAATTTGTGAGTAAATGGTAACCACAGCTCAGAGAATTTCAGTTATCAGGGGTGCACTCCACCTTTAAGGTCACTGTGTTTTAAGTTATATCCATGCACTTGAGCAGGGTTGCATGGTCATTTTGAAAGTGGACTGAAGTATTTAAGATACACAATTTCTACTTTTTATTATGCAATTGGGACTATTTGCTTGTTTTTCTAGTCACTGGTACTGATGGCTACAGAAAAACATCCATGTGACTGTCAATCGCTGCTGTTAACCACGAAGAACGAAAGGTCCACTGATTTAACAAAAAAAACCCCCAAAACTCAACCAAAAGAAGGGGTCTTTTTTTTTAAAAACGCAAAATCCACATCTAGACACAGGATTTGCTGTCATTGATAATAAAGAAGAAGTCTAGCAGCCTTAGAAAATGGTTTTAAATTTTTATGAGTTTTCTGTAAAGCCATCCACAGCTGTGCTAGCTAAGATGAAACTGCAAGGTTTAACAACTCGTGTGCTTTAAGATATAAATCAGAAACTAATTGTCTGACATTAGGAAAAAATATGTTTTTCTCTCCTCCCACACTACCCAACAAAATAATATTTCTGTCTCTTTTATACTGTGTAGCATGTTGGAATCCATGCAATGAGAGTATATCCATTTCTGATTAGACTTTGGAGCTTGGTTTTGATACAACCAGTGAAATCGGAATGCTTCCCAAATGACAGTTAGTCACAGGCATATTTTAATTCATATCAAACTGAACCTTTTCCAGGAGGGAGAAGGATTTCCAGGGAATCTCCACAATCTAACGAAATCAATCTGTCTGTCCATATATGAATTTAATCACAGTCAGATCTCATATTATCTATACAAAGCAATAAATGAGTTGTGACTACTCAGAGTTTAAATAATTGACAGAAATTTCAATGCAATTAATGCAGATGAAGGAAACAAACTCACCGATGAGAAATTAGGGTTTGCAGATTATTGAGGTATGACAGTAAATCCAAATGTCAGCCCCCACCCCCCTTTTTTTTTTCCTCCAACATAAACCAGCAAACCCCATGCTTCTAATGCAGATTTGTTATGCTCTGGCATATCTAATTTCTTAAACTGGGAAGACAAAGATGACTGATACCAAATAATACAAGTGTACATTTTAAAAATCCCAATGCTTTTTTAAATGCAAGTTTAAATGAGAACACTCGGTGGTTAATGTTTATCCTGCTTCCTCTGTCTTTGAGGCACATTTCGTCATATAAGACTGTGCTGTTAAAGCAGTTCATGGGAATGATGTGCATGACTCCTTTTGCTAATGGGAGCTGGTTGCACAGAACAATCTAGCTGTTAGTGCTCTGAGGAGAAGGGAACTTGAATAGCAGGGGCTTGGAGAGCAAAATAAAAAGAAAGCTGCTAAGGGCATTTGAAAATACACTCGCTATTCTTTTCCCTCCTAAGCATTGCTGCAGTAAACAACAGCTTCAAGACTCCTCTTTAAATAAGTGACATGAAAATGAAAAGAGCACGACTTTGTATCAACAGCCATTCAAAATGTACCCAGGATCCCAAACTAACCTTGGGGATAGGAAAGGCTTGCAGGGGGAGGGTGCTGCTAGGACGGTTGCTTGGGTTTGTTTCTTTCTTTGCTGGCCAGCGGTTTAAAGAAATTATCCCTGGTGGGAGCATTCTGCCCCAAAACCAGGGATGCTGTGTTTCCTATGGGGAGCGTATTTAAGCGTGGACTTTAAAAATACAACTGCCTAAAATTAGACTCCCAAATCCATGTAAAGTGCTAAAGAAATGCCCTGGTTTTCAAAAGAATCAAACATCCACAGTCTCCAGGTCAAGGTCCTGACCCAGGAAAGCAGATGAATATTCTCCCCAACCCCCCACCCCGAGGCAACGTGATTGCTCATGCATTTAAGGCTGAAGTGCTTAAGTGCTCCCGTAGGTAGGGGTTAGAGAACTTACACATGGGGGGAGGAACGACTGGGCGCCATCCACCCTTTTAGATCTTGGCCGGAGGGAAGTTTTTTCATTTGATTGTTTTTTTATCACTTTGCCTGTGTAGAATTTTCCCAACCAAGCCATACGCAGCAAAGTGCTTTTTAAACACATTGCAAACCTCGGTACCAAACCATGCCAGGACAATTTCCTTTGGGAGGTGGACGACAAATACACAAATTGCTGTAAGGCTGTGTACAACCCTTAAGGTCAGGGCAAATGTATCCCATGCTGGAGAGCAGCTTCTTTCAAGGGCTAAGCTAACAGCAAACTCTTTCTGATGATTAGTCAGGACTAGAAGGACCTGGGATATTAAAAAAGGCCAACGAGCATTATGCATCACACAGTCCTTTCCTAAATGCTGTGATGCAGATCTGCCAGTGGGTGAAAAGATGGCTCAGGGTACTGGACCATGACACAGAAAACCTGACTCAAGCCCCACTTCCAGCAGAATTACACATGACCTTAGGCAAGTCCCCAACTATTCACTTCTTAAACTGTAAAAGGGCAAAGTACTTTTCTGCCTTTGGAGTGAAGGGAGACTAAAATCCATTAGTGATTGTGAGGTGCTCAGATACTAAATTCTTAAGTGCTTAGAAACATCAGGAGAGGAATTTTCCAAAGAGACATTATTGAACAGATCTGTGCACGCTTTTTGGTAATATCTGTCATAATGTGTTGTTGTATATCTTTATTCCTGATGTTTTATTTATCACAAAGTATTAAAGGTTGGGTTTTCTTACCTTAGTGGATTGACTTGGAGGAGTTCCACAGGGAAAGGAAATGTTTTCCGTGTTATAAGACTAATAACGTAAGGAGGAAAAGAAGAACCTTATGTGGCCATTTGATTGAGACAATAAATAAATGCTTTCACTTTGGCCCACAGCATTCCATCTAACTACTACGTTCTTATGCCTGTTCAGTCTCATTAACTGCCTTGCTTTTCACCTATTGTGTTTCCTTCTAGTTCTAGAATAGTTTTACTAGATATTGAAAAAAAAACTCCAACCAACACAAAAAACCACCTTCCAAAAAATCATTCAGGCCATAACAAAAATAATTTCATGCTTCCCAAATTGAATGCCTCTGTAGGATGGTCCCCATGACATCAACAGAAATGCCATATTACTGTTTAATTGTCAAGTCCTGACTAAGTCTGTCCGTAAGTGACAGTAATGAGGACAAAAAAAGGAGCCAGCTTGCAGACGCCAGGATCAGCTTAAAGCTGAGGAAAGATGGGCATGGGACAGGAAAAATGATTTAAAAGATTGACTTAAAGGAAGCTGAATGTTCTTCATCCAAGTCTGTATCTAAATTTTACACTCAAGATCTCGCAGAAAGATTTTTTTTCTCTAATTTCCATTTTTTCATGCATTTATGTTCTTTCAGGCATGTGACTTTTGATCATACTCTGGCAATCAACACAAACCTAATGATCCTCCTAAGCCTTAGCTCAGAGTAGGTGACAGAAGCTGCATCGCTTTAAGGTGTTTAATAATTTGGGTTCTGTTTCTCAGTATGACACCTTCCTCGGACTGCTGGCTCTGCAGGGATCAGTGCCAATAAGCAAAGCATTCCCACTGAGGATGAGCATGGCTTTACAATCCAGCATCTTGTGTTACAGCTGCCTGCTGCACCATGCTCTATGTCCCATTACACAGCCTGGCTTCTCTTATGCTCATTAATGGTTGTTTCCTGTGGTCTTCTTTTGGGGCTCTTTTTGTCTATAACAGAATATCTTAATTTTCTCAATCAGTACCCTGAGAATGTATGGGGAACTCCCAGATTAAGAGACACTGAACATCGGGCTCTACTACCACCCTAAGCACAGCTCAGACTAAAATTTCAGCCTTCTATGGGTTTCATACAGTTCCTTTATATCCCACTAGATACTTGTCCTTTTTATCCAATACTTCTATACAGAATTAACGCTGAACTCTGATTTATTACACAAAGTAATTCTTTTCTGTCTGCTCTTGGCTGGTATTGTAAACCACGCAGGCTGGGGTTCTGTGTTGTACTGGTATTGAGAAGGTACTTTAACTCACTTTTGTGCCATTTGCATTCAGATCTGATCCCAAAGATTGCTCACTTTGTGAGTTGTATCAGCCTAAAGAGAGGTCTCTATGGATAACTTTGCAGTTCAGAGCCATAGGGAATTCTTTTTGAATGTTTTGCAATACAGCCACATCCCCTGCCCTCTCTAGCAAGCCCTGGGCATTTCTGGAGGTTGGACAGAGCAGGCAGTAGAATCAAATAGTATTTAAACCCATTTTCTAATAAAACCAAACTCCAGTTATCCTAGAATAATAACAATTCATGACATCTCCCTGTCAATCATCAAAAGACTTACAAAATAGGGTTATGGCCCCTATGTTAGTTAAAGCAAGAGATGCTCAATTTAAAGATTAGGAAACTCAGGCAAAGATACGGTTTATTACTGGTTATGAAAATAGCTGAGGATTAGGGGTTTAAAGTAGTTTTATACCAACTAAAAAGAGCAAAAGGCGAGGTCTAAGGATCTTCAAATGTCTGGAGGTTTTTCTTCCTCCTGCTGTTTATAGCCCTTCTGTCTTATTTTTCAGAAAGAAACAAAAGCCTGTAAACTTTTGCCTTCTTCCCTCCTGCCCTTTTCTAGAAAAAAAATGACACGAAGCTAAATGGTTGTCCCTGGATCTGCTCTACATTCCTCTGCATTTAAAAAAAAAAAAAAAAAAAAGAGAGAGAGAGAGAGGGAAAGAATTTGATTAGAGGCATTTTGGCCAACATTTAGAACGGAACACACAGCACTGTTCTTTTGTTTCTGCCCTTTGCTCAATTTGCTCAGCCCACAGCCTGAAATCAATGAGGACTATGCAAGAAGAGGGCACCTGCCACAGGCTGTTACTGTTTTTATTTATTTTCTGTACTATTAGACCACACAGGAACCCCAACAACAAATATTGTCTGGAGCACTGTGTAAACATCGACCAAAATGATGGCCCTGTCCCAAAGTGGTTACAAACTAAACAGAGGACAAGAGACCACAGATGGATGCAAACAGACAGAGGGAGAATAAAGGAAATGAATGCTCAGTGACAGCAGTATTACCTCACTAGCAGTCTAAGGGCTGCCAAATCTTTCGGGGACCTCATGGCAAAGGAGAGCTTTAAGGAGATTCTAGAAAGCTACCAACATAAACCTGAGCGTGTTTATGTAGGGTACCCTCCAAGTATGACAGATACCACAGAGAAGAAAACGAGAATGGGCTTGCTTGGAGATGAACACAAGGATGGTAACTCTGAACAAAAGGTGACGAACCATTTTAAGCTTTTAACAGCACTTAAACATCAGAGTTGTCTTCATTCCTGACTGCCTTTAATAGTCACCCCCTCTTTTGCTCCTGACCAACAGTATTCACCCACATCCTCCTCCAAAAAGAAATGTAAGGACCAAGCACGGCAGAGCTGGAAGTCTGCTCAGGCAGGGCAGTTATTGCAGCTGCTCTGTTCCCTGTTCCTGCCTCCTGACAATAAGAGATGATAGGTAGGGTCCCGGGGGACCTTGGAAATGAAGACAGGCAGCTTCTGTTGATGTGAGATAGGAGGGGGGGAGGTCGCACAGTGATGCCAAGGGAGAAGTGACACGTTCAAAGAGACAGGCCAGGGAAATGATCTTTGAAGCAAGAGCAGCCACATGCAGTCTGATTAGGGCAAAGGCAAGCCCGCACGTGTCAAGGCCAGAGAAAAGGAAGTTGCAGCAACTCAGCTGTTAAATAATGTGAACTTAAGAAAGAATTTTAACTGCATGAAGAGTGAGAAAGATGCATCTTAAAAGCCAGAAGATTTAGGAACTGGAGGTGGGGTGGTATGAGCAGCTGAAAGGCTTTACCTGTATGTAAGGGAGGTCAGAGCCGATGCTCCCACACCGCCGTGAGTGACAGCACGGCATGCTGTGCACAAGCTCAACAAGTGCAGGGAATGGTAGCAAGCACAAAGTCGAGGCATTTCCTCCCTCTCATCTCCCGTTCCACCCTTTTCTCTGCAGCTATTAAATACAGGCAACTACAGAGTAGATGCCTAGGATAAGCCAACAAGTCAGCAAATAATTTCAGTCCCATCTATAATTCTTTTCTCGTGTGGTCTAGATCCTGCTCAATATACCCATGAGGTTGTGTCTCTCATCTAACTCAGAAAAAATATGACTCCTTTCCTCCATGCACAGTAATAACCTGCACAGACTCTGTGCAGTTTCCTGCTGTATTCCTGGAATAAGATTACCAGCAAGATTAAGGCCTCTGGTTGTGAGAAGGGAGATTTCACAGGATTAAATGTTATCCAGTCTACTTCTGAAACAGAGGATAAAATACAAGAAAGGACTATGAATTATATTACTGAAAATATCACAGACCATGGTGGTGGTAAAAGGGATAACGAAAGATTGAAAATTTAAATTATATTCAGAAATAAAAAGCAACAGGGAAAAGTACTGCAGGGCCTACAGTTGTCATCTGTCGCCAGAAGAGGGCACTCCCGGCTTTTTTTTTTTTTATGACTTGGGAGATTTAAATCAAGATTTCCCTTGGTAGCATTTCCCAGGCATAAATCAAGCACAAATGAATAACCTTTGATTTATCATTCCTAATGGAGATGTACATCATATTGGCGTGTCATCACATTTCAACATTGGCCATTATGATGCCAATCATATAGTAATTTTCTTCCGTGTCATAATCAGTGATGAAGATGTACGTTTCCATTCAGTACAATTAGATTTTCATGTTTCTTAATGGTAGCTGAGGGCATTAGGCAGAATACCTGCTTTTGCTGTCTCTAACTCTTTTGTGCCCATATTTTTCTGAAATTGTATCCAAACCATTACCCAATCACCACTCTTCTCTAGTTAAAAGCCACCCCTGCTCATATGGGAAAAGGTGAGAAAGATTTAAACTATTATTCCAAGCTGCAGAGGAACAGGCTTTCAAATCCTGGGCAAATACATGGTATTGAAAAATACCTGGCCTTTATTATTTGAAAGCTTCTTAGTATACTCCATGACATCAGCTCGGGCTTGTCGCTAGTGACCTAACCCAGACCACAAACCACACTGCAGGTGTTCAGCTGGGCCTGATGTCCAGCTGGACAACTCCAGTGGCATTGGTAGAAAGAACCACCCTGGGAAAACCCAAGCTACAGCTGTTGGCTCTGAAACTCTTCTGTGAGCAGAGGCATTCTGCTGGTTGGTTGGATGAATAGATAGATGGATGGATGTGTTACTGTCATTTAGAACAACTCCTGGCTCTCCTGTTCAGTGACAGTGTTTGAAGGGTTTGTACAACCTAAACAAGAGAAACAGAAGTCACAGCATTTTCAAAAGCACCTGAACCTGTCTGAAAAATCCTGTCATGCACCTGGAGTGGATATTTTGCCGGTCAAACATTTTCCTAGAAGAATGCCTTCGTTTTTTGTCACCTTCTCTCTCTGCCCAGATGCAGAAGGGTGACGCTTGATCGCGGGGCAGACCGATGCGCTGGGGCAGAGGACGGGGAAACTGAGCGGCATCGCTCCAGCCTTGCCACTACACCCGGACATTCCCAAGCTCGCGAAGTGAGCAAGCACAGCACAGCCCACGAGAAGGACGCCCGTGCCTCAGAGCCAGGCGCTCCCGGCGCCCCAGCGCGGAGCCTGAGCGGGATGAGGCACCGAGGCCCGCCGGTGGCCGCGGAGCGCTCGGATCAGCAGCATCTCCAGGGAGAGCTCCAGTGGCGTCTGCCGCCGCCTCCTGCTCCAGGCTGTGAGCGCAGGGGGCCCCGCTCCCAGGCGCAGCCCGGGGCCGCCGAATGGAGCGCCCGGGAGAAGATGGCTTCGGCGGGCTGCAGGGGCACTGCGGCAGGGGACGAGCGCACCCCGCGGCGCCGCCGGCAGGGGCAGGGATGAGGCGCCTCGGGAGACGACCCCGCCCGCAGGAGAGCCGTGCGGATGCCGGAGACGCGCCGCCTCCGCCTCTCGCACCGCCTTCCCCCTACCATCCGCAGCGCCCCTGGTTCCCCCCGGCCCGCCCGCGGGGGCGTCCGCGGCCGCCGGAGCTGCTCGGGGCGGAGTGATGAGCGCCGGGAGCCCAGGGATGAGCGCCGGGAGCAGGAGGATGAGCACCAGGGGCCCAGGGATGAGCGCCAGGAGCAGGGGGATGAGCGCCGGGAGCAGGGGGATGAGCACCAGGAGCGAGGGCGGCGCGGAGGCGGTGCGGCCTCTTGCGGCCATGGCCGGGAGAGCGGCGGGGCCTGCCCGGGGAGCCCTCAGCAGGGAGAGGCTGAGGAGCCGCCGGGGCCAGGCACACAAACACACCCGCAGCGCCGAATCGCAGTTTCTCATTTCTCCTCCAAGTGAAAGCCCTGCCGCTGGCCCTCTAGCGCTAAGCTCTCACTGTACCAACAGGAATTCTGTGACAATCCCGACCTTGTACCTGGCTGAACATGAGCCGGCGTGTGCCTGGGTGGCCAAGAAGGCCAATGGCATCCTGGCCTGTGTCAGCAGTAGTGTGGCCAGCAGGACCAGGGCAGGGATTGTCCCCCTGTACTTGGCACTGGTGAGGCTATGCCTCAAGTGCTGTGTCCAGTTCTGGCCTCTCACGACAAGAAAGACAGTGCAGTGCTGGAGCATGTCCAGAGAAGGGCAACAGAGCTGGGGAAGAGTCTGGAGCACAAATCTGATGAGAAGCAGCTGAGGGAGCTGTTTATCCTGAAGCAAAGAAAGCTCAGGGGAGACCTTATCGCTCCCTACAACTACCTGAAAAGAGGCTGTAGCCAGGTGGAGCTCAGCCTCTTCTCCCAAGAAAAAACATGACAGAATGAGAGGACATTGCACCAGAGGGGTTTATGTTGGATATCAGGAGAAGTTTCCTCCCCAAAAGGGTAGTTCAGCATTGAAAAAGGATGCCCGGGGAAGTGGTAGGATTACCATCACCTGGAAGCATTCAAAAATCGTGTAAATGTGGTGCTTAGGGAGGTGTTTTCATGGTGGATCTGGCAGTGTTAGGTTAATAGTTGTAATCAATGGTCTTGGAGGTCTTCTCCAGCCTTAATGATTCTATGACTGGGTTGTCTCATCTCTCTTGTATGTAAGACAACTTCTTTCTCATAAAGGTTAAGGGCAAATAATTTTCTGGGATCAGAAAACTGGTCAAAAAAAGGATCTCACCGTGGAAGCTATGGAAAGACCAAGCAGTCCCTTCTGGTGCACACCAAAGACAGTCTTTGCCCACAGGGGTAACTCGCTGTTGCCAGGAGGCACCTAGAGCACACCGGCACTGTGAGGGCACCAAGCCTTTGTGCTGATAACAACAGTGTTTTAAACATAGAAAGCCTGAATTCCTGTCAAGGAAATCAGTTTGCATCTTAGCAAAACAAAATGTGAGTTTCCTGCTTGTTATGGGAAGAGTTCCCAATTACGTTGCTGTCAGGCAACCCTGGAGGTTTTATCTAGGTACAAAGTCAGAGAACTGCTTTCTTCCCAGGTACAGTAGAACTAAACTGCAAATTCACGTTGAACTGAAAAGTTACTGCTTTGTGCCTGGGTCTAAATTACTGTTTTTAAATGTCTCTGTTGATGTAATGTGATATGGTTTTTAAATGTACGTGTCGATGTTGATATGGCAAACATCTTGACCTTTTCTACCTCTCTGTCCACAAGCTGTGGAGGTTTGTAGCCTGCCTTGACAGCAGACCAGCCCAGGCACCCCAGCTGTAAATCCACTTACCTGAGTCAGATGGCCTCAAGAATTGATGTGGCACTTCTAGTTGCCCATGTTCTGTGGCTGGCTGCAGAGTCACATTTGACCTGTTTGTGGATGAAAGAAGCTTTATTTAATGAACTTGAAAATGTGCTCAATTTCAGACTGAATCAAGGCAATGTCTACAAGTTCTGATGGTAATCCCATTTCATTTCCTAGTAAAAAATGTTCTACAAAACCAGCATGCCTTATGATGGTAAATATAAACCAGAAAATGTACTCAGTAACCAAAAACCCAGTCCTCGTTGAGGATGACTTGGGCAAATAATTACTTTAAGATAAAGCTTGGGAAGAAATAAAAAGTACCTTTCTTTCAAAGAACAGAGAGCAAATGAAAATTAATGCTGCCTCCATAAGGCCATGTTGGTTCTTGTTTTGAAGATGGAACCTTTTTCCACTTATGTGGGGGTTAGCTAGGGATAACTCCGCTGAAATTAGTAGTCACAATAGTGCAGAAGCAGACTGAGGGAAAAATGAGGTTCTTTAACTGCCTACTTGATAGAAAATGTGTTACTAATGGATGGCAGTGGCTGCAAATGTCACTCTCAGCTTCCTATTTTGACTTTCAAATGTGTCAGTAGTGTCCTGATTAAAATTGTACAGTTCTGTAGCTGAGGTTTGGATTAAGTTAAAATTATTAGGATTAGAAATGGTGCAAAACCAGAACCTCAGATCTGATCCTCTTTGAATTTCTATGGAAAGGAGTTTGGATTTAAATCCCCAGATGTAAACCCGCTTGCATGTTTAATTCTGGGTCAGTAGGAGTCTAAATTCCTCATCTGGTTTTGTGTGGGTGTAATCCTGCAGGAGCATTTGATTGTGGGATTTTGTGGGTTTCATGAATGAAAGTGAGAGAAAGGAGGCATTTCATGACTGGTGATGAGACTAGTTTCCTATTCAAAGAGTATGAGGAAATAAAAGACAGTTACTACGCTAGTTTTTATAAATTGTTGAGAATACAAACACGGGAATACAGACATTCCAAAAAAGTGGAATAAAGAACGTTTCTGTAAAGTGTCAGCACAATGGAACTTGATTTTTGGTTAGTTTTAGGCATTATTATAACGAACATGATTAATACTAACAACAGAAGTCGCAGTTTTGAGGGTTGCCTGCTTTAGTTGTCACCATTCAAATCTAAACAAAATATCAACATAAATTAATTTCAATTCTGTTACCTTACCTAAGACCAGGATTTGGCCTAATATGGAATTGGTGGATTTAATTCCAGCTGGAGAAGATAAAGAGCCCAGGCTCTTTCATTTGTTTACACTGGAAAAAGCATCTGGTCTGCAGTTACTGACCTAGGAGAAGTATTTTGGGCACAAAAGTATTACCTTGTGTAGGATACAGTTACTATGCTCGGCATGTCAGCTGGTCCTAAATCACTAAACCCTTACTCAGCTTTTCCTTTGTGCACGTAGAATTGCTTTTTCAAGAAATGAAGTTGGAGATTGCTTAGTCGATACCGTAATTAATTTGTGTGATTCTGCAAGAACACCTCTGTTGTGTGGTGGGTAAAAGTACTGTGCGTTCTCCTTTTCTTTTTCATAATCTTGGAAATGTGTGTCTTTTCCTTGGTGGGCTAAAGCACGTCTAGAAGCATCCCTTTCCCTCACTACATCTCCCATCACTGACTAAAAACATTGCCATTATCCCGGAGCAGGAGGAATATTGGGTTGGATCAGCCATTTCACTGCCTGTGTGTGTCTGTGAGATAAGGACACAGTATTCAGTCTTTGAAAAGATGTTCTTCCAAGAAGCTTCTGTCAGTGTCTCTGTGCCTTTAATTTATTAACTCTCACATGTGACACATATGTCTAAAAGCCAATATGCTGTATTAGGGCTCAATCCCACACCACTGACGTCAGGGAGAGTTTTATCAATTACTTTAATGAGCATAGGATTAGGCCTTTGTGATTACACGAAGAACCAATTATTGGATTTTTCTATGAACCTCCATTAAAATCTCCTTACAAATGTGACTTGCAGGGTGGGAATCAGAGAAAACATTGCTTTTCCGCTTCAGTTTAAGCTCTACTTCAGTACTGAGCATATAGTATTTAGGTTTGAAATGCAGTGCATTGGCAGAAACAGACACATTTTGCCCTCTACTCCATCTCCCAGTAATAAGGCATTGCATGGTTTAATCTCTTCGTAGGCATGTCTTGCTTAAGGACCCAATATTTTCACAGTCTCTGTATTAAAAAAGACTTCTAGCATCTTGCAGGGTGGGACAGTCCCCCCCAACATATTTTGACAGATGATCTTTACATAATTCCATTGTCAAACAAGCAAGCAAGCAAGCAAACAAACAAACAATTAAAAAAACCCCCACCAAAACAAAAAACCAAAACCAAAACAAAAAATGAACCAAATCTAAGCTAGAAAAAAGCCTGAGCCTGTGATTTGTTGGTCTTGGTTTTATTCACAGTCTTGCAAGTATGCCAGCTGTGACGTAATGACCTGGCCTGCATATTGCACAACACAGTGCTGCAGATCTTTTTATTTTCCTTTTGTTCCTAATCATTATTTATTATCTGAAATTATTATCAATCATTCCTTGTACAACTCCAAAGAGAGCATTTATATCTGATCTTTTATATCTGAAGTTCCAAGAATGCCTGACTTCACTTTAACTTTCTGAAAGTCATTAATCCACAGTGCAGGTGAATGTAATTTTCTTGTAACAATGGTGTCTGCACCAGTAATTTATGCTTAAAATCAGAAACACCAAAAGTGAACGGCTGCCTCTCAGGCACAACTTGTGATGGAGTTGATGCAGAGCTAATGTTTTGTCCTTTACTCCACCATAAATTCACCCTGGCATTTCACTATGTTCCCGCACATCCACATAAAAAGATGGTTATAATAATGATTACTTTTGTCTTGTCTTTGGAAGTACTCTGCAGAAGGTAGATAGAAGCTGCATCATGTTTTTTCTTGGAATAAAAGCTTATAGTGTTATTATGCTGGAGTGATTGGAATTGAATCTTCCTGGGGCAGGTTATTTTTTTATTTACTGGCATGATAAGAAAATACTATTTATAAGTTACAAAAATCACTAAGAGATGCAGTAATAGAATCTTACTGTTAACAAACTTACACATACAAACTAGAAATAGTGTTGTGTTCACCCTGGCAAAATACTGTTTCCTAGAGCAGCCATTCTGTGCTTGTGCAGGAACATATAGATCTTATTTTAAGCTGAGGAAACATTAAATAAAAAGGGCTTTATATTCTGGGTCATTAGGATTCAGTGTAAAGCTCCAAAGTAATCTCATGAAAGTAGTGGTATGATCTAGGGGAGAGACACTGGCTTAGGAATCAGGGAGCTTGTGTTTCATTCCTAGCTATCTGTCTCGCTTGATAGTTCTGGCCTCTTCATCTCAGCTCTTAGTAATGCCATTTTTCACTTGTTGTCTGTCTTCACCATTTAAACTGTAAAATTGTTGTGACTGGCATTATTCTTTGGTGGGCACTTTTAAGGCGGCTCACTGCAGTGGAGCTCTTTGCAGTACATCAGGCATTTTTAGATCTGTTCTACCATAAAAACAAAAGAGTCTCCTCTTTAACCGGACAAAAGGAACAACGTGATGATGTCAGAAAAATACAGGAAGGAATTTCATACCTGAACTTTGATACAAATTTTAAATAGAACAAAGTTTTTTTTATTAAACTACATGGTTCAAATAGAGGAATTAGAAATTATTCAGGAAGTGAATGAAGCCGATTTATCATAGCTCAGAATATCCATAAATCTATTTGTGCTTTTCTCTAGCTGCTGAAATATGTTACTTAGGTTTACACCAGTCATTCATCTATGGGTTAAAGACAAATAAGCCCAAATCACAAATAAATCAAAATAATTTGGTTTGGCTGCAAGAGATCAGACAGGATTCCTGATACCACCTCAGTTCTTTATTCCAGCAAGCCCACCAACCCCTCTGGTGTAAGTATGTTGTCCTTCAAAAACAAAATCTGGTGCCCTGAAACACCTCGAGTTGCAATTGAAGAATTGCTTTTGTATTTCTTTTCCAAAAGTAGTTTCATGCAGCAAATAGTTTTGATCATATACAAAAACGACGCAGAAATGTGGCTGAAGGTGATTGACTTGAGACTGTAACTATTCAAATGAAAGCATTCTTCATTGTTTTGATACCTCTAGATTTAAGTTGATGATTTCACAAAATGTTGGCTGAAGAACTTTTTTTTTGACAAACAAATGGAGTTATTTGTGTCCTACTGTGCATTAGCCTTAATGATTTATTCTTCCTTCTCTTTAATTTTCAACTTTTTGATTATTTGTTTTCTCTTTTCCTTTGATTATCTCAGATTATTTTTATTTTGGTATTCTTTGAATTTCCCTCATAACATCTATTTGTGCATTTATAAATTTTAGTATTAATCTCTGGTCTTAAGACATCATTGTTTTCCAGAAGAAGGGCTAGATCTGCTTGTGCTTTTAGCTACTTTGTGCTGTTCAGCTGATGCAAAGCATCTATAAAGCCATCTTAATCAGTTAAGCCTGATTTATGATAATGAGAACTTGGCCTTTATGCTTCTTTTCTTGTTTCCCTTCTTTTTTAGTATTCTTTTTTCTGTGTTTCTTGAGACGATTCCCTCATTCTTCCGTAAAATGTAGCCAAGTGGTTAAGAGTATCCATGGGTTGGAAATAATTTCTACAGTTAATCGATAATGTTTTCAATTAATATTTCTCTTCATTACTCACACAGCCCAATTACTACTGTATTCTTTTCTCTAAGGTTCTCTTGTCATATTCCACGAATTATTTTCTTACCTTCTTTCACAACAATCTTCTTAGTCTTTAAAACCACTAATGTAGAAGCAAAAACTTTCACAATAATCATAATCAGAATAAGTCAATAGAGATACTCTTTGCCAAATTAACAACTGATTTCTTACTCTTTGCAGTATAAAAATACTTACGGCAGAAATCTTTGCTTCCTATTTAAAAGCCAGCGCTAGCAAGATCCAGATCTTCAGAGCCCAAAGAGCTCACTCAAAATCTTGAAAGTGCCTGGCCTTGGTCTCAGATTTTTGTCTTCTTCAAAAGGCTGTCAGGGTTCAGAATAATTCTACAGACACTGATGACAGTAAAAGCCTAATGGATTGAATGCATAACTGAGAGAAGGCAACGTGGGCTTCTAGCTCTGCTCCACTGCCTGTTTTTTATATCAGATTTTCAGCAGAGCAAGGAAAACCAAATCTCTCTTCAGCCAAGAACTCCAACCTTTCATTATATCATAGCTCTTGCTCTACATTTTTACTCAGCCCATGAGAGGTAGAATACCTTCAAAAGGCATGTTAAAAACGGTTCTTTTTTAAACCTGGAAAAACACACAATCTTACAGGAGGAGTATTCCTGTGCAAACCATAGGATTCAGCGTACATCTAGCAAATCTAGCCTTAATTGTCTTAATTTTCAGTGGTATTTGACTTTAAGAACCTCCAAGTTTAAAGAAGAAAGGAACCTAGCTCTAGACTATTCTGTGGGTATAGGAACATTAAGAAGGTATCACCTTCACAGGTCATGAAGACTACTGGCGTCTTTATCTTGGGACCAGCACAAATCAACATTAGTGGTTCCTGAATTACTACTTCAAGGATGTTTTTCTTAGTGGATAAGGTTGGATTCAATAAAAATTTATTTCTTGGTGACTTTTTAAAAATGGGAATATCTTGCATCATGCATTGATAAACATTCTTCTTTGTATGGATAACAAATGCCATTATAGGGACAATGATTCCATCATACTCATTTTTCTGCAACACCATCAGCTTTGATATCTTTTTTCAGACACAGTCTCTTAATTCCAAGTCAGTGATCTATATCTGGAGCTATCTGCATGTTTCTTTTTATATTTTCTCTGATTTCTCATCTTGACTCGTAAAAATCACCATTATAATTTCTTTCATTATCCACCTATGCTGCGCAGCTTGCACACAAGATTTTGATGTACAGTGCAACCTTTTCTCATTTTTTTCTCTTTTCATTTCTGCACAGATTGCATCCATCAATATTAACATTTCAGGTCTCTGATTTATCTCATTACAATTCTACATTACCAGCTAAGTCATAATTTCCTTCCTGTAATGTCACTTTGAGCTCATTTCCTATACACTCTGCATGTGTATATAGACAATTATGGGGTTTATTGCTTCCTTCCTACTGGCCTTGACTTTTCTCCTTTGTCTTCATCTTCCAGCATTCAATATTTATAGAAAGAGCTCTGCACTGAATTGAAACATCCCAGTCTAAGTTCACAGCTGCCTGAAACAGCATGGCAGCACTAGTGTCCTGTATTTTCTTGTTCTCAGGTAGATGTTTTTTAAATATGAACCGAACTGCCCACCCTTGCCACAAAGCTCAGGATGTGGCCCTGCTTCCAGTCCCACTGGAGTCATGTACGTGAGTGAAAACTATGGCCCACTGGTAAAGGCTTGCTCATTTTGCACAGCAAGAACAAGGGGGTTTGCACTGCCTTTGCACTAATGGTCTGTGAGAAGAAACTCCTCATAAACAGTGACTTCTTGGTGGTTTGAAAGGAAATAGGTTGTGAGAAGGACTCCTTTTTCCCAGCACAGCAAACTTTTGTCTTTCACAAGCCACATGCACCACTGAGGCTTCCTGTGAGAAAACCGCCCTCAGCACCTTGGGACTAGAAGGGCAAATGTGGCCCAACACCGGCTGGAGGCAGTGCCTAAGGGAATGAACAACTCTCTCATGCCTGGAGGCCTGGCATACATGGACACACACGAGGGAGACCAGGTTGTACTGGAGGACTCCATTTCTCTCCTACCTGGAGACAATTCCAACCATGCAGCTGGAGTAACACCCGTGTGTCTGGGCTGCCCTGACAAGGACAGCCTTTTAAACCTTGGCTCTATACTTTGTCTCAGTGCTCCTATAAAACTTTGGGCTTTCACATAGTCCCTATCCTCAGCTGAACTGACCCCCCAAAACTTCACTGCCGTAGCTCCACTCAATGAAAATAAAGGCTGAAAACTCTCCTGCAGACGCCGTCCTTTCAAAAAAAAGTGGAGTTGCTTGCATGTATTTCTTTGTCCACTTGAGGGCAACATTGGCTTAAAAAAAAATCAAGTGTCTTTCTAGGTTACACGGAAAGGTGAGTGAGGTGACAGACACACACACAGAGAAAACACACAAGAAATGCCCAGTATGCTGCTTCACGGGCAGAAAAAAAAATAAAGTGTCTAGTGCAATGCTAAGGAAGTATCTCAGACTGCAACAGAAATCAGTGACTATGGAATGGAGATGACAGGTGAAAAAAAGTTTGTAGAAACATTCTCTCTCTAGAAACTCTCTCATTCACAGAGGCATTTAAATGTGCTTTATTAATCTGAAGCAGGGCATTAGCTCTATTGTCCTCAATCAGACTAGACATTATATAGACAGTATTTTAGATATATCGTATAAAAGCTTTGCTGAAGGCTAAGGACTCAGAAATGGTTCCTGCCCTGGGACAAGCCATTCAAATCAAAGGGAAACTGTAGATGGGCTTCTTCTATTCTTGGGAGGACCAAGAGGGAAAGGATGTGTGGCAGGCCCTGAAGGAGTAGATTCTTGGGACAGGAACCTTAGAAATGGGAAAGAGAGACTGTAGCAGATCTGGTGGCAAGAAGAGCTACGGAAGAGTTTCTTGCTAAGAAGAAATTTTCAGGTGTGATTAGAGCCAGCAGTGGTCAAGAGTCCACCTTGGACTGATGCAAGAACTAGCACAGAAGGGAATTGCTTCTGCTTCTGTCTGTCAGTTTTTTCTTATCTTTCATCCCCACTGAGGGAGACGGCTGCTCTCGTTTATTACCTCTGCTGCCACAGGAGGATTGTTTTCCCTCTCCCTCCTGACGGTGATGTAATTATGTCCCCAGAGAGCCGTGCCTGCAGGCAGCAGTGCGAGCCTGCTGAGCCTCTCCCGGTCGGGCTCTGCGCTCTGGTGGCTGCAAACTGTGCTGCTGCCCACTCAGTACCTATTTCAGATATTCCTGCTGGGGCCCACAGGGGAAACAACGGGCTGCATGCCCACTTAGCAGCTGCATGCTGGTAAATGAATTGGTGTTAGAAGTACCTGAAGACTTTTGTTAACAATAACATGGCTTGTCAGAGGTTTATAAAACAGTTTTATAATTGGATTTGGAAAAAGAGGCTAGATGCACACAGTGCTCTGTGGGGAGCATGCCTTTGTGCTAGTCTGGGTTGCTGAAGAGGAGTGGGATGTGTGTGCACACCGGTTCAGGTGGCACTGATTAGATAAGCAGCAGTCGTGCCGCATCTGCAGCCTCATTGATCCTGCTGCAGGGCTGCGGTGGCTGTGACGAGCACTGCTCAGGTGCCCAGAGACAAGGCGAGTGTGCCGAGTCTCACATATCCTGTGTGAAATCCATACCTGGCCTCTGCCTCCCGGTGCCTCATCTCGCACCAGTTCTCTCGCCTGCTAAAACCTGCAAGGCTGCAGCTGCTCAGAGCCTTCCCAGACGTGGGGGTGCTGTGCCTGCTCTGCGAGGGCTGTGCATGCAGGGGCCTCCTGGTGCTCTCCAACTGCTGCCTCCCTGCTACACCGCCCCGTGCATGCCCCGTCTGCAGCGCTGCATCATCAAACGCCTCAAACACCTCCCTGCACACCACCTGGCACTCAGAAATGGAAATGTTTGGGGTAGGGTGAAACTATAAACATGAGCATGATGCTGGCTTAGCTGCTAAGGTAACATTCCCATTCACTTTGTCTAAAGGACCCCTAATATCAGAAGTGCCAAAACCTTTCAAATCTGGAAAAGCCACTCTCTCTCCTTAAGAATATCTAGCCATGTATCCTTGCAGAAACAGCTCAGAAATTCAGTTTTGGCAAGCGTTTTGCACAGTCAAGGCATGCGTTGTTCCATGTAGAAACCAGAAAAGCCCCCCCGAGATAATACAAATAGATTTATCAAAATCTGACTGTACACTGTATTGACTCTCTACTCCATCTGTACTCCCTTGCAGTCTTTATTTTTCATTTTGCAGACTAGAGAATGTAGAAATATATATATTAAAGCTAAAAGCTCATGGTTTTCCCGCCAATGAGGAAAGATCAATGCACAAATCTAACTTCCCTGCTGTGTTTGTTGTTCTGGAAATGCAAATTGAGTGTATTGCTCCATTCTACCAAGAGAGGTGTCAGGACTCAAGCCTGTGGTAACTGTAACATCCAGTAGTAGCAAATTCAATAGGAAAATGTAGCAAAGAAACTGCTTTTGGGACAAACAAATTTGGTTCTTGAAAGGCTGTGTCCCCATTTGCTTGCCTGTCAGCGATTCACAACCTGTATAGGATTTTGAATGCTAAGTACCTGCTTATCATCTCAGGACTGCCAGCAAGACACTCAGTCAATAAACACATCTGAATGCAGACTGTCAGGATGGAGTTTCCCAGGGTAGCAAGTGGGAGGTGGCTGCTGCTTGCTGCAGGTGCCCACAGCCTTGTGCTCTGCAGAAATGTCGTCCAAAGGGGCATCCTCAGAGGCAGGTTTGGCTTCTCCCACCGCCACTCAGGACTGAAAGTGCAAATGGTGCTGCCACAGAAGAAGTGTGACTGCTGTTGTGCCTCATTAAAAGCCCAGAGTTTGAGTGGCCAGTAACACTGTTTTGAAAGGATCCCTGAGAAAAATAACACTTGCTCTGAGGCTTTTAAAAAGGAGGAAGTAGAGAAGCAACCCTAGGAGCTCCCTGTGTCCTGCTTGTAAGCAATGTGGGAATGGCATAAAATACACAGCTGATTTATGCTCTCTGCTGCCAAACTGTTGTGGCTAATACCAAGCACTTCCAGAGTATAATTTATGGGTCAGATAGCCTGTTTAATAGCCTATCCATAATGTTTGATCATGTCATCACTGCTTAGAGAGACTAATGCATAGGGATTTTGCTTCTGGAGCCAATACGTTGGCTCTTCAGATTTGCATGCATAGTAATTCTCTGGGCTAATAGCTGCCAACATACATTTATTCCAATAATACTGCCTGCTTACTGTTCTGCAATTCCATAGCAATACAGAGATTTACCTGTTCAACTAGTGTGGTGATTTCTTCAAAAATCAGAAGCCTAGAAACATAAATGTTATCATAAACAGGGCCAGGATCTTTAGTTGATAGCAGGCTACTGTGAAATACCACCTTAATTTATTATACTTCTCCTCCATTTCTTTTTACTCATGCTCTCTTGCTTATGGCTGAAGTAAAACTGTACCATCAGGAGCCTGAGATCTTCTCTTTTGCTCCCCTTAAAGGCCAGTGCACATCAGGTAGTGCAAGTGCCCATGAAGAGCTCCCAGAAGCTAACTGAAAATGAGATCCAGGGGTGTCAGGGCCAGGAGTCATCTGGGGAGGAGGGAGCCAACTGGTGAGAAGCTCCCTCCACATCCCTCTTCCTCCCCACCTCCATCATCACTCTTCTCTCCAGCATAACCTTTTTGTTGTCTGCCTTGGATGTGGCAAAGCTTTGTAGTTTCAGTCAATGCTTTCAAGGGGCTCAGGGGGACAGAAACCAGCGAAGCCAAAAGCGGGGCATAACCTATGGCAACCAAAGCGACAGCTGCCGCAGCCTTTCATGTCATGGGTTTACAGGCTCCAGAGGGGAAACAGCTCATAAAAGATAACCATGTATGTATATGTCCAGAAGGTTTGGGGGTGTTTGTGTTCCAGGCAAGATATTCTCATCATCTTTATTAACAGATGAAAACAGAATGAATTTACAGAAGCTGTAACAAATAAAGTCATCTCATGCTTTGCTGTGGTGCTAAAATGTGTGACAAGGCCAGCAAGGGACAGAGACACACACCCCTGCTCCTGAAGAAAGTCAGTTTCAATTAATACTGGTTCTTATTTCAGGTCTGCACAGATGCCTCATGAAATTATGTGCAATTCCTTTGAAATGTAGAACTTATGCTGCATGTGATCAAAAAAAGTAATTTAAAAATGCTACGTGTACTCTGGGAGGAATTCCTTACTTTCCATTTGAAACTTACTTCTGCCCAGTTCAGATATGGTGGGTGCAAGTCACTTACAGAATGAAACCTTTTTCATTTTTATTTTTCACTGGAAACATGAAAAGGTTTTTTAAGTGGACATGGAGCTATTTTTTGTATTCATTTTATACAGAACAAATCTGTTTGCCATAATGCCTACTTTTTTTTCCATATCATTCATTACACAGTGGGACAACAATGACTGAAGCGTCCCCTACCTCAGGCAGAGATTGGCAAGGCATGTATCTGCTGAAGCTAAGCAAAGAGTGGTCCTCAAAAGTCCTCACTAGTATGAACACTGGTGTTATTCACAATATAATCAATTACTGTACTTTAAACTCATACATTTTGTCAAATACCACACTGGAGGTCTCTTTAGTTTTGTCTGTAAACCTCAGTTTTTAAGCGTACCTTAGTCTGGGTGGTGCATTTAAGCTTTTTTTTTTTCTTTTAACCAGTTGTTAAGTATTCAAGGTAAGAGTTATTAAGAGGATATAAACTGATTGTGTCTTTCCTAACATCCTGTGACTGTCACCAGTGATCACAATGCTGAACCAGAGGGGTTTGAATCAATTCTGCACAACAGGCCACTGTGTGCCCGACACCCACAGTAGGAGCACCTAAGTGGGGATATGATACGAATTGAACTATTTTTACATTCTCAAGTGCACTGTCTTTTACAGAAAGTTCAACATTGGCATTTCATCCCCAAGGTTACGTGCAGGCAGAGGGAAAGCTTCGTGGGCAGCAAGGTGCTGGCAAGGACACACTGTGTGCCCTCTGAGGCTTTCCCATTTGCTTGCCCTGGAGTCCTTTTGTGTGACTCTTTCCTTTACGACTGAAATGAAGCAAATTCATTTGTGAGAGTCAAAAAACAGGTGAGGAACCAGGTTTGTGAAGAAGCATACATTTCAAACACATTTCTCCAACAGCATCAGAGGAAAAGTGAAACATAATAGCTGACTTCTTTTTCTGGACTTCATTTTGCTGTGAAAGCCTCTATTTAAAAAGTCAGTGCTAGGCTACACTCACATCGCAGGGAGGAGAGTTTGAGCATTCTGTTTTCTGCTCCCTCTAACAGCTTATTTTCTGTGACACAGCAGTAGGGTGATGGGTTTACAAAAGGCTTCTAGCTGCTCCTGCACTCCCCTCTGTTTGAGCCTAGTGCCTTCCTTGGAGGCACCCCAACTGTGCCCCCTCAGGGTGCCATCTCTCCCACGGCCTGTGGGGCAGGATAGCAGGGGCACCCAGAGGCAAAGCAGTGGCACTCATTGCCCCAGAGGGCATTACTGAGGGGAGGCTGACATTTAGGAGCCAGGTGGATCGGTTCAGCCTGAGCTGGACACCCCATGACCACCGCAGGCAGGTATTTTGCCTGTGTGGCAGCAGGAACTGCTCCCCAAAAGGGGGTTGTGTGACTGTGCTGGGGGACACTGGCAGCAGGTAGAGTTGAATGTGAATTTTTTGTGCTACGCTTCATTTCCAAGAGCCACACCCAAGATAAGCAGTTGTAACACAAGAATGACACGGTTTTCCATTTCTTTTGTCTCTCTGCAAGCGATATGAGTATCTCTAGATGGTGAAAATGCAAAAAAAAAACCAAAAAAAAACATTTACTCTGCTTACCCGTAACTGGCCTGGAAAGCACTCACACCAATTTCTTCTCATTCTCACAAACAAAGATGCACAGTGTCATCTGTGATTCATTCAGTAAGCCAACTATCTGGTGGAGATAAAGCCAGTACAGCTGACATTATCAGCACGGGCCACCGGTAACCATTACTATTATCAGGATTTTGTCCTACAAGGACCTCAGCACCAATTAAACTCACATTTCTCCCACCTTACAGGAGCAGCTCAGTGGAAATTTACCCATCACTCTCAGCAGGAAAAGATTTCTCAGCCTTTGAGCTTATGCTGCATAATTAAACAGAAGACACAGAAGAGGCTGCTGTCCGATGGTTTTGGCAAGGGAAAGCAGAGAGATGCATTGTGATGACTTTCACAGAAAATTAACAGACCCAATACATTTTGAAGCATGGTTACTGGGACCTCTGATCTTTACAACATACCTTTTAAAATGCACCAGAGGATCTAAAATCTATAGAACAAAATCAGGAGTTTCCTTGATGTTTGCTTTCCCAGGCAAACACGGGTTGGTGAAGCTCCCTTTCTACAGTGGCTTTACTGGAGCAATGACTGGACCGTAATGGACTGTTAGAGAGCAATGGGATTTTGCTGCTCCTGCAGAGAGCTCCATCTCACTTTCACTGCTGCTTTGGAACAGGTGCAACAAGATTTTCCTGGGCTGTAGCTGACTCAGCACAAAATCACCCACCAAGCTCAACAAGCAGCAGCCAGCAAGACTTTCTGCACCCTCATCAAAGCTCTTTCTGGTTCTTCATTGTCCAACAGCTTCTCCGTGTAGAATATAGTTAGTATTTTTCTGAACTACCTTTATGAATTTAAGCCCACTTACAAAATACTTTCATATTACAGAACGAAACCCACCATACTGACCTATGCCAACTTATGATGCCTACTTTGTACAAAGAAAAACCCAAAAGGGAGATGCTTTCCTCTTTGTCTCATTATTTATCTATGCAAATGTTTAGTTAGAATAAAAATAAACATAACAAAAATGAATTTAATATAGTTTGGGGAAATACACTGATGTTTATCACTACTAAGAGCTTTCTGAATGCTGTGTGGGAGTTTGTATGAAATTACCTTTATCTTCCCCTCCTGAGACTAAAATTTTGAGTGACTTGTTTTATGTTGCCCAGAGGAATGAAGGACACTCAGGCAGAAGTAATCATGAAGCTGACTAATTCTATTCCCTCCATGAGTAATACATTCAACTTTGAAATGATTGCTAATATTTTGTATTTCAGAGGTTTGCGTTTCCCTCCCAAATGAGATCATTACTAGATTTAACAACAACAGAAATAAGTTTTCTTAAATGTTTAGCTATCATTGTAACAACTTTTATTTTTTAAAGTGGCACTTAGTCATCAGCTGAGTTCAGTTAGCAATATTAATTGAAAGTGTCACTGATTTTTCTCACTTACACAGTCAAATGACTGGAGTGAAAAAAACACCTAGGAGGCATCATCTCAAGGCTGAAGGTTAAAACAGATCAGAAATGATGGAAACACAACATTGGGATTTGAGTTCCACTTTGCAAATGTTTGATGTGCACTAGAGTCTTGCTCAAAGCTAGACATCTAAGAGAAATAGTGGTAATAACTAAAGCAAAATATCTTCTGCAAATGCTTGTGCCAAAGTTTTGCACTGACTCTCACAGCTGTTCTACCAAGGGTACAGGATGAGCCAGTCTTGGCCTGATGGTCCCAGTTCACTGTGGGAACCAGCCACAGGATGCAGAGCAGAACCCAAAATGACTTCCCTGGACTGGGGAGGGCTCCTTGATGCTGAACGCACCCTCCTGTTCTGTCAGCATGAGATATCCCCTTCCCCACACCAGGCTGGCTCCCATCACTCCCACTGGTCCCTGCTCAGGAATCGAGGCAGCACACCCTCCGCTAATGACAGAGCCAGAAGTCTCCACTGCGTGCAGAGAAGCTGGAAAAAAGGCAGGAATGAATAAAAGCCTGCAGTCCAAGAGAACACAAACACTGCACTTTCCCTGCTGCCTGTAATAACTGCCATGGCTGCTCCTGATGGGCACCAGGCTGCCAGCTCTGCAGAGCCCCTGAGCAGCCTGGCCAGAGCCCACATCTGCCTCAGGGGCATGGCCACGCAGCCCAAAACAAAGGCCATTTCCTAAACCCTCTGTATTTTCCCTGCTGCTGTGGTGCCATGTGAGTGGGCTCAGGGTAAGCACAGGCAGCAATGCCTCTGTCTTCTCCTGCCCACAGCAGTGGGGAGGCGGCCCTGCTTGATGGAGATAACCAGGGCCAGTGTTCCCCTGCCTATAGGACTGGGGTTTTTTAAATTGGAGACAGTGAAGGCAAAGCAGGGGTCTAAACCAAAGTGTTTGCGCTCTGTCTGCAGATTCCAGAAATAATTTAGGGCAATAAACATGGCCACAGAAGTTGCAATTTCTGAGTATCATTTTTAAAAAATATTCATAGCTCTAGTCACAATGTAGTCATGCACCCACAGATCTTGAGCTGCACCAAAACAGGATTTTACTTTGCTTGTCATGTTGATGCAGACATGCAAGCAGATAAAAAGCAAAAGGAGACTGAGCTGTCAGTAAATAACCAACTCTGATTATCTTTGTCCCTTACTCAGAATTACAGGGAAATATCTCATGTTTAGAATGTGTTTACCTCTAGTTAGCAGAAAACAAAGGCAGGAGACTTTAACTGCACTGAAAGGCAAAAAGCAAGCCTTTAAGCACCATGCTATATTTGCCAGGAAACTGTCTTGCCTGATATGAAATTATGTACTCCTCCACTGTTTTTAATTTCAGTCATAACATTAAGAAACATTTTCCCCAGGTATTATTAAATACATGTCAGCAAGTCCCTGCACATGTTTGACAAGGATATTGGAAGATTCAACTTACAGGACTTCACTCTGGCTGTACTTACATCTCTCTTACTCCACCCCTAACACTGGGTGCACTCAGTGTATTCCTCAGGCATTTATTTCCTTAGGGCTCAGGCAGTACACAGCAGGACAATAACTCCCTTCAGCAAATGCTGGGGTAAGGGTGGATGTCCCAGTTGCACTGGGCTGCACTAGAGGAATTGCAGTCAGTTTAGCTTGAACCATTCCAGCAAGTGTACACTGAATCCCTGCACTGGGGTGGCCCCTGCTCTGACCCAGTAGCTTTGTCTCTGCTGAGCTACAGAAGCAGATCCCATCCCACAGAATCAATGCTTAAAGTCCTAGTAAAGGATTTTCCGCAAGAGCCATCCCTACTCCATGCCAACTCTGTTTATTTATACCACAACTACTTCCACTGACTTCATCTCCCCGTAGCCAGGTGAGCGAGAACAGAACCAGACCCTTTAACAGCTTTTGTTACCGTCAGCGAAGCAAGTAAACAAGAAGTGTTTTGCCAAATCATTCTTCCTATCTTAATGTTACCCAAGATTAATTAAATTAGAACTACCCCCTAAAGCTCCTAAAGACAAAAAACGCTTAATTTGTTCCTGCTCTGTTGACTGTGAAGGAAGGAAAAACTTCAAGAGAGTTAAATGCAAGGTCATTGTTATGATAGATGAGATCTGTGATGTGTTTATAAACAGGCTAAAATAACATATACATTATAGAAATTGAATGTACAGAATAAGCCAACTTGTATGTTTGACTGTCTTTACTCTTTGAAAATAGTGCTAGTTTTTATTTTTGGAATGTTTTTTCCCATTCACCTTCATTTGGTTCTGTTCTACAAATTCAGTTCTTGAAAGTTTGAAAACTGTGGGAAACCTGTTAAAGGCCATAGTGAACTACCCAGGATGCTGGAGGACAAAAAAGAAGGGAAAGGCTTCCAAGGTATGTAATCAAAACATATAGTTTTAAGCATCAGGTTAATTCCAACAAGTAACAGACAATAGAAAGAGAATAAAACTTCAGTACATCAGTGAGGAGATCATAATGCACATGCTCAGAGGTATCCAAATGGTCTTCCAGAAAGAAACTGGAAATGACCAGCAGGGATATTTTTATGTCCAACAGGACCATCCAGGGGCAACAAATCCCTTTTTTAAGATACTTTTCACACAAGTAAAAAGGACGTGAAGCAACTTTATGCTGTGAAGCAACTAATATGGTGAGAGGTTCAATTATTCAGAAGTCTTTGCAAATGAATTCACATTATACTTTTGCATCCTTGCTATTGTTCAATCACATCACAAAACAATTTGGATAAGTGGAACAGAAGAGGGTGAGGCTTAGCCTCCTTTACTACATCTTCTGCATTTTGGATTTTCCTCGGCAGGGATAAAATAAAATTGAATTGGTGGTCTTAAAAATATCAGAAAGAAGCATATGGATATAAAGTGACCAGAAATATATTTAAACTGGGAATTAGATAATTTCTAACTACAAGAACTGTGGAGATATGGAACAGTGTTCCAAGACAAGTAGAGAGGGTAAAGAGCCAAATTGTCTTAAGGTGGTGTTTAGCTGGTTTGTGAAAAGGGTGATGTGTCAGGCTTGCCTGTTAGGGACAGGGACAGGACTTGATAATTCAGGAGATTCCTACAGTGAGTGATTATTGTCTTTCTGTCTCCCAGCCAGCCGTTCAGTCTGCTATCACCACACGACAACTACTGCTAGAAACAGCCAGCTTCCTTTGGTGAGCAGAGGGGTGGGAAACATGGCAAGAGAGAGGACTTCGGATGCTGGCCAGGTCCAGAAGAGCCCTGCTGAACTTTGCCATGAGAAACAATGCAAGGCTTGTCATGGACTGAAGCGCACAATACCAGGGGAGAAATGGGAAAACACTCCCCGCTTGATTTGGCCACTCCAAGACACCCAGAAAGGTTTGGAAAATGTCACAGCTCTTGTTCCAACAGACAGACTTTTCTTTCTGTAGGCCTGATGTTTTCAGCTTTCTTCATGCTGAATAGCTCCTTGACTTTTCTGCTGTATCTGCTTCACCATGTCACTGAGCCTGCTTCTGCCCTGGGCAGAGACACCTAAGGAACACACACATACAAACCTCCTACTCAAAGGCAAGTGTCAGAACGACCCTCTAGTATTTAATCTTTTTGACCAAGAACCAAAATCTGCCAAAGTAAATGCAGCTGCACCAGTTTGCCTCAGAGGGAAGAGAGTCGAGCAAGCCTCTGAACCAGAACCAAATTAATCTCCGAGTACTGTGCTAAGAGCAGCAGCAAGAGATAACACTGAAATATATTCCATATACTGTGAAATACTTCAGGATCAAATACTAAACAGTCTACTAAATTATAATACACTATGATTTTGCTTGAGACTGATTCATCTGCTAGTTGCATTAGATTGCAAAAGTCTGGTTTACCTCACAACCAGTCCTGGAGAGGTATTCGGCCATGAAAGCAGTGATGAAAAAAGAGTCAGGTAATATAAACATGAATTTGTCATGAATTTTTCAGGCCAGAAACAATAATATACACAACTTCCTTAATATCACTTAGGGCCTTAGTTTCCCTGATTCCCAAAGAAGTTCCTGTAATTACTTCACTCCAAGATCATGTCCTGGGATCCTCATTTACCAAAGATGATGCAAAGGGGCCATCAATCCTGATGGTTTGGGCCGGGCTAATTTACAAGCCTGGTTTCTGTTCATGAAGCTCTGTTTATAAGATCTGGATGCTAAAATGTAATTTTTCCTCTCTTGCCTCCTTAATTCATGGTCAACTTTGAACACTTGAGGACTCAAGTTAGGAGTTAGCTAATGACAAAGCTGAGCATGCAACTTTATTTAGAGCTCGGTATGGATCATAGTCCACACGCACACTTCTCCAAAGGCACGTTTTCTATTCTAGTTGTGTAACTCATCGAGTTTAGAGCTAGAAAGTTTCTTTAGTATTACCCAGTTAGGCTTTAAGTCTAATGATGCCTCAGCTATGGATACTTGCCATAACATCCCACATTTCTATTCCAGCTCTTTTTAATTAGAAACGGATTATTTCTTCCAGTGGAGCTACTGAGAGAAATCTGTTTTCATTTAGCACTCAGGCCAGAAATGTTACTGCCACTCCTGCTGTAATTGTCTGCTAGCCTTTATTAGTTTGTATCAATGTGACAATCCACATTTTTGGATGCTTTCTAAATCTTTCTGTTTGAATTCAGCCTGAAGTGAAGTAAATGAAGTAGATTTTACCCCATCTATTTTTCCTCCAATACACTCCTGAGCCATATAAAAATAGCTTCAGCTCTGTTACAGTTCAGATTTCTCACTTTGACAGACTTAATATTAGTTCACTGCCACACACCTCCAGAGCCAAGCCCCTGCAGCACAGCTCAACAGAATAACAAATATGGGGGAATGAAAAATAATCATAGTACAGCTACAACAGCTCATTACAAATTTATCTCTGGTGCTGTTTATCTACTGGTTCCAGCCTTCTGCCCCATCCCAGCCAAACCTTCCGCATGCATAGCAACAGAAATCACCCCAAACCCTTGACTGCCGTGACTGCTGTGATGAGCTCTGAACCACACACTCCCACATCACGCCTCAGAAGTCAGTGGCCGCCTTGCTTTATAGACTGCTTGCTTTCCTCCCCATTAGTCTTCAAGGGGATAAACAGGCGACTGGCAAACTGCAGGGCAGATAGAGGCTATGCTTGTTTATCAAGCTCCCTTAGGCTTTTGACTACTGCTGCTTTGCTGTCCCTTTCAGAGGTGTCAGGGGCGTACATCTGCAGGCACAGCACAAGGCTGGAAACCAGGAGACATCAGCTTTGCCAGCAGTCTGCTGCACGACCTTGGGGAGCCACTTCAGCTTATTCGACTTTCATTTCTACTTCTGCCCTTTGTTGATTCTGGTTTTGATGAGAATATGAATCTGGGACGGAGATAGTCTCTTACTATACTGATAAATGGCATCAAGTACAACATGAACAGCTCTTTTTTGTGTTTCTAGATGCTAATGTAGTATAAAAAAAGAGCAACTAAATTAATCTTCTGTCCTATCAGTACCCTTAAATCAAGAAATGGTTGGTAGCCTGATGATGTTGAGGTGTGTGATATCCAGCCCAAGGTCATTATGCTCAGAATAGCCTAAACTGCACAGAATCATCTGAAGTCAGAAGTACTTCTAACTTCCAGGGGCTTGAGCCAACAGAACTGGAAACCTCTTGGTGCTTCTCAACAGACCTTCAATGCTATGCAATGACTGGTTTTCTCAAGAAGCATTACTGGCCAAGAAGAAAACGACTTATGGACTACTAGGAGAGGGAGAGTTGAGCTTTCTGGAGCCATTTCACAGCACAGTATCTCACAGCCATCTGGGCTTTGGCAGTGACAGATCTAACATGACTATGCTGCCTTGCACAGCATTTCCTTTCTCAGTCCCTTGCAGGGACGTTGGATTGCCAAGCCCATCTCTGAGGCATGCTGGCTTCTTTGGCTGACCCAGAAAACAAGGGCACTGCATAAATGCTTGGCTACATTGGGTTTTTATGGAAAGCATCTCATAATTTGTCTCTCTTAACCCTCTAAGGCTCAAATACTGAGGTCATCCACTCTGTAGGACTCAGTGTGGTAACCCTGGGCAAAGTGAGGGCTGTTAAATCATTTCGAACTGAAAGAATTTTTCCAGCCAGTCAGAAAAGAAGCAGTACATGCTAATTTCTACCAGCAGGCTCCTGGTGTAGTTATCCAACCACCTGTGTGTTTGCCCAGGGCTCACACATGCTGTGCTATCTATATGATTTCATATGGGCTTGGTTTTGTGCTCATATGAGGTTGACAATTATGTTATGGCTTGCTTTCTGGATTTTGGGTTTTTTTTTTCTTTTTCCTGAAAACCTACTTGTTTTCTTTCGTAATTGTTTCTGTTCATCTAAACTGCCTTTGCTAATTGCAAGTGCACAATATGCATTATATTTGGGCTCATTTAGTTATAGGCTTAACTTTGTTTCTTCCATTCAGCAGCTTGTCCCAGATTCTATGTATTTATGAAGGAGGCCAAAGACCACTGGCACACCACTGTCAATGCCCAAATTGCCTAAAAAATACATTTTTCTTTTGAGAAGGAAAAATCTTTCTAAGTACTAACATTCAAGGATGTGCATTATCAAGTGTAAAAGCTCATTCCTTCTACAGAAAGGCCACTCAGTCCACAAGCACATCAATGACAAAAATGCTTTATGAAGCTGTTTCCCACAAAAACTGGCTCATAAAGCCTCTGTGCAAGTCTCCTGCCATCAGCAGGTTCCCCAGCCTGTGCAGGCTGATTTGTTCATTTTATGAGAGTTCTCCTGCCAGCCTCTCACATCCTGTTTCAATGCTGGTGCATGAAGGCAAAGTAGAAGGCAGTGCTCCCTGGTTGTTTCTCCCAGCCTAATAGCGGTGAGCTGCTGGACACAGATGTGAGAGTGGACCTGGGGGTTCACTCTGCACCTGGGAGCTGGCAGATGCTCCAGCCAAGCTTTAAGCCAAAAGCAGCTGGGTACATATTTCACTGAAAGAAAGTTATTCTAAGAAAAAGCATCAGAGGTAATACTGAAATGAGGTTCCTTACTCAGTTTTAAGTTTTGCATTTGCTGGGGGCCTTTTGTGTTAGAGAAGCACAATTCTTGAAGAAAGCAACAACATATATAGAAGGTATTTTCAACTGTTACGGCTTTGCCATTGCAAAGGTGTCTTAGCAACATGCAAAAAGTTCTGAACAAGAATGTTGTGCTGAGATCTCTCTGCCTTCTTTTGCTGCTGTATTTGCAGCTTAGTGGCTGAACCTCAATGTCCAGGCTCAGAAACCAGAGTGCTTTAGTTTTTCTGCCTGTTGAACAAGGGTAAAGACTTGAGCTTTTTCTGTGCATGTTTTCTCCACACAGTGTTATGTAAAAATATTGGCATAATTTGTGTCATGTGTATAATAAACCAGAAAGGTTGATAGGACACAGTGCGAGAGCACAGAGTTGCTTGGTGTATTTTAACTTGACAGTATCAGGAACGGACTCCAGGGGCCATTAGCTCTCATTGACCTGACACAAAAAATGTTATTAATGCACATTTCCACCTCTGAACTATGCTGGGCTCAGCAGCAAAAACATGAGCACTTCACGTTCAAGTCAACCAAAGCTGAGACAGAGGTTTTGCCAAATGAACTTACAGGGCGCAGCAGAAAATGGAAACTGGCCGTGAGCTGGGAGCAGAGACAGACACCAAAAATGAGGGGAGAAAATTAAGAGTGGATTCCTGACAACAGAGCTCTGAGAGCTCTGCAAGTGTAATTGCTTGTGTGACATTTGGACCACCCCACCTCTGTTTAAAGAGGTCTTGTGTACACTGTAAACACATTATCCTGGAGTATGTGCTGGGTCATCTCTCAGGCCAATGGCGAAAAGAGCCATCTGCCAAACGTCTTTCTGCTTGACAAAGGAAAGATTTGGTTCTGCTACAGGTGGTAATTATTCCACAGTAATTAGGAATCCAGAAACAGCAGCTGAGATGGAGCCCTATTGTGCTAGCTGTTTTCCAAAGCACAAACCAAGAGAAAGTCACCCTTTTGATGACTTTACATTATTAGTAAGTGCATCCTTGTGTTTGCAAAAAACCGAAACAAACAAAACAAAAAACCAACCAACCAAACAAAACCACCATCAATAAAAGCCCCCAAAACCCTCAAAGTAAGAGAAGTTCAGGCTGGATTTGAAAAAAACCACCTCAGATAGAAAACCATCTAATCAACTCACTTAGAGGTACCCAGGCAAGGCAGTTAGAAACTGAAGACAGTCCCAGTGCAGTTCTTAACCCAAGTTCATATTTCCACACTTCTTTTGATAAACACTTGACTTAATTTGTACAAAGGAGATCTTTTACTGCCCCAGCTCTATGGACAGGGCTGTACACAATCACATGCTCTCTGCTGCGCCTTCTGCTTGCTGTCAGGAGCAGAGCTGGCACCTTGCTCTAGATTTTTACCCTCTGTGGGTATCACAGCAACTGAAGTGCTGCCTGCGGAACAAGCACACAAACTGCAAGCTCTGTTTCCAAGCTATTGTCCTTTAATTTAACTTGAATCGTGTATCTGGAACTTCAGAAAAGGTTTCCAATAACTCAGCTAACAAAACCCACTTTGCAAATCCTGTCCAAGGCTGCAAGCGTGCTGTGGTGGCACTTGCATTGTTTTGCCTTTGGCTTCTTGTTTTGCCTCTGCACCATTGTTCTTAATTTTCTGTACTCACTATCTGAAATACACTTCCAAATCACTCCTTACTCCAGCTAACCCACAATTATAAGAACTGGATATCACAACAAACCAAAGGTACATTTAGTCTGATGTTCAATCTCCAGTGATGATCAATATCACACACCTGTGGCTGCACGCCAGAAGATGGACAACAGACAGTGATATCTCCCAGTCATCGATGATTTCTGCACCAAAATTTCTCGGCCAGATATAATGTCTTTATACATTATAGCCCACACCCGTATCTGGTGCTAGGAATTGCAAATAGAGGCAGAGCTTAATTTCAGCTTCTACTTGTGGGGAGGAGGTATTGACATTTTTTGTGACAAACCTTATCAGAAATAATATGATTCTAAATTTTTCAGTGGGCTGATATTAGGTGTTATTTACTGATTTGCCAATCACCATTGGTTGCAGGTGGTAGGATTTTGATCCATAATTTATGGTGACTCTAACAAATACCTACCACTCTCCAGGAATCAGCTGTTTCTTTTGTATTTTTTAGCTTATACAAAAGCTGAACTCGATACAGTTTACTTCTAAACCCATGTTTTCATTAGTCATCTGTTAGGAATAACAGTCTCACATAACCATTTCTACTTATATTCTTAATGTAGATATCAAAATTATTGATCATTTTATGATTATTTGATTAAAAGTTTTTGCCTTTCAAAACTTCTGAATTTTTATATGGTAAGGGTGATCTACATTTGAAAGCTGAAATAGAATAACATAGGGTGCAAGTGTAAAATACAACAGCTATTCCTAAAGTAATCCATGTTTGGAAACTTTACTGCAGAATATCTTATTCTGGTATAATTAGGAAGCAGGTTGAACTAAATCAAATTGACATGAAGAGCAACAATTCTGAAATAGAAATGGGTACACATGATGTGAGTTCTTCAGGAATTCCAAACTACTTGCAATGCCCCCAGCTCATGTCTAAAGGAGCTCACTCACAAGGGGCCAAATAACACAGCTAATTAACCCATCTGAGCAGCAGAGCACTGTATTAACATAGCAGTGTGGCTTTTAGAACCAAAGCAAGCTCGTGTATTTCTATCCCCAGACATGGAGGGAAACGTTTATCATAGACTATGAACAAAGATAAACCCGAGCATCAAAGCAGTAAAAAGCCTTAGGGGTGCCTCAGCCGGGAGGTCACTGTATCCACGGGTGAGGCATGGGAACTGGCTTTACTTGCACCTCTCATCTGTTACAGGGCGAAGTCAGACAGGTGAGCGTCCAAAGAAAAGTTGTTTTGCTGCTGTTTGTGTGGTTCACCCTACATAAAGTTCCAGATGTCAAGCATCCTGGAACCTAACACCAGATTTTCCTCACATGGATTTGGAAATCACCTTCTATCACAGCCAGTGGTCAACGGTGTCAATCCATTCTATTTTGGATTGCCACAGATTAAGGTTGCACTCAGAGTGAGCTAACTTCCTGAGGGATCTACAGCAGGATAATGAATTGCTAAATTACCACAAAGAACTCCCCAGTGCTTAATAATCCTGGCATATCTATGCTATGGATCCAAATACTTGGCAGAGGTTTTATATCAGAAATGAGCAACTTAAATGGCTTCCAAGGAAAGGCATTTCTAGGTGATTTTTCAAGGGGAATTTTAAACACCTGCCAGTTTCTGGTGCTAATTGTCCTGCTCAAATCTTCCTAATTAGCAGTTACTTGCAAAATATCAGGCTGGGTGATAGAATTATTTAGTGCTTAGATTCTGAACACTGACTAAGCAGTACTAGAATAAAATCTACTGATTTCTTTTGAATTATAAATCCATAAACCTTTCATGCATCCATAACTTTCTGTTTAATATTTATTCTCCTGATTGTTCCATCAGCACAAACACTCTACCACTTTATTTATTTTTAGAAATAAGGAACTGACAATTGCCACTTTGGGTTCCTTTCACCTCTAAAAAGACTTGCTTGTGATACAAAGGAACAAGAGGAGGAGTTTGGGAGTGGGCAGGGGGTGTGGTGTGTTAACCGGGACCCAGAAGAACCAAACATTTAGTGACTGGTTCTCAATGGTCCCTGAACAATATCTATCTCAGATTTGATTCTGTGAACCTTGCCCTATGAAGCCCAGAAGTTGTAACCCACAAACAACAGTGGAAGAAAGTTAGGAAACAAAATATATCCCATCTAAATTTTAATATCCTCAACAGCCCATTGGATAAAAAGGATGAGCTGTGAGAGTCACAACACATCATCTCCAATCAATGGTAACTCCACTGGTTTCTGCAACATCAACTGTTAACAGACCAATCTAATTTTGTCCCTGAGCTGACCAAAATTTGGAATGTCAATTAGTGTTTTGAAGTATGAAAAATGCTTTAATAATCAATAGTTAGTGCTAGCAGTAATTTGTTCCAGTACAAAAGCTTAAAATTGTTTGAGCCCAGTTTCTCTCCAGTTCAAGCACAGCTTAAATTCCTGATAAAAAAATGTATTAACAGCTGCTCTCTAATTATGTTTATTTCCTTTTGGAACTAACAGACTGTGGGCTTTGATGAATTGGTATTAATTAATCACAACTCATGAAAATCCCATGCAACATAGAATTTCCTCCTGATGTTTGGTTGGTAATAAATTAGACCAAGGTTGCCATCAGTAAATTATTTTGTGTCATCATCCAAACTTCACAACAACAAATAAGTACTTTATGAGTTACAATTCAGTAACTTCGGAGAAAAACTCATTAATAGAAGTGCTAATTTAGAAATTAGCCTTTTATAAATTAACCTTCTTTATTAGCACAGAAAAGGGTTTTCTGGTGGAAAAAGTACCTAGGCTATAACACTATATATGAATAGTAAACAGACACAACTGATTTTTTCTCAGATTTACAATTAATTCAATAGATTCTTGGTAAACAGACTGCTGGCTACTCAGACATTCAAAAGGTTTTGATGGGATTCAGAAATAAAGATTAAGTTTATTAAACAAAGCAAGTCAAAATTTTTGGCTAAGCAGCTTGCCTTTCTTGTCGTACAAACCTCTCTGAAATGCAGTAGCTAATATAACTTTGAAAACTCTTTTCCTCAAATCATGACAAAAAAGGAACAGCAAATTTCCAATGGTTTTAGACAGACAAGCTAGCAATTTAGCATCCCAAAACACACAAACATTGGGTTGGGCTCACAAAGCACACTGATGATCTGTTCTCACACACAACAAACCCTGCGCTGCCTCCTCCGCTGTCACAGCACTGTGCATTGGCTCAGGAAAAACAGCCCAGGCCAGGCCGAGAAACACTGCTCACGCTGTAGTTACAGACTATCCACTTGTACAAAGAATGAACAACAGGTAGATGTATTTTCATACTTCCATATGCTGGCTAAAGAAAAAAAGGTTTGCATTCTCACAAAACAAAACTCTTCAGCTGATTAGAAAGTAATATTCCAACTGGAGCTTTTAGTGTAGGCATATATTTCCTCACTGACTTTCCTAGGCCCTCGCAATGTCGTGTTTTCCTCTTCGAGTCCCATTTTGTCTTGCAGAAGGGGAGGCCATTTCTATAAACCTTGTAACTGAGATGACAAAAAAAAGCAGTTGGATATTTTCTCCCTGATTATACATGACTGATGCACACTACCAAGGGCTGCTTGTCCTCTATCTTGTGAAGCTATAAATCAGCTGCAGAGATAACCCAGAAAACCTACCTGAAAGGTTTAAGTAGGACAATAAATTTGCTCAGCTGCATTATTACAGAATATTCACCGAACCCAAGTGTCTGATTTAGGACAGTGCTCTGCCTCTAAGAGCAGAATTACACTAGACACACACATAATTGCATTGACAATTGATAATTACAGCGTGATTACTCTTTTGGCTTTTCAAATTACATTCAATTCTCATCAAATGAGAAAATATTAGCAACCTAGTCCAATCTGGTTTGGTTTCTACTGACATAAAATTCACTTCAGCATTGTGTCTGACATGGTTTAACCCCAGCCCCAACACAGCCACTCTTTCACTCCTCACCGCCAGCGGCTGGCAGAAGAAGCAGATAAAAGGTGAAACCCATGAGTTGAGATAAGAACAATTTAATAATTGAAATAAAGTAATAAATAAGTAATATTAATAAGAGGAAAAAAGGAGGAACAAAACCGAAGAAACACCAGCAATGCCCAACACAATTGCTGACCACCCACTGACCAATGCCCAGCTTGTTCCTGGGCCACAATCAGCACCTCCTGGCCAACTCCCCCCAGTTTATACACCAACCATGATGCTCCATGGCATGTAATATCCCTTTGGCCAGTTCAGGCCAGCTGTCCTGGTCACACTCTCTCCCAGCTTCTGGAGCAGCTGCTCGCTGCTAGAGTATTGAGAACTGGTGAGTCCTTGACTTAGGGTAAGCACTGCTGAGCAACAGCCAAAACATCAGTGTGGTATCAACATTATTCTCATACTAAACTCAAAACACAGCACTGTGCCAGCTATAGGAAGGAAATTAATTCCATCCCAGGTGGAACCAGGACAGTGACAGACCAAAAGAAAGGCCCATCTCATCACAAAATGCAGCATCATTCAGACCTAATTTTGTCACTTAGTAAAGTCTCTTCCACCAATTGACATAGAATATATATATAATACAAACAGTGCTCTGACATATTCAAAAGCACTAGGTACATAAAATAATGCAAAAGAAATCATATTGTTAAATGTCTCACAAAAAAAACCATATCCGGTCTTGTGCAGCACTTCTTCAGTAGAGTTTATACACCTGTAACTTCCTAGGCCTTTCTACCTCCATGACTGCACATGCTTCAGGATTTGGAAAGCTCTAGGACTGGTAGATTTTATAAGCTCTCAACCTTGTTAGCAAGGAAAACAGTTTTCTATATGAGGAATTTAGGACCTACGTAATTTCATTTATGCCTGAAGATGCCTCCCTGTTGCCTCTCCTGCTCGTCTGTCTCACCCGACTCACGCTCCTTTCCAACTTTCTCCTGTTAAAGCTTTACCCTGTGCATTTGAAATTGGTTCTTTTGGGTCTCTGACACGTTTGTCAATCTTCAAGGTAGATAAGCCCTTTCTCCGCTGCTCCTTGAGCTCATAGTTTCAGGTGGACAGTCAGCTATGGGCCGCTACTGGGGTTGCATGAACTGTCCGTCAGGCAGCCACCGGCAGCAAGCGGGAGCACTTTGGATGTTGTGGCCTGTGACAGCCCGGGAAAAACAAAAAGGCAAGGCCAAGCAAAAATACCTTTGCAGATATCGTGCGTGTAAATAGTCAAAGGGAAGCTGGCAGAGGGCAGCCAGCTCTTTGCTACTGCAGTCAATCACACCAGGAAATCCAGTTCTGCTCCTGTTCTCAACCTACTGCAAATTGTTGCTGTATCCACCTTGGGCATCAAATTGAGCTGCTTTAATGTGAGAAGACAGCTTCTGACTAAGTGTAGCCAATTTATGCACATTTGTTGTTGTGACAGTATTACCTTTATTATACAGTGTTGCTCTTGCTCTCCAGCAGTCATACAGGTCTCCTTTCAGCCACAGAGACAGACTTATACATCGTTCCCAATAGATGGCACTTTCCGGCCTCTTCATGTGCGCAGGTGAGTGCGTGTGTACAAACATGTTTCCATAGTAACCGGAAACTGCTTTTACAGAGCACTGCCTACCATAAAGCAGAGAAGTTGTAGTTGGGTTGAAACTACCTCATCTTCGATTTTAAAGACACACTTTTTTTTTTTTTAAAGCCACAGTGAAAATAACATGATCATTTCCTTTTCTTTATTACCTTGTGGTTAGAAAGGCGTCCTCGTGCAGAAAGAAAAACATTTAAGGGTAAATATAAAATCCATAAAGTATAGGGGCTTTGGTGGAGAAGAAAAAATCAATACGACCTTTCTGACAGAATTCTATAGGAAGTCTTTATCATAGATGAATATAGCCTTCATACAAGTACAAATTGAAGTTATCAAAAGTTAATTCCTGGCTTCTTGGAAGGTACTGTAAAGGGCACATAGCCACAATTCTCAGGGGACGGGCAGGGCAGTGCAGCAAGGCTGTGCAGTCCTTCCTCACAGCCTCCAAGATGAAAAGACCGAGACCTTTGCTTCTCTAATAAAGCTTCTGGAATGAAAAGGCTGTAAATTCAAGCCACTGGGTAATCAAGGTCTAAAATACTCCTCCTGCATCTGGGTTCCAGAACATTTACTTCAGTTTCTTTTTCTGCCATGAAACTGCTGTCTCATCTTTGTGGATAATTTTGGGGTGTTTTTTTCCAGTCCTTTTGTATTTATATTAAGCTTGTTTTTCTTCTAAGGAGATGATCTGCTATGTAATTAGAGGATTTTGCTGTTTGTTATTCAGGAGTCCTCTTCAGTTCACCGGGCCACTATAGATTTCTTCAAGTCTTCTCCATGCACTGGGCATCAGTTTTATGGCAGTTCCAATTAGGTAGGCATAAAAAGGGACAGAATGTAATTTCTCCATTATTCTTCTTCACATTTTCTGCTGATGATATTCCCCAGCTACCCCTACCTCAACTTTGTCATTATCCTTGGTTTCTCCCTCTCACTCAGATCCAAGCCAATGTATCTTGTCATCTAGTCTTTCCTGCTCTTGCTTTATTCCCTCTCTCACCCTGTCACTGTCATGATTTCCTTGTGAGAAGTTAGAGAGTGCTAAAAACATAAAGCGAATATGAATTGGTATTAATTCCTCATGTCATGGCAACAACAATGGCTATTCCTCAGGTAGTCTTTTCTCCCTGATTTCAAGGAGGACATACTGAAAGTGGAGAGGTTGCCCTTTAATTCTGTGAGCAACATGCAGTGTGTGCTGTGCTTGGGGAATTAACAGTCAGTCATAAGAACCTCAATATTTTAGATTTCCATAGTCAGCAACTTTTGAGTTGCTTCACCTGAAGTGATGCACTGTACTTGGAGTTGATAGAATGAACTGCACCTGCTGCCTACTGTAAAACATCTCTGCTCCTAATGAAAAAAACAAACATTGGAGAGAGGTGGTCTTACTGTTCACTGAGCAGAGCTCAGTCTGACCTAGTGCAGGGGGACCAGCCCAGCCCTGTGCAAGAATGGGGAAGCTACTTAGGTGCAGGGAAAGGCAAGAGCACACAGTGTTCTGCTACAGACTGCCCACAGCACAATCCTGAAAAGCTGAAATGCAGCGACACAAAAATATGATCTGTGAAAACCAACACGTCATCACTGCTTCTTTATTCTCTCTGCTGGAAATTTTGTTTGGCAGGTTTTGTCAGAGCATAACCTCCACGTCTCTGATCTGTGTTATTTCAGCACATGTGCCAAGATAACCCAGACCTTGGTGTCTTTTGGCAAAAATACATCACAACAAAATGCTTGCCAATGTGTTTTAAATCGTATGCTGTACAATCACCAAAGAAAGGAGCAGCCAGATTTGTTAAGCAACTGTTAAACTGTTAATCAACTGCTTATTTGGGTCTTCATGACTCAACTCTCTACCATATGGGCAACTTCTAGAATATTTTACAATCAGTGTTTTCTTAAATGTGAGATTAAAGGATCAAAAAGAAAATGGTCAAGTAATCCAACAAAGGAACAGGGCACAAGCTTCAGGTTCTGAACCAGAAATGAAACAGTCTTGAAGATGAGAAATAAGATAGACTCATAGAATCGTTTGGGTTGGAAGGGACCTTAAAGGTCATCTAGTTTCAACCCTCCACCATGGGCAGGGACACCTTCCACTAGACCAGGTTGCTCAAAGCCCCATCCAAGCTGGCCTTGAACACTTCCTGGGATGGGGCAGCCAGAGCTTCTCTGGGCAACCTGTGCCAGTGCCTCACCACCCTCACAGCAAAGAATTTCTTTCTAATACCTCATCTAAACTTGCTCTCTTTCAGTTTAAAGCCATTCCCCCTGGTCCTGTCACTACATGCCCTTGTAAAAAAATCCCTCTCCAGCTTTCTTGTCGGCCCCCCCTTAGGTACTGGCAGGCTGCCAGCATGACCCTGATACGACTCTATTTAAATGGGAAAGACACCTATTAACAGGAGGAGGTCAGAAAAGGAGATGCCAGACTAAGTGCTGTACTTTCTACGGTCAAAAGAGTTAACCTTATCTTTTCAGTGGTTCTTGCAGTCGTTAAGGAGGTATGTAAGTATTTTTCTTTCTTAAATGTTATGAATTTCACATTCTTAGAACTCCTCCAATAATTTGGAAGCTTTTATCTAACCACTGTACTAGGTCTTATCCTTACACTTTCCAGCTGTTTTCAGAGAGACCTTGAGATATTCCACCTCTTCAAATTTATTATTTTTTTCTTTAAACAACTCTAACAAAGACAGCAGTTTGGCTCAGGCTGGTATAAACAAAGCGTCTTATGGAAGTTATTGCCAAGGGATTAAGGTGCACCACCACACCTCCCCAGAATAATGGTTCATGGAAAATTAATTCATAAATACAGACATTTATGTAAATATATAGAAACATTCAATGTGAACATTACATGCTGTTCAGAACTTATTTTCATACACTTGTAACTTCTGTTTAGACTTATATGTTAAAAAATCCCCAGTGGTCAGGCAGTATTTTCCTACGTGTAGGACAGCACAGTATTTTGGTCTCTCCCAGCCCAAATCACCCCATATAACTGCAAGGGCTCTTTTCAGACAGCTCTGTTGTTCTAGTTTGTAAGCAAAATCATAAATGCACCAACAGGGTTTTTTTTAAAGTTTTTTTTCATTAGTTTTAATGACAGCATCGCTTCATTCCTTGCTATAGGGAGGTGGCTGCTAGATTGAGTGTGAAGAGAACAATAACACTGTGATTTCCAGCATATCTCTAGCATCTGTTATGTCACAAGCTGCCTTACAGGATTTCATAGGAGTATCTATTGGCTTTGGAGTATTACCAAAAAAAAAAAAAGGAGCAAAAGTGATCCTTCATCCAGCAATCTTTCAGATTGTTTAAGGATGTCCTTGTCAGTGGTGCCAACACAGGAATCTCAGTGGACCCCAGGTTTAAGAAACCTATCTGTAAAAAAGCATAGACAGGCAGATAAAAGCCAGGCATCTTTTGATGCCAATCCAGATGTGGAGACAAAAAATTGGAAGGGTCAAAACACTTTGTCAACAGCTTTTGAATGAAAACAGAGGGGTTGTGTCCCCAGTAACAGGCCTGCGGAAAGTCCACAGGCTGAACTGCCAAGTTCCAGCTGTCCTGAGAGAGAGGAAGGCAACAGCAGCTCTCCTGGCAGGAACTTGAGGCAGTTTCTACCTCTGCAGGCCACGAGTTTTTTGGTTCAGTAGCAGTGCAGCCATACCTGGGCACCTTTGGGTTTTCCTGCAATTCCAATGGCGTGATGCAAAGGGCAAATGGCTCCAGCTACCAATTATTTCCCTTAATTTGCCAAGCACAAGGGTACATAAAGTCGTCATTAGGGCACCAAGGGGGCATAAATCCTAGGAAGGTGTGATGGATGCACTCAACTCCCTATCCAAACTAGCAATGGTGTGGAACAGGCTCCAAAGGAGATAAAGCTTCAAAGAGGAGTTGCTGTAGCTGGGCCAAGAACTCCTCCAGAAAACTCACAAAGGCGGAGAGTAACCCAGCGAGCATCAATGCATATGAGCTTGGAACACCAATCACGTGATTAATACATGAATGGCGTGTGTTTTTTCCAGGACTGTTTTTCATGGACCTGAACATGGTCAGGATGGAAATTTATGGATGACTAAACCAAATCATCCTGGGGCCCTATAAAAAGTGGTCCTAAATGAGGCCCTTTGAGCTCTCCTGGACTGCAAAGGGCTGTGCCAGCACCTCCCTCTGAGCGGGATGTCTCTCGCCTCTCATGCTCTATAGCCAAAATCCCACAAACTCTCACTTTTACGAACTTAAAACGACCATTGCCAAAACCTGACAATGGAGCCTGGGCTGTGATTTTCATTCATTAGACTCTAGATATTTCAAGTTTAAAAGAGTGAGATTTGGGACAATTCCCCTTCAGTCACTCATCTCAAGTTAGATGCACTGCTTTGTGCTTTCATGTAGGGTCTCATAAGGAATTGAGAGTTACAGCATCTTCTGAGAGCCCTGGTAATACAAGTGGTGAGGAGCATTGACTACCTGGTGAAGGTCTTCTGATGAAATTACAGAAATATTAATACTTGTCTAGTCCTTCCCACATGGAAGCTTCATATTTTTTGGATGCCTTCCTTTGGCTCAAAAGCCATCCCCAGTGAGCATATTCCCTGTGGAATTGTTGCAAATTTTTGCTCAAACGTAGACCACTCATCACTACTTCTGTTTCAATGCTTTATCTCTGGGTTGGACTAGAGAAGTAATTTCACACCAAAAAAGATCTGCAGGAAAAGCAGATAGTGGAAGGAAAATACCACTTAGCCCTCATAAGAAGGAATCCAAGTACATAAAGTACAATGAAGAATTATAGTTTTTTAGATCAGTCTGCTTGAGAAGCAACTGGAGAGATCATTAAAATCACCTCTGAAGTTCTTTGATCACTGGTCTTATTTTCATTTCAAAGGAGCAAGTTTGACAGTTTGTGGCAATTCTCTACTCCTAACTTGTAGCAGTCTGGTTCCCAGTTATCACACTGCCTCCTCCCTGACCCTTCCCAAAGCCACAAATTTCTCCTTTTGGTCAACAAAAATTATCCTCCAAAAGTGAAGCACATTTATAATTCAGGATTGCTTAAGAGCAAGCTGGCACGAGTTGGTTCAGTAAAAAGACACCTCAGTATCAGGCCCTTGTTGTACCCCATACTCTATTTCAGCGCTGTCATTGCGCTCTCCTAGATCGAGCTGACCACCATTAAATTCAGAGTTCAAAGCAAGATCGCGACGTGTAACTTGACATTCCATGTGCATCTTCACCTCTCCCATGCACACCAGAATTTATTCCTAGGGCAGTAAGCAAGAGTTTAAATTGATCTGCTCACACTTGTACCTCTCTGGGCCTCCTGTTCTATTATTTTAAAAAGTAAAATCCAACAATCCAGTACCTTGCCTATAAGTTCAAACAGTTCTGGCATTTATTTCACCGAATTTCATCAGCAGGTGGAGGGGCAGCTTGTCAACAGCTTTATGTTTCCTTCTCATTCCTCTTGTTTCTCCTCTAGTGTTTTAATGAAGCAATGCTGATGGCACACTGTGAAAGAGGTCTTAGCACAGAAAGGGGAGAGAAGGAAGATGCTCACACAAAGATTCACGGCTGCTGTGGTTCTCTCAGTTTCTCTGCTTCAGGATGCAAAAATTCCTAGTAAAGGAAAGGGTCAAGAGGGCTGACCTAGGCTAGAGAGAGGGGCTGAAAACCACTGATAGCTGGACTCTGACAAGGAGATAAGCTATTGGGACCTAAGAGAATATTTTTGACCCTCGAATAACAGCTCCACCATCAGCAATACTCAAAGAAGGTGGTGACTTATGGGGAACATGAGTGGGAGGGGAAGGAGTTTTGAATTATGAGTTAGACTGGGACCTGGAGCAGACAGGTCTGGAATACCTGAGAGCTGCTACCAACATGCTCCTTTCCCAAAACTTGGCTCTGCCTGTAGAGGCCAAGAAGGCTGCACCTTCAGCCAGTCTGCTACAAGAGTAGCTCATGTGCCCTGCTTTGTTTTCTTTCCTTACTACGGACACTGATTCCTGCCAAGGACACCCTCCCCTGTCTCTCCAGAGGTACATGGCGTGCCCTAGAGGGACATTTAACTCCAGAAAAACCCAGGCTTTGTTCTAAGGTAGATGAACTCCAGACAGCAAGACCCACTGGTTCTAATAATGGCTAAGCTTTATCTCCCAAAAGTGCTTAATCTGAATAATTGCTTTCTGAAGAGAGTAGCAGGAGTGGGAGTGACAGCACTAGGGAGGACTTTGAAACCAATGAAAGAGATAGCAACTAATGTTCTTAAGCGCAATTTTTTGAAAGTGTCTTTTTCAAACCATGACTTTCTTTATCAGACAATACATTGACAGATATATGAGAGAGCTCAGAGAATCACAGGTTCTACATGAAAAGTTCATCTCCAATAGCTTTCCTAGTTACAAGAGCAGTTGAATCATTCATCTTATTACACATAAGACCCTTGGTTTTTTCGTGCTGCTGTAGGTGGGTGGGAGAGGGAGAAAAAAAGCTGTAGCAAGCTGGTTAAGCTTAAATCCAAGTAAAAGGGTGGATTTAAAATTTATGCGCACTGTGCAGCTCAATTCCTTTATTAACAAAACTGCATATTTTCTTTAAATCTGCTACTCAATTCCCCTAACTTCCAGCACTATATTTCTGTGGGGGTTCCTCCCATATGGCTTGATATTTATAAGGACCTCAGTAGTAAACTCTCTTTTGTTGCTAATTTCTAACTGGGTGCCTATATCAAGCTGTCAGTGCCCTTCTGTACAATTAAATCTCACCCCAGGGGGTGCTGTGGATTCATTCCTAGTCATTCTGCAGAGCACTGAGGTGCCCAGCTCAAGTTCTCCAATCCGACCACAGCAGAATTTTCAAGACACACAGGTATTTCAGCCTACTTCGTAGCAGCATTTTAAGACACGTAACACATTTTACTAGAAGGATGTGAATGGAGAAGTGTCAGAAGGTTGAGAGATCTGCCCAAGGTCAGAGGACAACCTGGGCACAGAGTTGATCTGCAGACTGACCGCCCACACAAGTTAATCCCTGGCAAGGCTGTATTCACACGTAAAGGAGTGCTTCCCAAAGTGGCACTGCTCCCATATATGAGGCCTCTCCTGCACTTAGACCAGAGAGGCAGGAATGCTGGTGGCAGGATATTAAACTGTTTGGGTCCCAGCCTGCCACAATGCTAAATTGTGATTACCTCCAGCAGCGTAAGCAGAGCCAGGCTTCTTTCCTGAGGCAAAACCCACAGAGAAAAGGAGCAGCCCTCCTAGTGCCAGCCTGGCCAAGAAGACGGATGCCCCTGTGCCTGGGGAAGGAGCTTGCCAGGCTGTCGCAAGGGACCCCTCTTCAGAGAAAACCCTGGCAGCCAAAGAAGGTATTTCCTCTTCACCTCATAGAATAGACCAAACCAGCTTTTTTTAAAACATCAACTCCTCTTCTGTAATAAATTCCCATCCAGAAGCCAAGTTCTTTTTCCTGAGTGCCTCATTCATAGTGAGCAACAGCACAGCAGCAGACAGAGGCCATTAGAGAGCTATTATATTTTACTGCTAGGAAATCACTGATTGCATACAGGAAAAACTAGTATCAAAAAAGTTCCTATCAACAGCTGTTGGAAGGAAATGTCACAGTCATGGTGTCTAGACATTGTCAGGCTGCCCTCAATCAGATTGCAAATGCAGGTCAGCACTATTCTGTCTTATTAAAGTGGCTAAAATGTTGGCTTTCCATTCAAGGGGCTTCAGCAATAGCCAGTCTGCAATCACTGTAAGCACAGCTCAGGTCACACAGTTTTGGGGATTGCCACCAGAAAGGCAGATTGAAAAACTCAAGAGTGGAACAGGACCTCCACGGCTTCAGTGGTGGGTGTCTCACTCTGGCCTTGGCATGGGCACAAAGAGGATAACCTGAAAGGCCAAGGGTTTGTCTCCTTCTGGTCCCTGCGAAACAAGGGCCTCCTCTGCAAGGGATCCTTGTGAAGGGGAATTACTGCCATCACTGCACCTCCAAGCAGGTTTCCACCCCTCCTCCCCATGGGCCCTAAAGCCAACTGAGGCACGCTTTGCTCAAAGGAGGGGACAGCCCTGGCAACAGGTGCTGTGGAGTGTGGGTAAGATCCACCAAGCTGTTTCCATGCCTAGGTACTGCAGGAGTCATCCTGACTCACAGCTCCCCTTCACTAAATCTGACCAAGGGTATTGCAAAGAGGCAAGGTGGCACTAGGACAACACAAGTGAGAACAAGCTGCTGCAGCAGGCATGGATAAAAGCAGAGGTTTAAAAGGTTTCCTGAGCTGATAAAGGTGCACACAACTCCCTTTCTCTCCTGCTGTGCCACCGGCGGGGCTGCCAGCCAAAGAGTGGTTCCGCAGGGGCTGGGAGCAAAGCACAGTGCAGCGTGAGGATGGCTGCTGGCACTGCACGGCTCAGCAGAGACCAGCCACCCGCACGCAGTGAGGCAGCAACTGGAAGTTTGTAATAGATACCTGCAGGGAGGGATTTTCCTCCAGGGAATTTGTCTTGCAGTCTGCTTTACAAGATTTACCTGCAGTAGCAAGCAAACATACTGAAAGACTGCAGACAGCAGTGAGGAATTAACAGGTGTCAGAGTTTGCCAAGTCTTGGTTTGCTACAGGGTCAGCAGTGAGCTCCTCCCCCTCCCAGCTAAAAGCACAGAGATGCTGAGTACTAGTGGTGCTCAGAAAGCACACCTACACATCAGCCTAGAGCCACACAAAGCCCGGGCACAGGGTTTGGAGCTTCAACAGGACCTATGGACTCACTTGTTGCTTAATTCATTTTCCCACCACCATAACCATGTAAAACTGCACCTCAGTGCACAGCAAAAGTCATCCTGTGCACAGTATGTCTTTTGTTAAAATACAGCACTTGAATACCATCCTGTTGTGTTCGGTGGACTACACAAACACAGACCAGAAGAAGCCAAAGGAGAGCAGTGGCCCCTGCCAGAGAAGCTTTATGATGTATAAGCTCCTTTTCACACGTTACACAAATGTTATAAAGAAAAGGACAACAATTCTAAAATCAGTGATCTTTAATCTAAGCCAAGAACCTACTTGCAGGCCTCTAATACTTGGTCTCATAGCGAATGAAATCACTGTATGACACTTCATATTAACAAATCCAAAGGAATTTTTGGTGTGCAGCTATATAGTTGTTCCTATTCCACCACCCCAATCTTACCACCTTTTCAGTTTTCTTTCTGTTATTTAAATAAATAAATAACCCTCCTGAACTGCATTGGGTCAATTCAAAATAGGCTCGATCCAAACGTAACTAACAAGTTACTTTGGCAGCCTGAAGTTCAACTGCAACAAAATACATAAAAGACTGTTCCTGCCAGCTAAAACTTCTACGGTAGCTAGGGAAACCATCAGCTGCTGCAGCTGCATTTCCAGAAGACTGAAGTCCACAACTTCATCATAAATGAAAGGTCACCAAATAGTGAAAATCATTATAACCAATTCTGCTGGGGCTGTTGCTTATTTATTGTACTTTAGCTGCACACAACACATAATAAGCCGGTTTTCTCTGCTATGGATACACATAATTTCTGTCTATAAGTCAAAGTTCCAGCATTAGCATGGACCCGTTTTCTATGCCTATGGAATCAGCCATTAAGAATTTCATTTATTTAGTCTTCTGGCATATCACTTTCAATAACTTCTCTATGAAAGTACCACCCCCAGCAATGATTAAAACCTATTGAACACAGAAGCTTTGGAAAAGCTGGGTTGTGGGAAGAAGATACCAAGGACCGTTGTGTTTTATTACCATTCGGAGAGGGGAAGGAAGTAATTTTTTTGACAGGAATAACTAGAAATGCAAGAGGATGTTACAGGCCATGACAACTGAAAAACAGTTTGCCTCCCATCACCATCAAATCACCTGAATATCGGGCTTCTTTTTGCAATACAAACTTCTGTTAGTGGAATGTTGCTGTTCTCGGAAGTCAACCTCAGGCACGGCTATGCCAGAAAGGCTGACAATAGTTACTTGTGACAGACAGAGCTGATGATCACTTGAAAAGAAAGCAGTGTTTTGGGTTTTTTTTCTTATCTCTGAAAAGTAGCAAAATGGAACAGTTCAAGGACCTTTCTGATGTTTTTTTATCTTCTTCTGGTGAGGAAATTACCTAATTTCCTGGAATGACATTTTAATAACAAGAAATGCAGTCAAGTGTCAGAGGGAGTAGTGAACTGTGCTCTCTCTAAAGACATGCTGGCATCTGAAACTATTTCTAAATACCTTGAAAATAGAGCTACTTTAGTTTCACCATTAGATTGCCAGGTCAGGTGAGGAAATTTAAGCCTTTACTAATAAAATAGAATAAACAGTGTTTAATGCTGTTTGATTAAATAAAATTCACTAATCCGGATGCTACCTGGTTACTTTTGAATAATCAGTCATACATAATCATAATTAAAGACTATACACAAGTGGGGTTGATTAAGTTCAAGGATCATTAGCATTTCCAAACTTCTGAGAATGTGATTTTGTACACTTAGTCATCTTTTATTTTGGGACATTTATATATTTTTTTATATATCTATATATGTACACACACACACACACATACACACAGACATACCATTATTTCCCCACAGCTTTCTTGTAGTTCATCTATGTGAACAACAACAACAAAAATTTTAGAAAGCCAGAGTCAGTAGTAGGTAAATAATAGTGTCTCCTTACTTTTCTAAGCATCTAACTCCATCCTCTATGCTCTCCCATACTCTTTCCATATATTTATGGTTCTTTTCTGTTCATATTTTTATCCTCTTCTTCCTTCTTGCTTTCTAATAATGACTTCTCATTTCTCTTTCTACATATCCTATTTTCCTTTCCTCATGCAGTCGAGATATCACACCCCCCTTCTCAAACATGCAGACTTCTTCACCTTTTCCACTGGGCCAGGTACCCAGGTTTATGCAACAATTTAGGATTGTTCAAAACTTTGTTTCTGTCCAATGGTACCATTGGACATCAGATTGTATTGTGTGCCTATTACATGCACAGAGAACTCTATACATTCAGACTCCATTTAATCTGTGGCATACATTGCTAAGGCCACTTGTACAGCCATGACACTGGCAATATCGAGTTATTAGAAATTAGATATTTACACAAACAGAATCCCAGTAGAGGAAAAAAAAATATAAGTGTTTCTGCAGTAATACATGATTATAACTGATGCAAAACACATACCCCATTAATTAGAGCATTATCTAGGCTGCACAATGAAAGACAAGTTATTTCTTTTTTAGCTATACCTCCTCCTGAAGTGACTGTAAGGTCCTCTACAAAGATCATTTCAACAGAAGTGGGAATTACACTTGAACAAGAAGGCTCCAAAGCAGCAAAATTTGATCACTCACATACAGAGACTGTGAAATTAGCCATGGAATTTTGAAAAAATTCTACTCCGTCTTATTCATTAAATTAATGCAAAGGAGCTGGGCAGTGCAAGAGGTGACTACACAGTGGAAGACACAACGTACAACGCTCATTACAATACCAGTAGGTTGAAACAACAGTACAGAAAGAAATACATGATGTCTTGACACAGTTTAACCCTAAAGTCACTTCTTATACCAGAGGAAAATGACAAGCAATGGCGATTACAAAAGCAGTTAGAAACTGGCATTGTGCTATTTGAATTTTTTTTTTTGAATAACACTTTTACTTCCAAAAAACAGTCCATTATAAGATTCAGAAAGAGTTTGTGAAATAGAGAGCCAACTTGAGACTTGCATTTAGTAAAAATCATGAATCATTTGACACATGTGTTTGAGTTCAGACTTTAAAAATAGTTGTCGAGCAGAACGACTTGGGGGATAGCAACTGCAAAGAACTTGTCTCAATTTGCTTTTTTTCTCCACTAGTTACAGGGATTTGAAATGAGAATAAAGTTGGGGAACTAAGCAAGTATTCTCACTTAGGAAAGTTGCCTCTGAAAATAGATGGTGCATTTTTATTTACTTCTTTTTAAAAGGATTGCTCAATGTCTTGGTATGCATAGCTGCATATTTCCCTGTATAACAAGACGTCTGAGCACAGTCCTGGGAACAAAGTCCTGATCGATAATCTCAGTTCTATGCTGATTTCCCCTGCAGGAAGACATTTCTTCTGCAATGATTTTCTTATCCACAAAAAGCAGACACAACATATAGAGCCATGGGTAGGCAAAGCCTTTTCCAGTGGTTCTTTAATTAGTGTTTGTGAAGTGCTCCGAAGGCAAGCTCTCAGAGAGAAAACCATTATCAGCAGCAGCAGCATCTTTCATTTGACATGCTCATTTAGCTCACTGGAAATTACAGAACAGCACCGTTACAGCTGACCCCAAAGGCAGGGCTGAAAGTGGATGCTCCTCAGCCAATCTATCTTTCTCTCAGTATAATTAATTGCCATCTGGTCTGATCTCAGTCAAGAGCCAGCAATGAACTACTTGCACTAATCACAGTTAATATAATCATACCTGCATGATTAGAAAGTTAGAACCAGTACAAAGAAAAACAAGATTTAACTTGTAGAGAGGCTTTATCGTGCATTTTAAGTGTCAAGCAGCCTGATCAGAAACAATGCAGTGCCCACAGTGAGTCAATAGTGTACGTATCAGCCAAGCACAGGACTGGCCAGGGTTCATTGCTCAGTAGCTCTGTGTAGCCTGTATATATGTTTGTTTACAGTGCAGAGAGGCAGCAGCAGCAGCAGTTAACAGCTTGGCAGGAGCAATGCTTCACACCTTTCACATTTGTACCTTGTGCTGCTGAGGAGGCACTAAGAGCTGAACATCACAAGGGACTGGGATACCCCAACACCCTGTGGAACACTGTGAATAAAACCTGGAAGTGCAGCGTGATGTAATGACTGGTATCTTCTGCCAAGAAGCCTAGAAACTTGCTTATCAGTTGGTACTAATGAGCCAAACACGTGAGTAACACAAATTCGGATGTGTACGACTCTCCCCCTCCGCATCCCTCCTTGCTTTTGCATTGAAACAGAGACCTTATGCAGGTTGTACCTTTCCAACTTTTCTTTGTCCATGCTCAGACAACAGGTACTTTGTTAAAACACTTCCTCAAGTTTGTTCTCATCGAGTTACTAGCAGAAGCACCGACCAAAATGTAGCACTACAACCTAACACCTCTAAGAACACTCCACAGGTTAGGAAAGAAGTGAAGGAAGTATGTAGAGAAGTTTAAAAAACACTTTAACACTTTTTCCCCACACTTTGGCAGCACCCCTTGCATGATCAAATATGCTTTGAGCCTGAAGAAGTCTTTGATGTAGCTCTGAGACCTCCCACATATAATTCCCTGTGATCATAATTTCATCTAGGTATACAAAGGCAACTTGGCATTGATAAATTACATGTAAGAATTTCTGCTAATTACTATACAACCCTTGGGTAAATAAAAAGAACAAAACCAAAAATAAAACAAACAAATCTTGTGAACTTTATCATTATGTAAACTCATAGCTACAGTAATAATTCGTACACTTGAAGAGTAAACCAAATAATTGTTGTTGGTACCATCTTTGTAATTAAAGTTAGCCAGAAAAAGAAAAAAAAAGTATTAAACCCTGCTATTTTCTAGTCATACAGTGACTGCTCCAGAGCCAAATCACACTCGATACTAGAAAACAATTTCTGTTGCCTGGTGAGAAGTTAAGGCAGGTGGACACGTGGTGTTTGCATGGGACACAAAACTCCATAGCAACAGTAGGAAAACTGTTTTAACATGTAGAAGACAGCATAGTTGGGCACCAAACCTCTGCAATTAAGATTCCATAGCATAATTTGTAAGTCATCAGTCCACTGGGACACCACTGCAGCACTGGTATTATTCAAGGGAGCAGCAGAATTCAGCTGCAGGGGGTCTAACTTGTGCCTTTCTAGACCTCATGGCAACCACATTCTGAGCTACAAAGACCTTTCAGCAAAGAACTGTCTTAAACTCTCTAATTACCACCAAAAGTTGATTAGTATCAAACTGGAGTGGTTTAGCCAGAAAAAGTAAACTTTAGAAAAGAGAAGCTTTTTAGTAGAGCATAATACTGGAACAGTTAAATTTCCTGTGCTTTTACAGTTTTCCCCATTTTGTTTTCTCTTTGGATTACATTTACTTGTAATGTAAATACAAAAGTTTAGGAGAAAGTTTACTGCAAGTTCTCATTGTTTTTAACAAGCTTCTTTTCCTAATTGATAAGAGCATTTTAAATGCAGTTAGTTATGCAGAAGGTAAAGTCAGTTTTACTTGTACATGTAAAACATAACCAGCATTTTCCAACGATGTGTGCGGTACAATTTAAATAGATACGAATTACACAGGGTGTGCAGAGTGTCCGTTCTAAATGTCAGAAGTGTGTTACCTTCAGAGATAATGTTTCTGATCTTTCCGTTCTGAAGCTATGCCTTCACTACTGGATAACAGGCTTTAAGAACCCTAATTTTTTCATAGCTACTTTAAAAGCCAGAACATCAAGAAGAGCAGGCTGCCCCAACTTCAGTTATTTGTACCCCCTAAATGAGGTATGCCCCTTCAGGGGCGACACTGAACACGGAATAGGAAGAAAACTGTTCAGAGCTGCCACGGTCCTTCACAGTGGTCAGAAGAAATCATGAAAATAAAAAGGTCATTATTGACACAGAACCTTTAGTCCCAGATAGGAACATGACTCTTTTCTCCATATACTTCTTGCACAGAGCATTTAAACCATTTTCTTTGCACAATATTCCTGCTTCCTCAAGCTTTTTAGTACTGATTTACCACCCTGCTGGCACACCAAGGCAGGTTACTTGAACCATACACCCTGCACCAAACAATGCCTGCTCCCTTGCCCCTCTCAGGGACATCCCACCTGACCCCAGCAGCAGTCCCTCCAGGGTCACCCAGTAACCTCCACCCACGCAGCCCAGACTGCTATTAACCCTGCTCTCCATCCCGGTATATTATACTGAAGTCCACAGTAAGCTAAATATAAAGAGGGAGAGAATGCTTTCTGGTTTTGTTAAAATAAAGCTCCTGCTTTTATCAGCTCAAAGCTGCCAATGCTCAGGTCAGATTCCCTGCTCCTTGCAAAATTTTCATTACTCTGAATGCTATTCCTTTTCTTTTAAGATTGCATTGAGAAATTACATTTTGTCATAAAGAGAGAAAAGGGAACTTCAACTGAATTGGCTTCATTTATTAATCTCATTATTAAACTACTAGCACATGAATTTACAGTGTTTCAATTAATATAGTCTAAAGACTTGCTTCTAGCCCAGCTGTAAAACCTAACACATAATCACGGAATGGAAGGGACCACAGTGGTCCAACCTCCCTGCTCAAGCAGGGTCATCCTGTAGCACAAGGCACAGGATTGTGTCCAGACGGTCCTTGAACATCTCCAGTGAGAGGAGATCCCTAGGTACACCAGAGTTACCCTCTCTGGTTTGGTTACTCATGTTAAGGTGGCACTTCCTGTATCAGTATCTGCCTGTTGCCTCTTGTCCTATTGCTCGGCACCACTGAGAAGAGCCAGTGAGGGAAATTCCACAACCTCTCTGAATGATCTGTTCCAGTGCTCAGTCACCCGCATAGTCAGTGAGAAACTTGTATAAAAAATCAAACCCAGGAGATTAAGTTTGAAACTGATTATCTTAAAAACGTTCTCCTTTTCATGTTCTTTCTCTCCTAGTCTCCCCTCTTCTCCAGCACACTCCTATCCAGATATGTATAGATTTTCTGTGCTTCTGTTTCACATGATATGAGGGCCTTGGTTAAAGAGAAACTTCCAGCAAAACAGTAGTTTGTATTTTGCACTATGCCTCTCTTCCCTTCTCCGCACTGCCACTGGATCAAAGCAAGTCATCTAGTTTCGGGTCACTTCCAAAAGCAAGACAGGTCTGTCTCCTTCTTTACTGATATCCTTCTCAAGTCTTTTTTGCTTGTCCCCCAGATTTAACTGTCACTTCCACATCATCCCCTCCACCCTCTCACAGCCCCGGTGTGCCATTATTATAGAGGGTCACCATGGAAAGAGCTTGCAGGGAGATCCCCGTGCTAATTGTTGAAGATATCCCAACTTTTATTAATCTCATACAATCATTTGGCACTTCAAAATTTATCAACAGCACACTACCCCACAGCAAGAACTCCAGTGCTCTGTCCCACTCCAGTTTGTACTCCCACCACTCCAACATCCTCAGGACATAGGCTGATTTGGTTTTGAAGGACTCAGGGACACTGGCAGTTCAGGAGTCATCCCCAGTGGGAGAAATGCTGAGATAAATGAGCTGACAGGAGCTCCGTATGGCTGCCTGTCTCTCAGACAGCAAATTAACTCTGGGTTGGGACAAACCAGGTCTCAACGCTGAGGAAGCAGTACTTTGTGTTTGAGCTACTTCATCAACAGAGGAGCCTAACCACCTTCTTATACCTTACTCTTGATGTAGAAGTTTGATATATACTAAATTTTTAGTCATATATTTCCCCTTAACAGAGTTAGAGAAAAAACCATGATGTTTACATGATGTTAGATATAGAGAAAAAAATGAGAGTAAAACTCAATATTTTTCTATCTATATTTCCAGTTTAACTTTCTACATTCACTAATTTCATACCAGCCAACAGGAGTGCAGCACTACAGCAATCTTGCTACAACATTGTCTTAATCAGACCAGGGTTATTTCCGCGACTGCGCCTAGGCTGAGGTTAAGGAATAGGGCTAGGGTTAGGGTTACGCCTAGGGTTAGGGTTCAGAAAACCACAAAGCCCAGAGCTCAAGGGGCAATGACAATGAGAAAGGCAGGCCAATGGGACTGTGGGACTACAACAACCTTGCTTTCTCCGTGTCTTACTCGGACCTCGGCTTATACCCTGACGGTTGTGCGGGTGAGGTTTAAATTCAGGGCTAGGGTTAGGGTTACGCCTAGGGTTAGGGTTCAGAAAACCACAAAGCCCAGAGCTCAAGGGGCAATGACAATGAGAAAGGCAGGCCAATGGGAGTGTGGGACTACAACAACCTTGCTCCCTCCTTGTCTTACTCGGAGCAGTGGTTTTACCCTGACGGTTGCGCGGGTGAGGTTAAAATTTAGGGCTAGGGTTAGGGTTACGCCTAGCGGAAATACCACTTGTCCGAATAAGACAAGGAGGGAGTAAGTTTGTTGTAATTCTGCACTCCCGTTGGCCTGCCTTTGGCATTGTCAGTGTCCCTGGAGCTCTGGGCTTTGTGGTTTTCCGAATCCTAACCCTAGGCGTAACCCTAACCCTAGCCCTATTCCTTAACAAATACACAACAATGACATGGTGACTGCCTTATATTTATTGTAGACTTCCACAGTGATGGCCAGCCACACCAGGTACACAGGGGAGAAAAATGATAGCCTAGGAGTACTCTAATACTGCACTGTAAATAGTGTGTAAAAGTTATCTTATGCCTACTATTTATTCTGTATTTGCTTCCACATACAATCAGTGGTTCCCAGGAATTTTTAATTTCACATAAAAGCAACTTAGCAGATAACAATATCATCTTTAAAAGACAGCTCTCTGCTTCCAGATGCTCTCGCCACTTGACAAGAAGGTGTCAGAAGGCCACATTCTGATTGCAGACCAACACACCACATGTGAGCGTATTCCAATCATTCAAATCTTTGCCAATTTGTTTTTCCTCAGACATAATGGAAATCCCAACCGATCACTTATCATTGCAAAATTATTCTATGTATTATGTATGATTTAGGTTTTGAATAAAGGTGAATTAAATGTCGTAAGATCAATTATTACTCATCATATAGAAATCAGTAGAAATTCATTTTGTCCTTTTCTGAAATTAAAAATAGCTTTCCTCCCGCTAATCACCATTCTGCAGTTTCCAAAGTCTGTTACTCTTCTTACTGTTTTTGACTTGTTATTATGTACTTATGGTGGCACTAAGAGATGTTGCAGGCAGAAAGTCCACTGTCATTTATCTTGTGCACTGCTTGGAGACAGCTACATTTCTTACTAAACTAGTGAATATAAATGGCACTATAAATAGACAGCAAATCCTTTAAATATTTTACTGCTTTGGGGCAGTCTAAAAGACAGAAAGCCAAATGCTTTTGTTCTTTTTGTCACTTCATTGTTGATTTAAGAAGCTTTTCCACCAGATCATGCAGTAACTGTCACAGAGGGGAAATATTGCCTTCAAAGTTTTTAATCTCAACTATATTAAAAGAATGGAGATAATGACCTGAAATCCCTACATAAATCTTTATCCAAAGAAATGCGAATATTACATATTTATTTTCTGTAAAGAGGAAGTCAGGTCTATGCACACTTTGTCCCATTTTTCTCACAAATATGAGCACAGCAATATGTCTGACTACTTGGTGAAGCAGTTTGCACCTGATTTGTGGTCACAGGAAGGTAAAGATGGATTTTTTCAACTTCTGTAACTGCTTGTTGTCAGAGCTAGCTTTCCATCTGGGAGGACAGACCTGCTCAGCATCTATAGCCTTCTTCCAGATCCACTCCCAGTGGCAGGAAAGGGGGCAGTTAGTTTTAACATGTTTTGACTGTGAAGGAAATGAGTGTCTAGGTTCATGCACAAATCTGTCCTTCCAGCATCCACCCTAGGAAGAAGGAAATTTTTCTTCCTGTCATCAGATCTGTTCCACACCAGCTGCTCTCACCTCTGTGCACAGCCCATATGAACCATGGCTCTGGGTAGAGCTGTAGCCTGCAGGGTCAATCTCATCTGTCTCTTGCCCAGTGCTCCTGCAACATCTCACTCCACTCTGTTCCTGTCCCTCTGGCCACCTCCTCCTCCTTCCACTGCCCAGAAGCTGGGGAGCACCTTGTAACTCTCATTTGACAGGAGGGAGAAACCTTTCCTGATAAAGACAGGCAGACAAGAGGTTGTCTCTTGGAAATAACAAGGCGCAACACACTAATTTAGTGAATGGAATTGCAAATAGAAGGGGTGGCAGAGGAGATGATCCAGGTGAAGATTACCAGGGAGCAATACAGGCCTTCCCTGGCTAATAAGTACTTAATTTATTTGCATATACACTGACGTTGCTATTATTATACTATTATTACTGATGTCTTCTTAATGAAAAAAATACTAGAATTCTGCTAGAATTAGGAATTCAGCAATTGAAAGATTTCAAGAGTTAGTTTGGAGAGCTCTTCTATTAATATTGTAATAATTCTAACAACATAACTTACAAATTCTATGGGTTCTAACAATGCTGATTGTTACTCTTATTTGATAAAATATATGAACTGAAAAAATAAAATTGAAGCATGGGGCTTAGCTTCTGTTTAAAGTAAAGGCTCCAGGTGACTGCAAATGAAGCAAGAAACAGAAGCGTTCCACAACAGGTTACAGCAAAACAAGGAAAAAACTCCTGACCCTTGAGATAAGCTCCCTCCTCTCCTGTGCTGTTTATTTAGACTGGTAAATTCTCACTCAAGCTCTCTGTTCTCTCTAAGTTGGCCACAAACATTCACCAAGTTTAATGGGAGTAGAATCCATTTCAGCTTCCCAGTCAAACAGGTGACCTTTTTTACTGTGTCCTGTGCTTGGGACCTGCAGGTGCTGTTGGAAAACACACTGAAAAAATGGGTGAATATATTGTCATCCATAATGGGGGGTCAAGACATTAAAGAAGCTTAAGCAGCTACAAAAGAACACAATACATCTTTAATTGGGACTCCAGTCAATAACAAGGACAGCTTTTCAAAACTCCAGTGAGTCAGTGGTCCATTTTCCTTCATAGTTACATAAACCATAGTGATTTAATCCCATGCAATCAAGTAAAAACCTTTTTATATTATAATTTTTCTCCTTATGGAAGTGATTAAAATTAAGCTATTTTGGTGGATGCCAAAGAGTAACTAAAAAGTACACAATCTTATTTTCTCATCATCAAAACGTGATGATGGCTATGATTACTAACTGGCAATATTTCATATTTGTTATGAGATAAAAAACCTGTTTTATCACCACTATATTCCCATTTATATTCTGCAACTTTATAGAAGAAGGCTAACATTCCCCAGCAATTTAAGCTCTCATTCTTGTACTTGGGGGAGCAATTGTTATAGGTTTCACTGGTTTTGTCAGTATTTCTGAGGTTGAAGATGTTAAGCAAAATTCTATTTTTACATTTCTATGTTTTTATCCTTATGCAATTTTATTTTATGTAAAAAAACAAGTTGCCTCTCAAGGACGAGCTGTAAATCTACTTCTTCTATTCCTTGCAAGTATGGTAAAAGCCTTTTTTTCTTTAGGAATAGTACATCTTGCTCTCACTAACATACTTGTTGAATAAGTAATTTTCAGCTCAAGGAGAACAAGTGAAAGCAATTTAAACGAAGCCAGCCACACTGTGGTAAAATCCAAGCATGTGGCTAGACTATGATGAGGACTGAAAAGATTACAGCTGTTTCTGAATAGTTAGGAGACTTGGATATCAGTTTGGACTTGTCTGTCTGAGACATTTAGGGTGTATTTGGTTTTTTGTTTTTAATTGAATGGATAGTGTGGGGACAAGCTGTAGAGGAGCCTCATCTCTTGCTACTTGCAAATTAAACTTCTCTAGAAAAAATTGCAGGGCAGGATTGGACCTCAGAGAATTTGTACCAAAAAATAAACGGGAAAATCCTGAGCTGAATGTCACCTTACTTCTTTTCAGAACAGTTCAAACAGTTGTGTAGTTGGGGTCTGCTTTCACACAGATGCAAAAAACTCCACCAGAATTTCTGTGTTTGACCTCCTCTTGTGTTTGCAATGGACAATTTAATATAACCCCTAAAGACAAGCATGTGAGAGTGGGAAAAACTAGCTTACAACATCCTAATCACTATATATCAGAAATCTAATAGAGTACATATTTCAAAAGCACATTTACTTTAGACATTAAAGGAAAAAATATAGTGGGCAATGTATAACATATTGATTTAAAAAGTTGACTGGTAATGCTAACCACATTTCAATTAAATAAGCATTCAAAATACAGCACTCCACATACAATAAAAAATACTGGAGTCATTAGGTATTATCTCGTCCACTGTTTTGTAAGCAGTACTTCTCAAAGCTGTTTTACCACGTGCGGTGAGGAATGAAACAGGACTTGACAAGTATATTTATATTCTGAGACAACATTACTGCTAATAGGTAAGAGTGGCACAATACATATCTTCACAAGAAAAGGACAAGGAAATATAGTCAAAAGTTTAAGCAAGGGAAATTCTGCCTGCAGAAATGGAAAAACAAAATTCACTCTGATGATGGTCAGGCTCTGGATTAGAGCCCAGAGAAACTGCATTCAAAACTCACCTAGACAAAGCCCTGGGCACTTCCCTTGTAATTTAAAGTTTGCCCTGGATTGCACAGGGGGTCAGACTAGATGCTCAAAAAAATTCTAACCTACTGAAGCATGTCCTAGTGCTAAATATTAATTTTTACATACTGAAAAATAACTGAGTGTTTCTTACACGTACACCCGCACACACAATTTCTCAGTCCTGTCCCAGAGACTGACAAGTTAAATTAAATTATAACTGCAAAGAATAACTTTTATATTCGGAGACATATCCGTACCAATTTAAAAGCAGAGTAAAGGTAAGTGTGGTGAAAACTACACAGGATAAATTAGTTCTGTCTTTACATAACTATTTGGATTAAATCCAGTATTTTTCTTCCCAAATTAACAAAAATAGAGACCTGAGGAATCATGAAACAGCACACTATATTTCAGTACTTTTCTCTCTGCCTTTTCTAATTCACAATTATTATTACAAAAGTCACAGAAGAAAATATAACAACTACAGGCAAGAAAAATAATTTCTACCAGCTCTGAATATTTTAAAGTAAAGCAAAACAAACCACAAGGGAACACAAATAAGGCATTTGCAAATAAGTCAGTTATAGTGTCTTTTGGATCTTTCCACTGAAAGTTTTTAGAATGGGCTGTCTCTCTGAGGTAGTCAGCTGTGCAGAAGCCCTCTGTTCTAGACAGCCTGACACTGAAGTTAATTATTTCCTAAACCATCTGAAACAGTGAAACTAAACTTTTCCCTTCATTAGACATTGATAAATCCTGCTGCCTAGGTGTAAGTAAGTTTTCATGGGAATAATAGATACTCTTGACTGAGGATGTGGCCATGCTTTAGTCCCTCATGTAAACCACAGTAAAGATTTATTGCTTTTGTAGCTACAGGTGTTTAAAAATCAGCACAAGCAGAAAAATCTAGTTTAGAAACTGCATGACATGCAAAAAAAAATCCTCCCAGGGTAAAGAACAGTAGAAGGACTACATTATGCAAGGCAGAATGGACCAACACGGGAAAGAGGAAAAAAAGAAGTAGCTGCAAATTAAGGCTATGTCACACAGAAAATTAATCTTCCTTTTTCTTACAAGCAGCTTTCATGTTTACAGCTACAGATGCAAAATGAAAGAAGAGAATACTAAAGCAAACCATTTCTAGCAAATTAAATAGCCAACATGAAAACAGTCCACAAGTATTTATGAATGTTTACATAAATAATACATGAAAACGGCAATGCAAGCAATAAGAATGATTAATAGCAATATCAACTCATCTAAAAAAATCACCTGGAGTTTTGGTCTTCTCAGTTACTTTCATCATTAAAATAATGGAAATTATATTGCTTTCAAATAATAATGCAAGAATATGGTCTGGTTATCTCTGAATGAGGTATGTTTCTTCTTATTTTCAAAATTCAACCATGTACATGATAAATAAATCACTTGAATTATTAATAAAAAAAATGGGAAGGTATTATAATTTTTCAACGAAGAATTGTTCTCACACTCTAGACCTTCCTATATTGCCTAGAATGCATAATCTCGCTAATAGATCTTGCTACTGTTCATCTCTGCATTCAACATTTAAAGTTCCACAATTACAAAAAAAACCCTATGGTATTATCTAAATCAGTGTTATGCACATGACTGAGTTATTGCAAGACTAGGACAATACTGCAAACCTGAGCAATGAGGTAGAAGATTCCCCTCTGTAAGAGGAATACAAACAGTACCGTGTATTTGAGTTCAGTTCATTAAGTCCCCACCTGACTGTAGCTCTTCCCAAAGATGCTCATCGAAATTCTCTGGAATCAGACTGGAGCAACAGGATCCTCTTGAGGATGATTCAGCTTCATCGAAGCCCAGCAGCCTGGAGGTGCTAACTGCTCTGACTAGGCTGCACAGGGAGCTTAGACAACCAACTTAGATGTAGAAATCCACCTTTCAGATACCTGAAATCAAATGAGATTGTCTTTGTTGGCCACAGCTACATAAATGAGCAGAGTATCTGTTTACCTCTTATTCTGCAACAGGAAATATGTTTTTTACCCATGCATATGTGATTGCACTTGAGTAAGGTACTTCCCCTGTCCTGTGCTATGTGACCTGCATTAAGCAAGCATTCCTGAGAGACACTTCTATTACCAGCTAGCCCTGTGATAGTTTTATTTTTGTTTGAAAATTGGCTATTGTGATTGACACCTGGCACCACATGACTTACGCCTAATAGGTCACAGGCAAAAAGTAAGGAAAGCATTAATATAAAGTTTAGCACCTGAATCACTGACAACACTCAAGATATCACTCTGTTGAAGTGTTAAGAACCAGCTAAGTGCAGCTTAAGCCACTGATCATATCAGTTCTTTTACTCCCACCACACCGAGTCTTATCAGTCATTCCGTACCGTGCCCCATTTTCCAACCAGACATAAAGGAAAAGCATGAAGAAACCACCAGAAGAAACAAAACCAGCCAGTATCAAATGTCTCCAATTTTTGCTTTCCTGCTAAACTCCCTTATCACCCTCCCTAGGTTATATATTTGCTGTTGAATGGGTGAATTGCACTGCAGAACTGATGAGGACAAAAATTCTTAATATGGCATTCTGTACAGTTTGTCTCCTACAGTTTGCAAGCAGCTGGGAAGGACTGACCAGAGTGGTTATGCATGACTGGTAAAGTATTTTCATGTCAATATGTGTTACAATGTTTGCATAAACATTTTACCTCTCCAAAGTCTAAGAAGGTGAGCCCCTCTCCAGCACGAGCACAGCTGTATTTGCACACATATTTTCAGTCGTGTGTTTCACAAGATCATTAGCAGGCACTGCACAGAAACAATTTATGAACTTACTATGAAATTCAGTTTTAGTAACTAAATTCATGACTAAAAGTTTATTTCTGTTTAGGAACTAGACATATATCATTTCTGAGTGAATTGGATAAAGGCAAGTTTGGAACTGGACAATCTTGGAGGTTCCTTCCGACCCAAACCATTCTGGGATTCTATGAAATGTTTCGACAGCAGAAATATTTCACTGTATTTTCATTTTTTCCTTTTAGGAAATAAAAATGCTATAAACATTTGAAATTAATTCCCCTCATTGGATGTAGAACACAGGACATCATCCTGTAAGTTGTTAAAATAGAAGTTACTTTTTGGTGTAGATTATAGCACAATTATGCTCATCTCATGCTTTATAAAACAATGGTTCATATAATAGTACATGCAACTAAGAGATGACTTCTTTTTAGTATCCAGTTGATCTAGAGATACTACAGATGGATTAAGCTGGTTTACATTTATACCAAAATAATAAAGTAGCTTACATGAATTCAGTACTATAAAAGCTCCATTCGTCTCTTCTGGTGTTAATTAGACACAATCAGTTACATACATCTTTGTAATTACATCTGAAATTAGCTCAGACCCTGCAGGGAGTCTTGTAAACTTGTCACTGTGTCAAGTTGAAAACATTTACAGCATTCAAAATTTCTCTCAAATCTTCTGTGACTATTTTAGGAATGTAAGATTTGAGCACAAGAGCAGAATGGAATCAATCAGAACACCTTCCAAACTTCAGTTCTCAAGATCTTCATCGATATAAAAAATGGTTTTAAAAATACTTCAGGATACCAAGCAGACAGGATATTTGCTCCTTCCAATAACTCTGCAATGGACCCAATTTTAAGTTAAGGGATACGTACTGGAGACCAGTATACTGAAATAATATTACAATTCCATTTATCTGAAACGTTTGGAAGGCACACGGGCATTGTTAGAAATCACTGCCGACTACTTCTGTCAGCTGTCAAGAGAAGAGAGCCCAATTTTGATTAGAACGTGTTAAACTTTGTTCAATTCACCCTTAAACTTTGTTTCCCAGACTTGAAGTGCAGGTGCTAGAGACTGCCAGCACAGTAAGCAAAAGCATTTAAAAGGAGTTCTCTTACGTTTAGCAATAACTGCACAGTCATTCATACATGAATACACGTGAGGAGGCAAATAGAATGTATTTGCAACAGCACGTTCAACCTTAGGAAACAAATAAAAGGTGTGTGTGGAAAGGAGAACTGCAAAGAGATTATATTATTATTTATTCATATTACAGTATGTTTTGCTTCATGCCTAATACCAAGGTTAACTGTTTTATTGAACTGTGTGCAGCATTTTATTAACTGTTTACATCTGTAGGTCCAAGATAGCCAGAGCATTCTCCTGGGACAAAATACAAACCTGACTTTAGTTAGACAACTTTCTCTCCCTGAGTACTCTTTCATTTTCTAATGGAGACAAATAGTGATGAATAACTGAAATCTTCTTAACAGCACTGTAGTATATTAAAGGAGGAAAAAAAATTGAAGTAATTTAATCTCAATTTTAACATTGATTTCCTGAGGAAATTAGAAAATTTGTATCTACATTATAAATGAAAAAAAAGAGGGAACAGTTACATATATCTAACAAATGGTTTCACGAAGTGCTCTTTACGTGCAAAGCACAAATGGCCTCTGGCGTTAGCGGAAATCAAATGCAGAGATCTCAGTTTCTCTTCCCTTTTTCACTGTACCATCTACTTTTGTAGCAGCCCAACCCCGCAGCTGGGTTTCATGCTGCAGGCATGATTGCACAGAACTGTCAGAAATGGACTGTGACACACATTTTACAGGAGGTAATAGAAAAAGGAAAGGGGTAAGATAAGCTATTTAGAGATCACACGCATGACCAAAATTTGTGTGACAAATGTTCATCTGAGTTATCTCATTCCCTCCACCACGTTCGTTCAAGGAATTTATCTTTACTTGATATAAACATATGCAAGGCAGTTTGAAATTAAACAATCCTTTCCATAGAAATGAAAACAGGAGGAAAAACTTCCTAATTCAAAGCTAGCAAGTGCTCTCAGCATTGCAATGAAGTCAAGTTTAGAAGAAATATAACACCTAGAGTATCAACATTACCGCTAAGGCACAGGTGGTAAGCAATTTTTCTAATAGGAAGAAAAGTAGCAATCAATACAGCAGAAATCAAAATCAGATTTCTCCAATAATTAGCTGGAAAGCTGGTAGGTGTCTGTATGTGGTTTATTACTTTGCTACTTAGGACACTGCATGTCTAATACATGTACTGAATTAAAAGTTCATCAAAATATTTATCTGTCTAAAAAGAGAAGATGCCAACCTTGGAGGCTTTAGACAGAAATTTTACTGGCAGCTTTCTACAATCTTGTCACATGAGAATAAAGTCAAACCAGAGGAAAAAAGCAACAGCTGAGCTTTCTGTTTAAGCAACAGCAAGCTTACTGACCTTGCAAAATGTCAGTAAGTGCAGAGATGACTTCATGCACTGGTAGTCCCATCATTTTGTTTTCACTCCCTCCTTGCTAAAGTTCACATCTCCTCTCTTAATGCTCTCCCAAGATCCCACAGGCATGATCTAAGGGGCTGCAGTCGCAGACATGCCAGAACAGAACTACAGCAACAGCCATGTCAAAGATCATGGAAATTACAGTGAATATTCTCATTACATTTGTTACAGTTTAGAGATCTGAGTCCACCACATAAGAAATAATCTGTATCAGGGGAAGGGCTGAGCTTGTACAACGACAGCCTCACCCAACATCCAACTGTTCTGACAGCAGGCAACAGCAAATGACTAAGAAAGATTATAAGAAAACAAAGGTATTTATCCTTCCCCACATAATCATCTTGTCACAAGTGATCTGTGGTGCAAGAAATTCATACGGTCATAGAAAGCTTGGATTGGAAGGGACCTGAAAGATCATCTAATGAACTTCATTTATAAATTCTAAGGTTTGAGGTGATATCTTTGTGATTTATCAGCTCTTGATAACAGATCAACAGCTCTTCTTCATCTATGAAGCTTTCTAGTGGCTTTTCTGCATCCATGTAAACACTGGTCTCTACAAAGCATTGCAGCAGAGCTCCCCAGTTTCACTATATAAGGCACAAAGAAATGTGTCTGCTTTTTTCAATCTATCTCTTTGTAGTTTCATTTTATAACCCTGATTTCTTGGAAGCAAAACTAATACTTGAATGACAAACCCTAAGTAATCACTCCATCTTTTCCATTCATTCTTATCACCTTTCCCTTCTGATTTCCCTTTTCCAGACAGAAAATTCCTAGCCTTTTGCTCTTCCTTTCATTCCCATGGTACTTAAATGGTCTTTGTATCCCAGACACAGGGAGTGAGGAGGTCCTATCCGTATTGCAGCACAGGATGCTTAGTTAAGATGGTGAGTTCAGAGGAAATCAGGCACAATTTCACTAGCACCCTATGTCCTTTTGTTGGAAGTATCCCTAGGGTATAACCCTTGATGGTTTGCTCAAGTAAAAGTTTTCTGATTAAGCAAACACTGGGCCTGCAGCACCTTCAGGGCTGGACAAAGTCTTTACCTGCCACGCTGGGTAAATTGCAACTTTTCAGCACAGATAGAACAAACATTTATGAACAGCAGCTGACCATCCAACAACAATGCTGCTTGTTAACTTTCTACGGTTGTTCATTTCATGGAGTTAGATCATCCTGAGACCAGTGGTGAAGGAAAATGCTCGGGATGATGTTTGCTCCTAAGCACAAAGGAACCAGGCAGTCTTCATTTTCCCTCTTGCATATTCAGCTTTTCCTTGTGCTCCATCCTTTTGCAAATCAGTGCACGAGCTTCCCTGCAGGAGCAGAGCACAGTTCAGTCCACACTGAGAAATCCACTCCTGTGTACTCAGCAGGACCTACCTCCTGGGTCACTCACAGGGGGCATTCAAAAGCACTTACCTCGGCAGGGGAGAGAGGAAAGAGTCTGACAATGAACGGAAAGAATCATTTCCTCTAACAGCTCAGCTTTTAGACAGCCTAAGCGTGTTTTCTTATCACTAGCAATTTTCTATCAAATACACAACTCACGGTGCATATTCTCTACTGACTACTACTGCTGACTAGATTGAAAAGCCACAGACAGAATGTACCCACCACATTCGGGTGGATCTCTTGGTTGTCTGACCGGAGTGGATTGTCCTTGAAAGATCAATTGGGTCTTTAGGGATTTTATTCCAATCTCCCCATGGATCTTTAATGGACACTTGAGATCTCTTTAGGTATTCAGACTCCATTCGAGAAACACTTCTCCCCCTTTCCACTACATCCAATCTCTGTTTGAAACACCTGACTCTAGAGACGTATTTTTGCAGTGTTTCAAAGGACGGGAATGTCACAATCTCTGCTCCAGTACACAGCAATAAGGAGGTGGGAGTGTGGAATGCCAGATGAGAATATTGATCCCTCTAAACCTCTGCTCTTTCTCTGATTAACATCAGATTTTTGTTTGTCTGTGTGAAAACTTCCCTACCTAGACAGAAACGGGATTTTTGTCCGCTAACTGGAAAGTGATGTATGCCCTAATCAAATACTGCCTACAGTAAACAAATAATATTTTCGCCCTCAACTCTTTCAACCCTCTCACTACTGGACTGATTTTTAAATACATAATCTTTTTTGTTTGGCTCTAGTATTCATTAATTTTCTGTACACATACGTCATTCTAGATTTCACTTAAATTTAATTGCAGAGTATTGTATAAAAGGAGAATACTATTTTTTCCTGATGATTCTGGAAGTAATCCTACCACTAAGCTATTAAAAATTAGTGAATCTCCTATTCAGATAAAAGTTAACTTCATAATAGAAAACAGTAAAATTTCTCTCTTAAACCAAAAGTATACTGAGGCAATCACTGTTTCAGCAACATATTTCTTTTCAGAAATTCAGTCTGATTATCAATGAAAATATAGAGGATCACAGCCCTTTTTATCCACCCCAATAAAGCCTTTTCATTCTTTCCATTTCAGAAAGGAACAGAAGCTTTGCAAACACACAACAGTTTAGGCTAAGAAATTTGAGATAACACACAAACAAAAGAACATGAAATTTTAACATAGAACTTACAGTCTGTCCATTTGCACCACTGAGTGTGCCATTTCTATCAGTTGAGTCACCACTAACTGTTCGGTTCAGCTCACTTTAGCTCAGTTAATTTTTGTAAATGAAGATCATATTATATTAAGAAACCAGGAAGGCAGGTCGCTGGTAAGATCACATACAATAATATTTCACATCATTTCAGGAAGGACCGCCAGAGTTAACCTGAAGTTTACCAGCTTGTTTTGTTTTGTTTTGAAAGTCCTGGGGACATAATGCCACAGGCTTTTCTCACTGTAGCAGTACAGATGGAATTGATGAAAAATAAGCTTACAAACTGCAACAAAGTAAGTACTGCCTGTGCAATACTTCTGCCAGAGATTAAAGGACACTTGTGCTGTACCACAGGACTAAAAAGAAATTAGTTTTCCTAGGAAACTGTCTACATCATATGCTTTTAAATTCATCCAGAAATCAAAATGTTCCTTGCATGACAAGGATTCATAAGCATTCATCACAGCTATGCTATTTTACTCAAAATAAAGCATACTATTCCTCAAGCAATATTAAGGGCCTATAAACCAGGAGCTTCTTTCTAAGTTTAATAATTCCTAGAGCTAGTTCCAGTACATCATTTCATGTCAATTTTTAAGAGATCAGGAGCATAGGAAAATGGAAACTTTCAAGGAAGGGATGCACGACATACTAGAATGATATATTTTTGCCCAATTATTGCCAAAAAATGCATATTAAAGCAAGGCTGTTTTTGATTCTATACAGTCTCATTCTTCCCAGAAAATTTCTTCCCTTTCAATGAGACCATTTAGTGAAAAAATGGTGTCTCATTGTTTTATGGACCACATGGACTCAGTAACCACATCTATGAGCCCTGGGAGGTAAAGATAAAGATTTACAATGGTGAGGATCATTTGCCGGGTTTAAATAAAGTACAGCTTTAGGTTTAAAAAGATGTAGTGAGAAAATGGAACCAACCATAAAATGTCAGATGAAAGGTCTGTCTAGGTCAGTATGCTGTACTCAGTAACACCAGTAGAGGATTCCTAGGGAAAAGTAGAAAGAAAATGAGAAATATATTTCCCAAGAATTGACACCTAGCATTTAGTCCTTCATTCTAAAATTTCCTGACCGCAGTTGACATCTTTCTTTTAATAGCCTAGATCATTTTTTCTTTTATTAACGTATCTAATCAGTTCTGAACACCAGAAAACTTTTAGCATCTGCAATAGCCTGTGGCAAGGAATTACATAGCTTAGCTCTGCGTATAGGGTTTTTTCTTTGTTTATTTTCAACCTGCCATAAGCAATTTCAATACATGCACATCAGTATTAGAGTAGCTATGGAGAACAGTCCTTACAGCTTAATTTATTTTTTTTTTTAGCCAAAATTCTTAAAATTCACCCCTATTTCATGCACTCTTGAATTTACCAGCACAGAATGGAGTGGCACAGGATGGTTCCCAGAATCTCTGAAATGCCTATGTTTTGTTACTTCTCTGATAATAAATTGTTCTTAGTTGTCACATCAGTGCCATACAAAGAAGAGTTCCCTACCTTAGATGCTGTTGGATGGCAAGTCAGCTTTGAGTGGGTTATCTTTGCAGCATCAGTATCAGCCATCATTGTTTTCTACCACATTTCTGTCACCTGAGATGTCCTTTGTTAAAACCACTTTTCGTGCGGGTCTCTTCCCACACACGTATGTGAGTTTTTGTAAGGCATTGCTGAGATCCTCCTCAGCTATATAAATTACCTCCTCTTTTGTTGGTTTTTGCCAACGTTCACCTTTTTATTTTCTTATATTATAAATTTGTATTTTCCTAAAATTAACATTTTATTATCTGCTTCAACTACTGTGAGCACATCTTTCATCATTTCAGTACTACCTTCAGATTTCATTAAACTATTATCAATGCCCTCTCTGAATGCTTACATAATGAGACATTTAATAAAACTGTTCCTAATACTAATTTCCAGACAGGCTGATTTTACTTGTTGCCTACGACATTACCTGTTCTGCCTAGCTTATTACTGTAGCCCTATTCAAGCTAGTTCATACTCAGTTTCAGTTAAGATTTTATAGGAAATTCAATAAAATTCCAAGCAGTAATTTATTTTTTTTTTTGTCCCTACCTTCTCTCCATCTTTTATACTTTTTTCAAGAAGCAATAGAATTTCTATCGGCAAGGTACAATCCTACTTATAAAAAGATGCAAAACAATGGTTATTTCTAGTTTACAGAGGAACTATTAGACATATCCTGTGATATTTTTCACATGCTGAAACACACTGAAAATCAGTACCACAGAAACTTTTTGGAGGGTAAGGTATCATTCCTGTCTAGATCTTGAAATGTCTTGCCTGACCCTAAATGTTAGACCAACTTAACCTAAATCAGCCTTAAAGTTGATTTAGTTGAATCAATATGTACTACTGACTAACAGACTTAAGCATCAATTGCAAATGAATTGCAATTTCACATTTATCTCCTAACAAGTGAACTGATACAGAACAGAACTGAACCATAGTAGGTGACCCGTAGGGCTTTGAACCCATTTCATGACAGTACTTTAAAATTCTGTTGTAATTGTAATAATGTTATCAGCTACTCTTTCCCCTTTCTCACCTCTATTGTACGTAGATATCTAGTCCTTCCCTTCCTCTCCTAGGATCAACCATGTGATTCTTGTACTCTTGGATCAGACACACACCAGCTGTCTGATGTCCATTCATCTGAGTTCTCTTCTTTCCTGGCAGACTGATTCAGCCAACCTGTTTAGTGGAACCCACTGCCACTCATAAATCAACTCATTTTCTTGATCCCATATAGCAGATTCCTCTGTCTTCCAATACCTGGTTTCTTCATTTGTACATGGTCATATAAAACCTCTTGCTACCTTCAGAGTGGATGTTCACGCAGAGGAGAATTATCTACAGGGAATTTTGTGTAAAAAGGTTCCACTCGCTGTTGATACCTTGGAAGTCGTCAGGTCCCCTCAGAGCATCAAACTGATGATTCAGTGTATGAGAAAAAAAATCATGGAGATTTGAGTCATCACGGCGATAGGGTGAGACGGTGATTGCAGACCACTTCAGTTAGGCTTCAAGCCTTATCTCTAACCCTACACTCTACACTAGCCCCTCAATCCAATTCTTTTCACAAATCCCTGAAGCAAGCCCCCTACACTTTGAAACTCCTCAACTGTATTCCCGTGCACTAACCTCCTAGCTCTGACCCAGTGCTGTAGCTCTAACTCTAGCCTGTCTGGCTACTGGGAGGCAAAAGTGCAGGGATTTTGAGGTCATGGGGAAATCCCTGCTGACCAATTAATTTTTATGCAAAATGGCCTTATTCTTTTAGGACATGTGAACAAGTGTGATGTAGGGTTCAGGTCACTTTTCTTACATTGCAGAAAAAGTGGGATCCCAGGACTTAATTTCTCAAAATGAAGTGAATGTTTCCAGATCCCTTAGCTTTCAGCACGACACATAGGATTATATTATTTCTACTTATTCAGTGTTGATGGAAAAGAAGGCACGACTGAGTTACAGAAAAAGCAATATGTTTGGGAAATAGCTGCTAATCCCACTGTAATACACTCAGTTTGCAGTCACTGATTAACACAGATGTGGACGAAGTGATTTCTACAATAAATGTTATACACTAAATTCATACAGCTTTTTTTTTTCATCTTTTTTACACCTCTATATGGTCTGACTTGTGATGTGAAATTATTATAAAGCACTAGTTGCTCTTTCCAAACCCCTGCATCCACTTCAATGCCAAAAAATATTCTTTTTCCCTTCTAAGGGATTTGAACTTCAAAGCATAATTCCAAAATATAACTAAGGTAATGGACAGTGGTCTGAACATAGTGAGTTACCTAAGCCAAGAAATAGCCCAGTCATGGGAGATTTGCCAAGAGGGCAGGTCAAGAGTCCTCAAAGAAAATTGACAGTCTTGTTATTTAAAGTAATAAGCAAACTTTCCTTCACTTTTTTTTTTTTTTTTAATCCACTGGATCATTAATCCAAGCAGGATTTCTAATACTGCTCTTGTAACTTTATGTTCTTTCAGTGGCTACAACTTTAAAAGACAAGAAAAATCTGAAGGGGCATATAGGAGATACGCAGATATGGTGCTTAGGGACATGGTTTAATGGTGAACATGGAAGGTCTGGTTAAAGGGTTGGATTCAATGATCTTAGAGGTCCTTTCCAACCTAAACAATTCTATGTTCTCACTAGCAAAGTTAGATTATTTTCATAGTGACCTTCACATTGATTTTGAGAGTTGCAGGGCTCACAGGGGAAATTTTCAAAGGTTCCGCAGAAGATGGCTTTGGAAAATACATCATTTTGCCTAAGCTGTTTGCTAAAAATCTCTAGCATGTCATGATGCAGAACAATGCCTTCAAATTCGGTGGCATTTGTGGCTTGCCATAGCTCCTCAGGGTCACAGGTCCCACATGCTCCTTAAACACGTGACTGAATTTAACAACAAATGTATCCAAATATTGTCCCAGAACTTTTCAGGCGTTACTCCTGGCTGCATCAAATTACTGAGACTGATGATACAAGATCTGAGAAGAAAGCTCTCATTTCTCATACAGAAAACAACTAAATGCAAATGCAAATGAGCCATACAAGTAGAAGAGGCAATTGGACAGATGGAAATCAGGCTACAAGTCAGAGAAGAATCAAGGATTTCAGCCTAAACTAGTCTGAAAGGACTGAAGTCACTAAAACGTTTGAAAAACTGTGCATAGGCTTTGAGAACAGTAATAAAAGAGGGAATGGTTTGATCAGGCAGGGAACAAAAGCAAGGCCAAAAGGAGGGACATTAAGAGGGATGTTGTGGATTTAGTCTCAGACTATCCTCTGACTGTTGGCAGAGGATACTACAAATTGCAATCCTGACTGGAAGACAGGAACAGACTTTTTTTAGAGGGTATACTTAGGTAATGGGACCATCAACAGAAGTGGTCAAGGGAACAAATATTTGTAGTAGGTTATCAGAGGATGTAGTTTGACTTGGAAGTTATTGGAGTGAAACTGAATATTTTTCAAAAACATGTGGTCCTGTCTGCTTGGAGGGAGCTCATCTCCTTTCTTGAATGAAGTCCTGGGTAGAACTCAGTGGTTTGAGATTCTCTGAAAAATAACAGACCAGTTAATCACAACTCTTCCATCTGGCCTACTGGTTATTAGGAAGGAAAAAAAAAAAGAGTGAATAGTGCCAGTAAGAATTTAGGCATTTTTTTCAAAGCATTACAAGGAACAACAAAAGGCTGAAGCATACTTAGAAAGCAAAAAAATCTTGTAAATGGCTCATTAGGAAACAGTTAACACCACCCTTTGAACACGCTTTTGGCTGTATTTATAAAAGTACCACCAATTAGATTTTAACAGCAATATGGAGTATTACCAAAATATTAACATCTAATAAATACTGATCACAGCAGGAATTTTCTATTGCCATAATTACTCAAGTAAAGACTATTAGCACTTCTTCCTCCCAGCTAAAACATCAAAGCATCTTCTACTTAATTTCATTTGCTTCAGACACCAGTAAGTGTCAGCATTTTAATTAATTTTAATTTATCCTGTTCTTTGTCCAATTTTAAATTGGTGTTTCTTTCCACAAATTAATGCCATATCATCCTAATGACATTTGTTGTTAAATCTCAGAACAGCAGTGCATGCAGCTATAGAGTGCTAAAGACAGAAAGTGTGGGAGAATACTCAAAGAAAGTACAAACATCAAAATTTCATTCTTTCACAGTCTCTCTGGGCCACCTGTCAAATACTCTGTCATTTTTCCCCCTTATATCAGGTCAGTTTTAGATCCAAAGATTATTTTGGTTCTTCAAGTCTTAAAGACACAAATATGTAGCTAGTATTAGTGTCATGGACTGATGATTGAATTGAAACTGTAGTTTATTTGAACTCCAGGTGAGGCCATAAAATTTTTTTGTGAAAAACCTTTTTCTCACTCTGTTAAAGGTGGTGGTGTTCGTTTACTTCAGGAACAACCATGTAAATATGTTTTGAACTCTTCAGCAAGTGACACCTTTGGAGGAATTATTCTGTGTATGAAATGTTTCAGTCTTGACACTTACAATGGCTCACTTGTATGTTTACTCAAAAGAAAGAAAAATCTCTAGTTCTGCTACAGACCAGGCCAGAAGCAGAGGAAAAAAAAAAGTATTACTGAGTAATGGCACTCATATTTTCCTTCCTATTCTAACACAAACTCATTTCTTTTTAAAAAAAACATTTTTTGTTTGTTTGTTTAAAATCTGTTATCAAACCTAAATACCTGAAAATGCATGCAATGTCAGAAATTGCTGCTAGTCTTTCAAGGGGTGTCAAGGGGTGGTAAAGACTTACTCCTCTCAGTGGTCACATACAAAGAATTACTGTCTGCAGTTGGGATTACACAGAATAAAACAAGACATAAGCTAACTTTCTTGATTTGAAAGAAAGTCAGTTCTAACAACAAACAAGTTCTCACACGTAGGCAGCATGGCAAATACAAGATGAGCAGTGTCATTTATGAATAGGAATTAATGAATTCTTTGAAATCCTTTTTGTCTTCAAGGTAGTGATCATGCACAGTAATTAGCTGAGAACACACATAAGGCACAAGAACAAGAAGGTGTCAGAAGAAACAAGGTGCATCTTTCATGAACTTTGGACACCTTTCTGCGCATCCACATCACTTTCTAGGACACCAGTCCTCAGTTTTGCACAGAAATATGTAACCAGGTGTTTTATCAAATCTTCTCACATGTTTTCCTTCCTCAGTCATGCTGCAATCCTAGGGAACAAACACTTCAAAAGGTGTATTCCCCAACTACCAAAATATATATTTGATGTGTCCAGGGCTGACCATTCTCTTTCATGACCCCAACACACACTGAGGCAACTAGCCTGTTGCATTGCAACCTCTTCCATCCCAAGCAACACTTGTTTCTGTGATCTGTATTAAGTTGAGCATTGAATGAAATACAGAGATGAACACTGAGGTGTCTGACACAGATCATTCAAACATATGCTCTTATCTCTGGGCCACAAGCCCACCCTGTTCCAGCTTTGCATTTTCTTCAGTTCTTTAGTGGACACTTGGCCCAGTTTCAACAAAAGAGTGGAAGTCCAGAGCAGCATCGTGATCCAGACTTTTAGGAAGCTGGAGACAGGCTCAATTCACTACAGCTTCCAGCAAGACACAGGATTTCACAGCAATTGCAGACTGTGTAAATTAGGACTCTCGGCCAGCTGGCTAGTACATGATCAGCATTAACAGCAACGAGACTGACTGAAAAGCATAAATTCTGTTACAGAATTAGAAATTAGAAACATTGTTTACCATACACTAGCCCTCAGGATAACACTTTGGGTTGTAGATCCAAGTAGAAAAGGTTATTTCTCTGATCTTACAAACTAGTTGCATAATTCCTACAGAGACTCAATTCCACACACAGCTCTTAGAATTACTTTTATGCACTCCCTGCTCTTATTAACAATTTTCCAGACCTATTTTTATTTTTAACCACAAATCACATTTGCATTTGATGCAAATGATATTTGTATCATGTAGCTGCTTTTGTTGACCCTTGCAATAATGTCATGGAAATCCTCAGGAAATCTTCAAAATCACACTGGCAGTAATTTTGGATTAGTTACAGTAGGAGTCTCCTAGTCTTCCCAGCTGGAGAAGTAGATGAAATAACCACCTTATCTTTACCAGTATAAAGAGCACTACAAATGCAGTACTTTTGTTGCTGAAACTACTTTTAAATCTAGTCAATTCAACATCAAAGCATTGCAGAAATTACCAGACACACTCACTTTATGAAGTTCACCATCTATTGCCTTTGACCCTTCAAAAATGAGTAAATAAAACTGAGATGCAGATGCAGACATAAATTAAGAGACCAATTAAACTTTTACAGAACCCAAAAGGTGAGAAGGGATAAAGTGAATTCAGATACCCTCTGAATGGAAAACAAAAATATTCCCATTCAGGGAGTATCTACATTCAGTATTTTTTAAGAATAAAAACCATAACTAATCATCATAAATAGAATAACAAGATATTATAAAGTAAACGGAACAGAAAGGTCTCAGCACTTTTCAGAAAGGAGACACTTCTGGTACAATATTTGCAGAAAAATCTGTGGAATAAGAAAGGATTCAGTTAATAAATTATATTTAAATTTCACTTAGTTTTTCCCTTTAAGAGACAAAAATGCAAGCACTGTGTAGCCATCAGACACAACCAGCTAGTGCTCATCAGCACTTAGTTCATGCAGAGAATGACTTTTGTCTGCAGCAGGCATGGCAGTACAGTGCACATCACCGTAGGAACCGTTACAAAAGAGCCTCCATGCTCTCCTTTGAAAGGAAATCAAGACACATAAAGAGATGGTGCTGATGTAACTCTTAACAGAACACATCAGGAATAGTGTTAATTTTTTTTAAAGTAGTCCAGCTTTGATACTGATACTGAGCATAGACAAAGAAAAAAGAGAAGTAACTGCAAATGGCGAAGATTTTGGTAGTACACTGGGCTCCCAGCTCTGCCTAGTCAACAAAATTTGGGGTCCCTCTACTCTTACACACTTGCTTGATGTGGATTGTTTATAACTCTTGTCCCTCTTCTTGAACACCAAGTTGCTCAGCTGATGCCCATTTACTTTCCCGGCAGCTCTTACATTGCTCGCCCTTTTCCATTGGAGTCTTTACCATTTCTTATTTCCAGAGCAGAGCTAAGGACCTATCAAGGCTTCAGCTGAAAAAAGCAGCAATACTCATCCTGATCTTTGCCAGAATAAGAGTTGGATGCAAATTAACAGACAGTTATTCTGCTATAGTTCATTCCAAAGGAACTACATGAAAAATGGTACTGAACAGAAAAGAAACTTGGTCTTATAATAACACTGTACTCTCAAGAGCTTAGTAGGGTACTCAGGAATCAGAAGATCACTGATTGCAGCTATTTTTCTTTTCACTTATCCCTCACAACCATCATCCATCCATCCTTATAGCTGTTCACAAGGCTGTGGTGTAGAGTGCGGATTGGTGCCAAGGGTTAAGCAGGACACATAAGGTAGCACCTCTGAATTATCTCCAGGCTGTGATTCTTAACTCCTTAGCAGCACTGACAGCTGTCTTGTGCTGTGCTTTAAGTTCCTCTGCTCCCTTTTCAAGTTCTTATTTACTGGGGACTTTTTAGCCAACCAGCTCAAGGAATGAAAGCTGTGAAAAGCCTGTCACTTCAGCTGTAACAGCAACACACCGTGTTGTTTCCATTGGCCAACAATGACAGGGATGGAAATTAATTTAAATTCAGTTTCTTTCTTAAACTATAAAATGGTATTTTATCATTGGTTCCACTTTCATACCAAGTTTCCAAATCCTGCCTCAGTATTTGTTGTTAGTTGTGTTTCTCTAAACGAGTCTTCTACACAAATTTCTGCAAGTAATTGTGTAAGTTGTGTTTGCACAGATCCCCACCCAACAAACTAAACACACGTGATCATCTTGGGTGCTGAAATAAGGGCCAATTCTAACAATGTATTTGATAACTTATAACCACAGCATGGCAGAAACAAGGTGAACAGCTACCATCATTTCATCCCCTTGAAGAAAAAGAGCTTCATAGATCATTCTTCAATGCTATCTTCAAACCAGGAAATTTTATTAATAACTTATACAGCTATGTATGGTTGCCATAGTTGGCAATTCAGCATGACTTCATTTGCATTAGTTACCAAATACTAAATACTATTTTTTCTGTCCAGTTGTATGACTCATTGCTCTTCTGCACTGCCCTCTATTCTTCCCTAATTATGTATCTGTGGAGACAAGAATGCAGCTCCCATTTGATCCTGTGTTGTCCTGTATTTGGTCTGTAATGTGTGGCTTCAAATGCGAGACACAAGCTCTTTTCTTTAAATACAAATGTATCTTCCGAAATTTTTTTTATCTTGAACGTGAAAGGGAGCAAAACCACTGCCCAAGCAATTGATGACTGCTAAAAGTCTAAGGTCCTGTTATCTTGACTGCACACATACATGGATAGGTGCTATTCCAGAAAAGATATTTCTTTTAGAAGTCTTGAAAGATTCTGTATTCTAAAAAATTGTAAGAATTCTTTAAATTGAGTACAGTGAGTTGCAAATATTTTTAGTCTATAAGAAATTATTATAACTTTGAAAAATTTACACTTAAAGAAGTTTTACTTTAATTTCCTGCCATTTTCTGTCAATTAAATTAAGAAAATGTAAAGCCCTACACATTCAGCATCAAGCTTTTTATGGTCCAGAAATCAAGGAGGTTTAGTGTTCGTTCATGATCTTTGTTTAGAGCAAACTGAAGTAAAAACTAGGCTTTAGAAACAATAGAGATAGAAGTTGATTTGGATACTGTATGGATCTGATCATTGGAATTTTATGCCTTTCATGTCATGTATGGAGATGTGGAGAGACGCCTGAGGATAGATGAATGAATTGTTCAATGAAAGTTAAAATAAATCTTCTAACACCATTGCCACCAGCTTAGATCTGTGTTTTCCAAGCTGATGTTTCTGTCTAGTCTCCCCATTTTATTCTAACATGGGGCTGTTCTAGGCAACCAAGGTACAGGAAAGGTGAGCAAGGGGAAGTCAACTCTTTGAAACTGTCAAAAAAACCCCAAAAGAGCCTGTGCTGCTGGTTGAGCTGACTACTAAAAAACCAGAAAAGTGGTATCAAGACATATTTATAAAATGAATTTACAACCATATTTAGGCTCAGGCCTCTGACCCACAGACTTCAACATTCTACATGACAAAACATGTCAGATAAGTAACTTCAGCCAAGCAAGGCAGATGTTCCCATGTGCACACAAAGATTCTTTGCTCAGCCCACAGCTCTCTGTGCCACACGCCCAAATCTCCTGTTCAGTCCCACAAGTTTCACAGAAAGGCTCTGGGTGCTCATTGATATTGTTGTACTCGAGTAAAACAGGCAGCTGAGTATTCTTAATACTTTTGTATGGTAACACCATGAGGGCAGAAGACACCTCATGCTCTTGAAGCACAAGTCTAAGTCACAACCATTTTGCTTGGTTTTGACATAGGGCTTAATTAACACTACTAAACTTTCCCATGTATGAATGCTAAAAATGCTGGAACTGAGAGACATCTGATTGCTGGCATGTCTATAAAGGAAGAATAATGTCTGCTAAGAAAACAGAAAGAAATTACATAGCACAGTGATATATAGCAAACCTCAGTACAAAGTTGCTGCACACAACAGACTGGTGAAGTCAGAGAGGTGCTCTGCTAGCTTTGGTAGAACAAACACAGGAGATGTCAGTGCAGACACAAAGCAACACCTAAAAAAGCCTTCTTTGAAACAGTGTTTTCTTATCAAACACTAAATGTGGGGTGATAAAAATTCCAAAACAAAGTGACTAAAATGAAATGAATTGGGATGAAATGAGGGACAGTGAAATGGTCTGAACCTTGCTGAATTGATCTTTGCTGAAATTGCAAGATTTCATTTCCTGTCATGAAATGAAGATTTTCTTGAAATCAGAGAAGAAAGTCTAACAAACACTCTGGAAAGGAGATATGATAAAACAAAATGCAACTGAAAAAAAAAAAAAAAAGAAAATTTTGAAATGGAAACCAAATGGATTGCGATGAAATGAGGTGAAGTGAAAGGGACCCACACTTGCCAAAATGATACTCATTGAAATCTTGAAATTAGGGAATGAAGTCAAATGAAAAGACAGGAGAAGAAATTGATGAAAGGAAATTGTAAAAAACCCCAAAAATCGATGTAAGTAATGTCCAACTGGGCTTACACTATCAATAGCTACTCCAGGCAGTGTGAGTAATATGGACGATTTAAGAACTTAGTATTTTTCTCTTTGTTAATGATGGTTTCCTTAAATATTTCTTCAATGATCCATTTTCTCTCACTCACTTCCAGCATGTATTAAAATTTTCCTAAGTCATGATGCTTAAGATGGTTCTGTTTTACAGTCTGTTCTTGTACTACTTTAACAGCTGGCAGAAGAGACAAGAAACAAAGCTCTGTTAGAGTAAGTTTCCACAGTAGTAAGTATTTCTCACAACAGGAACAGCTAAGAAATGGGGTGATGCAGCTACCCTCCAAGCAGAACTGAAAACAGAGACAGGTAAGAAATTGTAACCAAAAGTCCCAAATTGCAGGAATTTTTATTCAGTCTCTGTCAAGAAGCGATGGCTGTCAAAACTATTACTTCAGTACTCTGAAACAACAGTGTGAATTGGCTGATGAATTTACCTTCGAGCAGACATTGTCACTCCCAAGCTATTCCTCTGTACTAGAAAGTCTGGGCTTTCAGCTGTTTTTCCAAGACAGCAATATTGTTTGTACCATTTGAACAACTAATACTTACAGGAACCACTGTTATGCATCAAGAAAAAATTCACAGGATTTCTATTAGAGTCTCTATATATAATGAAAATGTTGGGAAAAGAATTGTTTTTCCTCCCTAAATGACATGAAAAAGTCATGTCATTAGCCTAGAGGAAATGCATCCTATCAAACCCAGTGTGAGATGGATTAGGGCCATGCCTGAGACAAGTCATTGCTGTTGTTAATACAATGATTCATGTGTAGTAATAACAGTGAGCACTTGCCCACTGTTTATATTCATATTTTCCAAAAAGCTTTATAAACATTAGTCATTTACTTTAGAAAACAAACATCCAAAGGAAGTGATTATTAGATAAATGCCTGAAGAACACAACCTAGAGGTATTTTCTTTAACCTTTTCTAGTGGTTTGACTTTCACAAACTTCTCACATAAATCTCTGCTGGAAAATCATTCAGATAATTACTGTGAATTGCTGTTTTCAAGTTTATTTTTCTGCTTCAGCTGCAGAAGTGAACCATTTAAAAGACAGTCTGTCTTACCCCTTTTCAAAAAATTTTCCTCTAAACTAGGGTTTTTGCATTTAAACAGCATCAAAGGACAAGCAATGGGTGACTTTGTGAAAGGTGGCTGTTCTTCATGCAGAATGCTGTTGCTGTCCTGGATGGCCTGTATATCTCCAAGCGCAGCCAATTAGACACCATGGTAAACTTCATTAAGAACAAAACAAGATGTTTCTGCTCTATGTTTCTCCCTGCTCTCAGGCAGCTACTTTCAAAATACTCACATTTAGAGAATAAAAATATTGCCAGTTTTTACAAAAGGGAATAAGTAGCTTGACTAACTTTTAATAAAAGTTTGACTATTACTAATAAGAGCTTGGTGGTGGGAAGGTCCTTCTTTGAAATTAATTCTGCTACTTTTCCAGAGGCTTGCTTTAGTGGCCAGCAGCTACACGGTGAGCTCTGTCCTTTGTGCTTCTATATATCCATCAGGTGCTTCTTCCTCAAGCCAAGCACCTTTACATTTTCTCAGCTCTCCTTCTCTCTAGTTAGCACCAATCTTACAGGTGTCTGGAAGGAGCTGGAAGTGCTGCCTTCAGCAAGGAAGTGCCACACACAAGTCACTATAAGAGCAATGGGGAACCCTCCCAGACTGCACAATTTATTCATGGATGTCCATATCAGAGGCTTTGAAAGGAAGGACTGGGGTGTATTTTCCCAAGCTGTAAAAACAGACTAACAAAACCAGAACATTTCATCACCAAAAATGCAGTACTCTCTTCCAAGAAGATCCTGTACCTCAATTTAGATGCTTTTGAGATTATCTGAATAACTGCTAATGATTTTGTTAACTTCAGGCTCATATACAAACAAGAGCTCCTGAGCAGTTCCTTACACAGTTTTGTTAGCTTCCACTGGACTAGCTGGGCTGATAAAGGGCTCACACTGCTACTTCAGCTGCTCTAAATCAAAATTCAGACCCAAACGCCTGAAATGAATGCCATTACTGAAATGCAAATACTGTCACTCTCCTGAAAATATCTCTAACTCTTATTAATGTTTGAAAATACATAATTTCCCCTCTTCAGTGTTTTCCATTGACTCCCCCAACATCTCTTGCAAAATGTCAGCATTCTTCTTCAATGACAGTATATATATTTTTTACAGTGTTTGATGTCTTATTGCTGTATTACTTAATTTATTGTTTTCTTAAAAAGAAACGGTATTGACCTTTAAGAAGTAGGTATGACAGAAATGTAAACAGCCTTCTGCCCTTCTGAAGCAAATGCTGGTTTTTCCCCTTGTCATTTAGGCTGTCTTCAGTTTTCTCTTGCCAGTGTAATTCTTAGATTCTTATCCCAAGAGAATAACAGTTAGGCAGTCAAGGTGTTTCTGGCACAGACTTTGGTTTTCAGATACAAGGCAGATTACAAGATGAAATTAATCAACCAGCCTGATTATCATAGAATCATAAGATTGGAAAATACTTCTAATATCATCAAGTCCCACTGTTAACTCAGCACCACTAAGTCACCACTAAGCCATGTCCTCAAGTGCCACATCTACTCATCTTGCAAATATCTCCAGGGTTAGTGATTCCACCACTTCCCTGGGCAACCTGTTACAATTCTTGAAGAAATTTTTTTTAATACCAAACCTAAATCTCTCTTGTTTCAAGTTGAGGTCATGTCCTCTTGCCAAATCTCTTGTTACTTGGGAGAAGAGAATGACCCCCACCTATCTACAACCTCTTTCAGGCAGTTGTAGCGTGACAAGGTTCCCTCTGCCTGAGCCTCCTTTTCTCCAGGCTAAATACCCCCAGCTCCCTCAGCTGCTCCTCACAGGACTTGTGCTCCAGACCCTTCCCCAGCTCCATTACCCTTCTCTGGACACACTTCAGCACCACAATGTATTTCCTGTAGTGAGGGGCTCAGAACTGAACACAGAATTTGAAATGTGGCCTCCTGGTCCTTCTGGCCACAGACACAAGCCAGGAAGCCATTGGCCTTCTTGGCCACCTGGGCACACACCCTGGCTCATGTTCAGCCACTGTTGACCAGCACCCCCAGGTCCTTTTCCCATGGGGCAGCTTCCCAGCCACTCTGTCCCCAGCCTGTGGCACTGCCTGGGGTTGCTGTGACCCAAGGCAGGACTTGGCACTTGGCCTTGTTGAACCTCATTCCGTTGGTCTCAGCCCATTGATCCAGCCTGTCCAGATTCCTCTGCAGACTCTTTCTACCCTCCAGCAGATTGACATTCCTACCCAACTTAGTGTTGTCTGCAAACTGGGTTAGGGTGTACTCAATCCCCCCATCCAGTTTGTCAATAAAGATATTAAACAAGACTGGCCCAAATACTGAGCCCTGGTGGGAAACACCACTTGTGACCTCATAAGTCATAATTAATGAGGGACTAACCGTACATTCTGCCTCTTTTTTTTTTTTTTTTTTTTTTTGGTAATTTTGCTAAATAAAGGGTACGTTTATCCATTTCTAATCTATAGTCCTACCCGTTTGGAGACTTATTACTTAAAGCTGTTGCTTGCTTTTCATCTACCCTAATGCATGTTTCTTATAGAGAAATTACACGTTTTACTCAAGATGATCGTCTTCCAGAAACTTTAAACTGCCAACAAAAGGCTAGGAGAGTTGGAATTGTTCAGCCTTGAGAAGGCTCCAGGGATACCTGATAGCAGCCTTCAAGTACTTAAAAGGGGCTTACAGGAAAGCTCGAGAGATATTTTTAAAAAGAGCATGTAGTAATAGGATAAGAGGGAATGGCTTCAGACTAAGAGGGTAGGTTTTGACTGGATATTAGGAAGAAACCTTCTAAGGTAAGGGTGATGAAAAACTGGAACAGGTTGCCCAGAAAAGCTGCAGATACCCCATCCCTGACAGTGTTCAAGGCCTGGATGGATGAGGCTTTGAGCAACTTGGTCAAGTAGAAGGTGTCCCTGCTCATGGTGGGAGGTTGGAACTAGATGACTTTTAAGTTCCCTTCCAACCCAAGCCATTCTGTGATTATTTGGTAGTTTTCTTCTACATTTTGTGCTTTCTATAATTCTGAAAGGCACTGTTAAAATCTCTAGCTAAAGCCTACTAATAATCTAATTTAAAAAATTCATCCCAACTAGAAAAATCTTACAGGATTTAGAAGAAATCATCTTATTTTTATACATTGTAAAAAAGTGGTAGCATGTAACAGGGAGCGATATTTTTCTACATGTTTTGACAACTCATTGATATTCCTTTTTTTTTTTTTAGTTCTACAGGAATGCCTGTATTTTCTCTTAATAATCCAAGAAAATACAAGCAGGTAAAGTCATGTTACTGCCTCGGTTATAAATGACCAACTCATCATACAACAAAAACCTGCCCTTTCCTATCTCATTAGCTGATACATAGATAATTCTAAAAGAAATTAATTGACAGGCGCCCTAGCTTTCTTCCACCAGGGCAATTCTCATGTCTCACTTATCCTAATCTACATCTTCTCCTAAGGGACGGCTGCTTCAAAGATTTCTACATCCAGACTCCTATCCTCTCTCTCTGGCCATCCATCTTTTGCAATTCTCTAACACAGGAACAATCATACCAAGAATCCAGAAGTTAAGACTCTGATCTTGGAAGGCAAAAGTGGTCCAGTGAAAATCCTTCTCATTTGCCTTCTGGTTTCTCAGGGTATGTTTGCAGTTCTTCAAATTGCCTTCTGCAAGACTTCCTTTTATATTATTTTAATCAAAGAAATTTAAAATCCTGTAAATAACAACACAGCATGGATAGAAAGAGCCTTTACTACCACAAGAGCCAGTAACAAATTTCATGGAATAAAGAGCTTTTCCCTGTGGCTATGGGCCCACCATACCAGGCTTTAAATCGCTGCTTGACTCTTAGACAGCATTGGCTTATAGCAAACAAAATTCACATATCAACTATTCATGTTAACTCACATATTAACTGTTCATATTAACTGCCAGAAAGGGTATAAAGAACAAAACACAATTATACTGCTCTATTAATATATAATGAAACTATAACCATTCAGGAAAAAATATACAAGTATCTACAAGATTTGCAGAGAAAGGCAAAAATATTTAACAGAAATGAGACTTATGATGTAGTCCACACTTGGGAAGGTTTAAAAATATTATAAATCCTCTGCTTGCAAGAGAAACACATCTAATACATCTTAACAGGTTTGGAGAAAACAGAGAATGGCTATTTCTTGAGTTTTATAAACAACAATATTAGGGAGAGTCCAAAGAAATTATCAGGCCATAAATTTAAGAGACAAGATGGAATACCTTTTTGGGGCAGGATATTATTTACTTTTGGATCTACCAAAAGTATAACTAAAACCACTTTTGCTAGGTCTCACCATGACTATTAAGAACAGTACCCTAAATGTGATCTCCTCAGTAAGTTCCCAGGACACCACAGAACAAAAAGTTGAAAGGCACACTGGGGTTAAAGACCGTAATACACTTCTTCAGTTCTTTATATCTCTGACAGAGAAAGCTACGGTTGATCATGGTCATGTGGAGGGTTCAGCTTTATCCATCTTTGTACTGGAAAAGACCTGGTGGCCAGCTCTTCACCCAGAAGCCCACCTTTCAAGAGTCATCCTGTACTTACCTGGAACTATTGAGGCCTCTTTATTGGATAAAAAACCAGCAGCAGCATCACTCTACTTGAAACCCTCAGTGGCTGTTGAATAACATTTTCATTGCAGCAGAGATTCAGGAGAGTAATTTACTTCACAGAGCTTCCTTTCTTTTAAAAACGGAAGGTTTTTATCTCTAAATCTAGTCTCACACATTCTGTGCCAACCAGGAAATACTATATATAGATCTTCGAATTTTTGGATACATGTGCTTTTCAAGACTTAATGTCATAGGATTGAAGAAGAGATTTCCACTGGACCAATTGCTCAGTGAAGTCAATGGTAAAGACAGAAAAGCTTTTTTTTATATATATATATGTATGTATACATATATACACACATATACAGTAGCATCTTTGCATGGGATTCGGAGCTAGGGGTGGTAACAATTTATAATGATAAAATACATCGTAGATGAATCTAAAAGTCTATGATTGCACCACAGACAAAAGATGCAGAATATATACAGCAGAAAAGATGATGTCAGTTTTCTGTGCTGGGAGATGATTTCCTGGATTAGATGATTAATTGCATTAGCAAAGCATCTTGCAAAAGAACAAAGCCTGTGGGACAAAGAGCCATTCTGACAGGAAAGAGCTCGGCACAAAGGTGACAACATACATTGATTAGCATATCAATATGGATTTGTCAGTCGTATAAACCTGGAATGCCAAGTTGCACTTTGCTTTACAAAAAGAACAGTTTGCTCTTTTCAAACAAGAGGTGACAGCAGTGAAAAACACAGTTGATTGCTGCAGATTGATGGCAGTTGTGGTTAGGGAGTTGCAACTGGATAAAGAAAATCCTTAAATGAAACATACCCATTTTACATCCATATTATAAAAACGCAATTTCCTGACATTATATCTTTGGGCTGCCGGTAAAGAGATGCCACAAGCTGGATAGTATGCAAAAAACCCAGCCTCCAGTGTACAGCCATGAGAAATTCCAACACATACTTTGGTCCTGAATCAAGACAAAAATATCAACATAGAGGCTGGAGATTTTTTTTCCCAAGTGGAAATTCCCAAAAGTTTAGATTTTTTAGAACAAATTAAAACCAAACATTAAAAACCCTGCCCCCACGCAAAATGCTTTGCTGTATTTCACACAAAAGAAACAATTTTCACAGTCTGCAAGCCAAATGCTTTCATTTTAAGTCTGGAGACATGAGAAGCATCTGGACTCTCTGGTAATGGAGGATGAATAAAATTCTGCTGCTGAAAGACAGGGGTTTAAACAAGGCTGCTCTGTGTTGATAGATAAAACTGCATCCATCACTATGGATGCCTGTCAAAATTCATCATTATACAAACCTTAATATAACCACAGACAAAAGCAGTGTTTCAGTCCTTCCTCCTCTCCCTCATCCCTCAAACAATTTGGTTCAGTTTCCAATTATCTTCAATGCTTTCTTTCCAATCACCCATTTATCTGCTATTCAGTGATTTTTCTTTTACCCTTTAGTCCTTGCTTTGGATTCCTTCTCTCCAGTTTTCTGTCGTTTTGTAGTGAATGTAAATTGGTTTTAGTAGCTGTCATTGTCTACTTCCACAGGTTCAGACTCCAACTGCCCCTTGCTTTTCCTTCTTGGGCATCCCCCACACTAACTCAGTAAGGAACAAGAACATGAAGGAAAAACACTGCTTTGCAGCAGGGAACATTAGTTCATCTTTCTAAAAGAGCAGTGTTGCATTAGGGCAATGCTGGAATTTGCACACCAGCCCAAGATTTCCCTATCTTTATCATCCATAAAAGAAAATGTGTGCTCTACAGCAGGAGAGATGGAGGGCCCTTTCTCCACCAGATAAATCTGGAAATAAATCCATTAGATAACACTCTGAATACGTGAAGTCAGACACAAGAAATTAGTTTCTTCAGCCTACAAATGCTACCTCTACACATAATTCCTACCACTATGAATTCTACTCGATAAAATTAGATTATCTGAACAAGTTAGGGAGACGACAAACATTTTATCAACACCCACCATCTGGTTTTAAAAGAGCTAAAGATTTATAAAATAGCTTCAATCCCCAGTGCTTGCTATATGAGAACAAATTATTTTCAGACAATAGCCTGAAGGGAATGTAAGAGATTTAATCGAAAGATTTTTTTTTTTTTCCTGTTTGCCCCAGGAAAAGTAAGGAAGACTCACAATTTAATTTTTACGATTTCAGTTCCCTGACCTCCTTTTATAGTCTTTTTATCAGCTACTCTCTTATAAGAACCATTGCATCAGGCAAGGGTAGTTGCATCTGTTTTTCTACAGTGAGGCTTAGTTTGTAAGTTCATAACTCCATAGAACTCATTTTCATTTGTCACTTGTTGGAGTCAAACATCTTATTCAATCATAAGACACAAAAATTATCTTCAAAATATCCTTGTTTGTTTATGTCTTTGAACAGGGGTGTGCACATGTGTGAAAAATTCAGGCTTTGAGCCTCTTCCTTTGCTGTTTACCTAGACAGGAAAGGCTGTTCAACTTGATTTTAAAAGAAATCCAGTAAGCTAGAAGGCATTTTTAGCAAGATACTGCTACCTGGTGCCAACCCTAAATGAATGGTATTCTTTAAAGAGAACAATGTTGCTGCCAGATTAATATGGTTAGAGAAATCACCACAGGATCAATTACCATCACTGCTAACACAATGACACATTACAGGTGTAGACACCCTGTCAATCCAACCTGCCTTAACCCTGCGATCAGGAAAGCAGTAGCAAGGCTATCTACTGATTTTTTCGTCACCCCACATAAAAGTTGTTTTCTTGTTCCAAAACCAGCAATGAGGATCAGAAGTGCCTTGTTACTTGAGAATTAATAAAAATAATTTTAAAAGAACATTATGATAAAAATCTAAGTACCTTCTACAATGTTCAAAAGTTATTAGTCACCCAAATCTAAATGCTAATGCTTGGAGCCAAATTAATAACAGACATTCTTTACAAATTATATTTAGTTACTACATTGTGCTTTCATGCCTCTCCCTCCCTTTTTGTTACTGCTTGTTCAAAACTCATCTAGGGATATATGTCATATCCACAAAAAAATAAATTAGCCTAAGTCATTTCACCTCAGAAAATTAATTGCCTTCCTTTCTGTTGCCTTACAATACCTCTGGAACTCGCTGAATTATTGAGAAAGGTTAGGTCACCTGAACTCTTGTTCTCACTTAAATAATCTCTTTCAACATGAATACAGAAAATCAAATTAAAAGGAACTCCTTTGCAAATATATGCCATAGCAGAAATAAGACAGTGCAACGGTTTGCAGAAAAGGTGCAAGAGATTGACTGACTTCTTGAAGCCACAAGTTGAATTTCACTGATATGGCAGTAGTTGCTTTTCCATTCATTCCAATTCCAAAGGAAGAAGAAAGGTCACACAACAGAGAAACAGAACCTTAATATTAGGGAGAAGAAAAAAAATTACATTTTGCAAGAGATAAACTTTCAGTAAAAAATACTAGTTCTTAAGACTTGATAATTTCAATAATAGGCTCCATAAAAGTCTACATAGGTGATTCATATGGGATTTTGGACAAACAAATGAATTATTTCGCTGAACACCAACTAACTAGCAGAACTTTTGGCTTAAGAAACTCTATAGTTTAGAAATAGAAGGTGTGTGATAAAATGTCATAAGAATACCATTATCCATGTGCATCAGTTTTCACAGTTGTTTTTTTTCCACTGACAGTCACACGGGCAAATGCACAAGAGATGACAAGACACTGTCACCATTTAGCCCACAACAGTAGCTTAGGATGCGGAAAAGCCAAGTTCAGATCTCCTTTCCACTTGTATCTCAGATGAAAAAACTGGATTCTGAAAAAGGCAGGGCACAAATCAGGTTAGAAAATGTAGACCAGGAAAACACGAGTGGTTTTGCACATTTGAAAGAATAGCTGAGAATATTCTCATTTTATCCTTTACTTCCCATGCAAAATAGATATATTTCAAGACAAAAGTTTGCTGTGTTGCTAAAGGCTCCTTCCTATATTTATTACACATTGGCAGATACAGCTTTTCTAAATTATCATTTGCCTACCACACAAGCAATTACAAAATTCATTTCACGCTGATCCTGCTCTAGCACTTAGAATGCAAAAGAATTTTTGGTCAAAAGTCATATGAACATAGTAACATCATGTGTAAATTTATACCTTTTTTCCCTTTTTTTTTTTTCCTTGTACAACAAAGAACAACCAACTATTTCTATGTTGACAGAATACAGTTTCATACAAACATTCCAATTAGTCTTCTAAAGTGGACGAGATTATATTCTTTTTTTTAGAAATACTTTCTAGATAGTATTTTACATCTATGAATTGCCTGTAGTGCTTTATATGAAGACCAACCCATAAAAATTTTATTTTAATTAAGGAAAAAAAAATGGAGAATATTCTCTTGATACCACAATGATAAGATAATATCTCCTGTTATTAAAAAACCAAGTCAAAAAGCCTGTCTGTTTTACTTTTAGATAACAGTGAAACACAGATGTGTCACTAATGCTCTATAAATAACATGGGTAAAGCCATCGGAAAATCTTATTTTCTGATTTCACTCAGCACTGAATTACTGAGGTTCCATTCGTGCCTTATCAACTTGCTTGAGACCTTAAAATACGCATTTTATTATGTAAGAATATGTATGTAAATTTATTATATGCAATATAGATATATATATAACTGAATAAGTAGCTTCAAGAGTCAGAAAAGTCACCAATTAAATATCCCTTAATTTGGACGTTTGGAAGAAAACAAATTGCTGAAAAGAGCCCCGTAGGAGACAGAAGAAATGGTTTTGCCAGTAGCTGTATTTTCGATTGACTTCAGTGGACTTGCAAACAGGCCCACAGGAATTTCAGGTGGCTACAGCAGCTCCCCATTAATTTCAAGACTGTAGGTTCTGAACCTACAAGATCCAACCAAACACGTTCTGACTTACGTATAATTCTGTTGTTAAATGTAACTTTTAAAAAAGTTATTAAAGCAATTTAAAAGAAGAGAAGAATATGGGGAAACATGTATTCAGTGCACACATAGAAGTCAGTTGCTAATTCATCTCACCTGTGACATTAGACAAGAACTTGAGAGGTTGAAGAAAGACGAAAAGGAAGAGGTGCCTGGATTTACAATGGCAAATAAATTGTCTCCCACTAGAGAAAATAAAGCATGTGCAGCAGTTAGGAAAAAAAAGTATCAGTGAAGGTTCCCCACTAATTTGTGTCAAGGACTGTCACAAAGAATGTAAAGAGGAAAACAATAGCAAGAAAGAAGACTAATCACAACAACCCAAGAAAATGTTTATTATACCAAGGTCCATTTCACTTTGCCTTTACTTCCTCTCCAGATATACTGCTGTCAGGTAGAAGAACCACTTGAATCAATCCATTTAATTTCTTCCAAATAATTGGCAGTATCACACTTTGTATAACGTATTTTCCTCTCAAAGCCTTAGCTGACCAGGAAAGCAAATGAATAAAAATTACTTTTCACAGAATGACTGTGCCCTACAAATTACATTTTGGCACAGGCACCTCAGTGTACCAGCTATTTAGCACCTTCAGTCATGTCCTATGTGCAGCAGCTAAAGAACAGAGGAATAAGCTATGCTGATGAAAATGTAAAACACATATATTTAGCCTTTCCGGGGGATAAGAAGATCAAACTCTCAATGGCTGAAGAAATCTTTCATCAAAGAAGAAAAAAGTTTTCTCATACAAAATAATTTGTGAATATTATCTAAAATCCAAAATAGTCATAATTTCTATTTACTGTTTGTTTCTCATACCTGATCTCTAGACACATTGAGTTTTACTTTATTCTATAAATAGTTCCAGCAAAGTTGAATCTCAGCATCATCTTCCAGAAGAAAACTTCTTTCTGATCAGTTCTTTGGCTGTATTTTTCCCCACCCTTCATCCCACTCTAGCCACGATGAAGAGCCACATACCATATGTCTGATTTTGGTCTACCCCTTTGCTGCAGCATCCGAGACACAGGGGGAATGAGGTTTTTCCCCTTGGAAAAGGGCCACCCTTTGTGTCCAGTCACATGTGGCCGACAGTGGCGTGCCGCCTCCAAAATGGTGAACGTTGCAGGATTTCTCCCAGACCAAAGCTGCCAACAACTAGGACGGTGACTGCCTTTGGAGCCCCAGATGCCACCTCTGACCTGACCCCAAGACACTTGGGGACTGATGTTTTTTTCCCATGGAAAATGGCCACCTTTCTCCTCCAGTCGGACGTGGCCGACAATGGGGCAGGGTCAGGTGAGAGGTGGCGTTTGGGGCTCCAAGGGCAGCCAGAGTCCCAGTTGCTGGCAGCTTTAGTCTGGGAGAAACCCTACAAAGTTTGCCATTTTAGGAGGCGGCACCCCACTGTCGGTCACATGCTCCTGGACGTGAACAGTGGCCATTTTCCATGGGGAAAAAACCTCATTCCCCCAGTGTCTCGGGGTCAGGTCATAGGTGGCATTTGGGGCTAAATATCCTACTGAGTCATTTGCAGTTGGTGACAGGAATAAAACTTTTGCATTCATAGACAATTATCAGAAACCAAGTTCAAACTGAGTTTTCCAACTGTGTTTTAAGCTACACAAATAAAAGCAACCCGTTCAAAATCTAGGTAGTTTGGCACTGTCATGACAGCAGCACAATGCAAACACGCAGGCATGATAAATAGGACAGTGCTGAGTGTCCTTAAATTGCATAAATTCTGCTGCCCTAGCTAAACCTTTTCATGACCGACTGATGAACGGGAGCCATCAAAGCTGAAGAATAAAAAAAAGCTCCTGCTGAAGGATCATTTCTTGCAGCTGGGCACTGGAGGAAGTAGACAGGGAATGAGGTTAATAGGCTAAGCCTAATCAAGCAAGCAAATCCAAAACCAAAAGCAAACTTCACAATATCCTCTGTTCTATATACAGAAGAAAGGACAGAGGACAGGCCCTATGAAACATCTTAAAGATGCAGTTATGGCTTATGCTAAATAGATATACTGTGCGGGCTGCTATTTTATCACAAATCCCTACTCGTGCAATAATGATGATATTCTCTATCATTCCCATAGCACACAGAAAAATTTAGTGGAAGAACAATTTCCAACAAAAACTTCAAGTACACCAGAAGACCTGTAGAAAATTAAGTCATCATCTCATAAATAGCCAAGAAAAGAATAACATTTAAATCTACCTTCTAGTCAAGATGCTAAGTCATGAGCTTAACTTCCACTCTGGCTAAGCAGGAGCCAGCTAAGCTGGAACTGTGAAAAAATAGCTTCAAACTATATAACACAAAGGAAAAAGTAGAGACAATCACAGCTACTTTTCTGTTCACACTTCGGATTTTTCTTTTACATTTCCTAGTGTTTCTGTGAAGCTGGGAATGGGGAGCTGCTAATAGTGGCAAGTTTAACCACAGTTTAAGAGTACAACATGCTTTTACACAAGTACAAAGTAGCAATCGGTGGAAAAGCAAAGGAGCAAATGACCATCAGCAAATAGCAGATGACCAGAAAAAAGTCACTCTAAAATTGAGTAGTCTTACAGAGTGGAAAATTAAACATTCCCAACGCAAATACGCATAAGCTGGAAAGGCCAAAAGTTAATATAAGAAATCACATACCAGTAAGCATTCTGGAAGAAAATGCCAGCACAGTTACTCTCTATTGTCTATGAGAGACTGAGAAAAAACACAGATCCTTGTCTTTTGTACTACTCCTTTGCATAAGGTGCATCCTAGTCAGGCAGATTACGCCACTCAGAAGTTACTAATACAAATGTTTTCACCAAAGTTGCTGTGGAACTTTTTTGAGAAACTCAATGCTGATGGCCTTCAGCTGACTAAACCTCAATCAGTACATGTGTAAACAATACAGATTTTGATGGAGAAGCACAGCTAACATCACTATATATGTGAATTCCCTCTACAGAGAAGATCTAATTAATGACTGGCTGCCTAACATCTTTTCTTATTTAGTTAAGTAAAACGTTAGCAAGGCAGGTCACCCTAGTTTTTTGCTGTAGCCCTTTGGATGTAGGAGAATCTGGTTTTGCTCCAATTGACGTACCAAACTGCTTCTCTATGGTTTCAGTAAGAATAAAAGCCAGAATTCAGAGAATTTATTCTAGCAAATTTTTACAGTCATCTCCAAAAGAAATCATAAATATTCCCCATGGGAGACTGATCCAGCTGCCCAACATTTGTTCTGTGCTGTTCAGTTTTCCACTCCTCAAATCAAAACAACTCCGGATGCTCAGCCACCTCTTCTGCCAGTTTCAGATACATGCTGCAGGCCAATAACATCCACCTTACCGAGCAAATGACTAATAAAAAATCTAGGTTGTCCTTTTATGCTAATGGTACTCCACAGTTCTTCTTCTCATGTATGGGAGAGAGGGGATGAGGAAGAGCATAGTGTATAAAAATTTCCCTACAGGGATGGCTTATTTCCTCAGGGTACCTCTGAAGAGGAAGACAGAATCAATGACACTTTGATTTCTACACTGCAAAGCTGACACTCCTGTGTTGGTGGCCTGGCTGACATTTCACAAACGCAGACTACAAAAAGCTTCCCGATTTGTGTTTAAAGTCTCAAGGACTCAGTTTACCTATAGCTCTGCTAGAATAAGGAGACGTTACCTGGTACTGACTTCTCACATTGTGACTGGGAATGCATTGAAAGCAAGTTCCCTTGGGGGCGCTTTAGATAATTTGGAAAAGATACATGGGAATGGTCTCTCCTGAACCCTTGGCATGCAACGGCAAGCAATTTTTCAAGACAAATCTAGAACAAGCTTCATTCCAGAACAAGAAATTAGACTTCTGCTTTAAAACTCAAAATCCAGCCCCTAGTTTGCAGCACTACTGCATATTGCACCTTTTTCAGGGAAACCTGAGACAGAATTTACACATGTGACCAGAATGTGACTCCATGAACTACAGCAAGTAGTTCAAACACAGATTCTTTATGTTCCTATGCAGGGGAAGTTACCACAGTGCTCTACAGGACTCTGCTCCTGTATGTTTGCACTCTGCTGCACACTTGTCAGTACAGTGTGCATGACATAAAGTACCTGTCTCTGCTGAAATCAAGGAAAAGGAAAAATAGAGCTGAGGTTGGGAGAGCTGAATGGAAGCAACAGAAGCATGTGGGACACTTGTGCAGCTGTTGCGGGAATGTGAAAAACATATCAGCTTAGAAAAAGTATAAAGTCCTAGTCCTAGTTTGTTCCTAGTTTGGCCATAAAGGTGAAAACATATAGGGCACAGGGCTGGGTTTGTACTCTCTGGCTTACAGCCACGTGGAAATCTTGAGTGAAGGTGCTGGAGTCAAGAGTTGAGTGTCCAAGTCTCTGCTGTAACAAGGCAGTCCATTGTTCCTCACTCTTTGGAACCATCACTTGAATTTTTTCATCTCTCAAACTCACAGAGATTTTTTACCACGCCTTTCTTCAGGCTCGCCTCCAGGGAGAGGAAGAAAGAAGAGGCAGGTGGAAGATTTAGAATTCAAAATGGAACTGTGGGATTAACTCCAGTGACTTTCCTGTTACAAGCATCTGCAGTGCCTGGGTGGGTTCTAGACATGCTGCAGCACCAGGTGATTTACAGCAGAGCCTCTGTGGTTTTCAGCAAAGCTTCTAAGCCTGACGTGGGCAGCTGCTTGGGCTGGGATCAGCTGGTAAAAGCTCATATAGAAACAGCCACAATTACAGTCATTCAAATTAAACCTGCAGTGAAGACCTGACAATTAAAGTGCAGGCACTGCTTCCACTAGGTAAATACATCAGGGAGGAAATGGTACACAGGAGTATTTGATTTTTGTTTGAAGCTTTTGTTTAAAAAGTACTGAATGTGTCATTGCTGATAGGGACATTGAATAGCTCCCACTGCTGTGATACAATTGAAATCTCTGCTGATGACAAGTAGTAGCTCTAAATTGTCGAAACATGAAAGATTGGCACTAAAACAGATTTTCTCCCTTAAGAGTGCAGCCTATTGAACAACAAAGCTTTGTTAGTTGAAGTCCCTTGCAATCAACCCTTGCGTAAAACACGCATTCCTAATGCCAGCTGTTGCTAACATATTAACAAGAAAACTGATTTGGGATGTGAAAACATCAGGTCTTAAATTTCCTCATTTACCCTCTTCTACCATTATAGAAATCATATTTAAAAAGCATATAAAAATATTGGTTGCTCAAAATAATAATAGTACTAAGTGTGAAATAAATGCAAATCAGTAAAAAGAACTAAAATATTTTTTTTTCAAAGACACAAAGAAAACAAACCCCTAATATTTTGCCCATAACTAGGGACATCTATGTTTAGGGCTGCATACTGTTTCAGTAAAAATCAGTGTCTGCTGAACATGCAAATAGCTTTATAAATGTGTCTTGATATCAATTACATACTACAGAATGAAAAGTGAAATTAGAGAGCAGCAGGATGTATTTATTTGTCTGAAAGAGTCAGTATTCTAAATTTGTAGGTAACAGAATGGTTTAAAGGAAAGTGTGTACCAAATGAAAAGACAGCAGCAAAAATGCAAATCTGAATTGATCTGGCATAAATTCATCTGGAAAGAGCTTTAATAAAAAAGGCAGTCTCAGTCCTGGGATTTTCAACTAAGCCAGCTGATTAGCCCTGCAAACACAGGGCAAAAAGCCTATTTTAAAAAGGAAGCACCATAATGAAACTTAAAGAAGGACAATATAAAACAAATCTCTCAACATAAACGAGGTGAGAATTCATTTTCCCTGTGATGCTCTCCACAGCTCCTAAAAGTGCCTGCTGCTGGCAACGAATGAAATAAAAGGGGAGGGAGAGCAGAGGGAAAGTGGTGTTAGCTTACCAGCCGATGGAGTTTATCGCTCCACTCCCTTGGTGACGCTGGGAACTCACAAGCCTATAAAATGTGCCTTGGCTCCCAGTCCCTTTCTCCTTGAGCAAAATCAAAAGCAAGAGGCTGTACAGAGGAGAAGTAGGATGCTGTTCTACTCCGAGGTAGCTCTCCTGACGTGTCTGTTACAGCATTTCTAACAGTTTGAACAGCATAGCAGAAGATTTTTTCTGACAGAGCTCTCCTTCCCAGTACCTGCTCTGCTGCCTTACTTCCCCTTTTCTTCCTTCCCTCTTCTTATCTGGTGGTGGGGATTTTGGAGGGTTGGGAGAGGGAGGTCAGAGAGGTACCTCATTTCTGGAAGAGAGGAGAGGAACACCCAAGATGACTTTGGTCCCCACGGCCAACTGGAACACGAGCAGCAGGTGGAATGTGAGCCTTGCTGAAGCAGGCAATCCCTGGGGACAGGCACTGGAAGCACCAGCTGCAAATACTTCTGCCCCTGTAGCCTCCTCGGCAGGCAACTTCTCCAATCAGTTTGTACAACCTTCTTGGCGCATTGCCCTGTGGTCTCTGGCTTACGGTGGCGTGGTGGCAGTGGCCGTTTTTGGAAATCTTATTGTCATCTGGATTATCCTGGCTCACAAGCGCATGAGGACGGTGACAAATTACTTCCTGGTGAACCTGGCCTTCTCTGATGCCTCCATGGCTGCTTTCAATACTCTCATCAACTTCATCTATGCGCTGCACAGCGAGTGGTACTTTGGAGAGGCTTACTGCCGCTTCCACAACTTTTTCCCAATCACAGCTGTCTTCGCCAGCATCTACTCCATGACAGCGATCGCTGTGGACAGGTGAGAAAAGAGAAAGGTTTAGGGGTGAGAAATTGAGATCAGATTCTCTGCCAAAATAAAAATACAGAGATAACAAGCATAGTGATGAGAGGCAAAGATCTCAATAGTTCATTTATTGTGCTCCTCTGCACTTCTTAAGCATCTCTCCCTAACACACTTTTTCTCCTGCTCTTTGGTCTTTCTCCTTCAGTCTTTCATTGTTTTAATACTTCTGCTTTCTTTTACAACAAACATTTCCTCTCGCTGTTTGACTTCAGCTGCCTTCTGTGCTCCGTCTTTCAATACTTACTCTGTAACAACACCCATTGCTCAGGGTTTTGCTTCCCACTGTGAAAGCAGTCTGTCTCTCAGCCAGCCATCTAATACATACTGATAAGGAGCTCTAGAGATTGTGTGTAGAGGGAGAGGATTTCAAATTTCCCTCTTCTCTGTATTTCTGCAGCTGGCAGAGGCATTTGCCTCCTCTTCAGAAATCACTTCAGACCCTGTTTTTAATAGCTTTTCTCACAGACAGCTCTGAGATGCTTTGTTCATCCTGATTTTAACTAATGAGACTATCTACTTTGCCATCTGTGCATATCTGGAGGTCTGGTAAGAACATAGTTTCAAAGTGCTCAGTTTTTCTCTGATTTCTTGAAGCAAAACAAAGCTTCGTGCCTGTCAAAGAAAAAAGGTCAGGGAAAAACTTTACCTTTGTAGTCCTGACAATAATGGAATAGGACAGCTGTACTGTCCATACAGCAAAGGGGAGAGGTAATTGCCAGGTTTCCTACACAGATGCATTGATGGACTGTGTTTCTCAGAGAGTGCTGTGAGTCTCCCCTGGACAGTATTTCTTTCTTTATTATTGTTTTCACATTTGCTGTGCTGGAGAGATAACTCACTGTATTTTCTTTTAGAAAAACAGATCAATTAATATTTCAGATCTTTTATTCCTTTTAGCAATGCACTGAAATTACTCACTAAACTCCTTTCTACATATTTGAATCACATTATACATCTTTGTTGAATTGACTTGTCACAACTGCAGTATTTCCAAGTGAGGGTACTGAAGATTTTATAAGGTTCGATCCACCTTCTGAGAAGTTATTTCTCATTTCCAGGTACAAAGACTGGGATACATTGTTGTGCCTTTTGTTTGTGCTTGTGGATAAGTTCATAATAAATGCTTTTCTGTTTGCCCTAATTGCAAATTTTCAGTGGCATTCTCAGCTAGATGCATTTCTGTTCTGTAAAGCTACAAATGAAAGAGCAAATTACATTCTTGGCAACTCTTATGCTTCTCTGCTCTGGGGATGGGTGAAGACATGAGGAAATCAGTACCCTTTCCTCCTACCAGTGATGTATCTTCTCAACTGTTGGTCCCCATTAAAAATGGAGAAGATAGTGTAACACCAGTGATTCTACCTTTAACCAGGCAAAGATTTCTTTCATTGTCTTTTTGTGTTTAGCTAAGATTCTCATCTAGCTTGAGGTTTTCAGAAACATAAAAGGGCTTCAGTTGAAGTATTTAACAGTTAGAGCTGCGTATTTAATAGTTACTGCTGCAGCTCATCAAGGCATTAGTTGAGCAGTTACTTGGATGCTCTGAGTAAGGTTTTATTTTGTTTTTCCTGACAAAATTATCCACAGAGATGTAGTACTTACTACTTTGGCAGTTCCTAAATTTATGCTAGGGAAGTGGGAACAAAAGTGAATACAGTTCCTTAGGAATCCAAACTGCATTTCCAGAGTGAGAGAAAATAGCTCTGCTCCAAACTGACTAAAGTGCAACAGACAGACAGAAATATACTGGAAATGTTTTCCTTGGTTTACCAATGTGAAATGCTGGTGCTCAGAAGTGAGTAAATAACTACTGTTATTCACTCTGATCTACTTCTTATCTGAAAAGCCCCTGAAGAAATCATAATTTGCAGCCCATCACATCCTCCAAGTTCACCTGCCTCCAAAAGCAAATCAAAATCTTCCCAGTGAACAATGCCATAGCTGTGTTTAGGTGAGCTCTCTGTAGTACCATGCAGCATCATGTGAAACAAACAGAAGAGCAGCCCACCCCTCCCTTCCCTATCCTCTCTGCTATTCCTTTTCTACCAAATCATACCTGATGCATTCAGTGCCTTTAAACATTCCCTGCCTACCTCTGCAAAACGATTCTGCTGAGCTGAGGAAACCCAAGGGTCACAATAGATCCCAAGGAATGTCCTTGGATGTACAGACTGCCCTATTCAGGGCAAAGATCTGCTGGGTGGGTGTTTTTTAAAACTTTGGTTCCCATTTGCCTTTTGTAAAAGTTCAGCCAATGCTTTAGACAGAGCACTCTGCTTTAGTTTTAACCCAGTAAACCCATCCTTACACATTCTTTTAATTTAAAAATTTAAAACAACAAAAGCCACAAATTAGGATAAACCTGCTGAGGGAACTGAAATTATGAGATTGGATGATTTTCCATTAGAAATTGTTACCATCCCAAAATACTGAAAGGCCATGGGTTGTAACTCACTAAAAAGTATATTGTGATATGCTCCACTGGTTGCTTTAGAGCATCCAAATGTCCATAGGGTATGAATGTGTCACTGGGAGCTTGGACATCACTGAACAGAGGTCAGGGGTAGTACATGTTTCCTTTCACATCTGATTCTGTAGGACATTCTAAGTTGTGTGAACTGTGAGATTACTGGACTGACACAGAGTTTTGTGGACTAGGCAGTTCCTGCAGTGGGGTGAGCTGCATCTGGAGCTGAGGATGAAAGTATCCAAGACTGTTGTAAGAGCACCTGATCATTAAACACTGACTCAAATTTACATGGGTTTATTCACGCTTCTTACCATCCCTTCCTGATGGTTGTTCTTCCCCTGCTTTCTCCTTCTTTTCCAACAGGCTGGCTGCAGTGTACTGCAGAGATGCCACAGGTAGCTGTAACCGAGTTGTCTCAGGCACCAGAAGCAGCACAGATTTTACACTGTGTTGTTTCACGGGCATTCATTCCTGCATCCTTCTGTAGCTCGTGCTGCACAGTTCCACGGTTACATTGCCTCCAGTGCAACTGTTCCTTTAGCTGCTTTATGGGGATAAACTGGTAAATAGTCCAAGATTAACTGAATAGGAGATAATTCTGGAGCCAACATGCCCTTGTCACTGGCCCGTTCATGATCCTAAAGGGTCCATCCATGATCCTAAACTCCATCTGTGATCATGGCAATGTAGCGTGTGACTGCAGTACAGTTCTTGGACTTACTAATGACAGTAAATTAGGCAGAATTGAAGCCACCTGGTCATCGAAGACCTGCTGTCCTTTCCTATGAGATCCTAGCATGCAAAGAAGGTGGTTCAGGTATGCCAGCAATTACTTTTGAGTCCCGAGATTGCCTCATCATACAACCAGTTCTGTGTATAGGCCTAAAAATTCTTTGCAGATACCTGATGGCTACAGTGGAAGTTCAGGGATGTAGCAAGATGGCATAAAACAACATGCCTTCAGTAGAGTACTTAGTATTATGCATTTGTTTCTTGGTTTTAGCACATGTACAGTATTACTTTCTCAGTTACTTTTCTCTCTGCAACTCCATAATGATTTTCTCACATCAATGAATTTAACTGTCTGTAAAAGGAACTCCTCTGGACTTAAAGCATTCTAATAGCAATGGTAAGTAGTTGCTGATCCTATTCATATCTTACCATTTCTCTTCTTTCTAGTATGCAAGCAAGTTTTTGGTCTTTGAAGCCAAAAAACATTTGTTTTATTTTATGTGACTTTAAAATACATTTAATATTCAGTTTTATTTCTCCTCTTGCACAGTCTTCCCTCTTTTTTATGAACCTTAGTATTACCTAGTTTCTAGCATGCATATATATGTTCTTATTCAAAACTTGTCATTCTGGTTTCCCACCTTATTTTCTCACTTTTAATATATCCACAGAAGCACACATATACTGGGTCAGTTTTCTTTTTTTCTGTGACATTGTTCAGTTACTGATGGCTGTTAATAATCCCTCTATACACTCACTAGACTCCAGCACAAGTAATAGGATACAAGCTGGTAACAGAAGGCAGATATGAGGCATAAGCGCGTGATTCACCATATAAAATAAAACCCAAAATCACCATATATACCCACTCACATCCTCAAAGCATCACTTAGGCTCTTCAGTCTCTCCAGGTGTATTCTGTAAGAGCAGTTATTGTCACGAAATAGTAGCACAAGCCCTATAAATTAATGTTACTGAAATTCTGAAGTAGGCAGTTGGCACACTGAAAAATGTCTTATCTTTCCAGTAGAATACACTTTGGCACCAGTGTCTGCATGATTCCCTATTCCTGGTACAAATTACTCAAGGCCTTCATGCACCATAAACATTTTAAACTGATATTCCTTCCAAACTATCTATTATCTGGCTGTTATTAAGTATCTGTTACCCGCCTTGTGCGCTCAGAAATACTGAAGTGCAGGGAAATGTGTATGTGTAAAAATGATCTCAAACATTTCTAGCAGGTTAAGATACAGAGTGCACAGGGCATGACTCTGTGTTGTGGTCACATGGCAGCAGTGTCAGCAGAAGATGCACATTAAGGAGGTCTATTGGTACTTGCATCCTTGAACATGAGCTTGGTGCCACGTGTTTTGTGCTTGGCTCACTGGTGAATGGAGGAGGCTGCAGCAGTGACAGACAGGAAACCTGCATTGCCCAGCCAGCTGCCAGCCCCCGGCACAGAGCTCAGCTCAAACAGAACTGCAGCCTTTGTCCCCTCTCTCATTCCCTTTCCCTCAAATTTAGATGTCTCAAAGTAAATGGTTTTCATGTAAAACAAGTGGGAATTTGCACTGAAGACCTGTGAGAGAGAGCAAGAACATCAGAACATAAAAAACAAAAAAGCAGATGGAGTTTTTTTCAGGTTCCTTGTGCTTCACAGGTGAGAGATCCCACCCTCATACCTGAGAATATTTTCACCAGAAGAAATGGATAGCAGTTCTGTCTTTTTTTCCATAAGATGCCACTTCACTGTTAACTAGCTTTTCCTAAAGCCTCTGGTGCCACATAACTACGGAAAACACTACCTGCCATACCCCTACTACCACACTAAAGTGCAATACTACGGGGTTTTTTCAAACTAATGGATGAGTTCATAATCATGACTTCAGGAATCAGCCTTGGTCACTGCATATCATGAAGGGAAAAAATGCAAGATATGCTTTAGAAATTATCACTATTATTTCTATTCTTACTTTGCCAGTCCAACTTTAGAACTCAAAGAGGAAATCCCTTCCTCATTTCTCTGTCTTCCTCAAAGAGTATTTGAAGATGAAGCACATCTTATTTGTGGATTCCAGTATCTGGGCTGCCCTCTGAAAAATACTAGCCCTCAGAACTGGAGGGAAAACGTTGAATAGGAGGGCATTAAGTGTTCAAATATCAAGAGCTGAAACATGAAGGAGCCTCTATCACCTGGGGGCCTAAAAATATTTTCATGGGTTTGACAATTCTTTTTCTTTCTCTCTTAGAAAAGAGGTGAAGTAGTTTCTGCAGAACATTTAGATGCAATGGCTGCAGGATTCAGCACCCAGAGACCTAGGAAAAATAATCCTTTTCTTGCAATGGTACAATTTCATAGCGATCAGGCAAAAAGACAGGATTTTTTTTGCAGTTTTGGTCAAAATTCATGTCAGAGTTACATTATTGATAACATACTGGGGTCGTCTGGGAAGAAATACAGGCATAACAGCTATTTTTTCCTTTTTGTACTGAGTAAATATTCTATTTAACAAGCTGCTTTCAATAGATGCTGTAAAAAACTGAGGTTAATACACCAATATCTTGAGAAATATAAGCAACATTTACAACAGCAACAGCAACTAGCCCCCAGACAGGAAATATCTGACAAGTTTGAACTTTATGTTCAGACAAGAAGTTCATTTTAGACAGAGTCTTAGCCTTAAATGCATGCTCTTATTTATAATTTAATGAAAACTGTTAAAATATGTATCTGTGGTTTACTATGCAATGTAGCCTGTGGTACTTTTAAAAGTTAATCAAGGGTTGGGGTGAGGAGATTTTTGGGGAGAGAGGTTGGTTTGTTTGTTCATTTGTTTATTTTCTTAAGTATTATTGCCTAAATGCGTGTTTTTCTGACTGATTTGCCAACCAGGAGAGAAAGATGTATCATTCACATATTTGTGTTTACCTAAAATAAAATTATTTCAAAATAAATGCAGAAAAAAGAAGGAAGCCACCTAGATGACAGTGGCAGAAACACAGACACTAACAGTGGGTTTACGCAGATGGAGTGGTTTCTACAGACTTGGCACTGATACTAGTCCTTGATAGCCCAGGTAGATCATATTAAAAGAAAAGGAGAAACAGAAACCCTTCTGTCAGGGGAAGTCAGTCAGTCAATCATTTTATGAGACAGACCAAAGAAAAGTCTTATCCCTTTTCTATCAATATTCATAAGTATAGAATACATTGTGTAAAATCAATTACATACTCATAAAAATCTAGCCCATTGTCAGTGACCAGATGTTCCTCAAGCAGAAGGCACTGTTTATGAGACCTCAGCCATGCTGAAGACTTTCAATATTACTGGTTTTAGGTTTTAGTTAAGAGGTACTTGTAAGCAAGGCATTGGAAGCTAGTCCTGATTTCAGAAAATCTTCAGTGTTTCCCCCCCACTCAAAGCACAAACAGCCATTCACCCAGAGCAACACACATTCCTCTGGGTAAATCAAAGCCAAGTTATACCCCTGGGATATTGCCCACTGATCTCTCAAATGTACCATGTGTTTGTTTATCTCTCATGTTGTTACACACTCTTTCTTTATGGCGCTAGCTTTAAGGTGATCACTGCACAACAGACCCTCCAGGCCACCAAACCCAGTCTTTCTCGACAGTCAGTTACAGCCCTACAGAAATGCCCACAGCCATTCCTCCTGCAGAGAAAGTCAGTCTAAACAAATGAATACAAACTAGTCCCACAAGAAAAGAACTAGCAGGTAGCAGACAGAGATTAAAGAATACAAAAGTTAAAGACTTGGTTTTCCTCATACAAAAAATGCCTTTAAAATCTCAGTTCATTCCATCACCTTCACTCTACTCTATATAGCTTACCTTTTGTAGGATTTTCCACAGCAATGTTTTAAACAAGGGCAGGGAATCACAGCAATTTCCCTACCTAAGTTTCTTAAATACCAGTTGATTCTAAACACAAAGTCTCAAAATAAGCTTCTGTCTTGAGGGAATTACAGCTTGTGTGTATTCATGAAAGAAGCATGCTCTGCTGTCTCCTGTCGAAAAGCCACTTACATGCAAGCATTATGATTTTTCTCTCAGTCTCTGCCTTTGTCAAGTTCCAATTTCCTGTTACAATCTGGGATGATTACATTTTGCCCCATGTGAGTTCATAAACACATTGTAAACAGGTGAAACAAATCAGTTAGGATGATTAAAGGCTTCTCACTGTGTCTCTGGATGGGCATTTGTAAGATCCAATTTTGAACATCATTTTGGTTTAATAACATCTCGTGTATTTTTGCCACAATTTTCTAAATGATGTGTTAAAGATGAAAGGTTTTCCTGGCTGTATGAACCAGTGTATGCTATTTTACAAAAAGAGAAATTAGGTTTATTTTTTTATCTTTTCTACTGTTGGGACCATAATACACAAACTTTGTAAGCTTTTATAGTATGTAGCAGCTATTTGTCTCATGTTCCTTGCAAACTGTAAGAGAGATGCGTGATTATGCTGCCATTAAAACCACGGGCTTAAAGAGTTTATCAATATTATTCAAAAGAAGACTGTCTCTATTATTGTTTCAGAGAAAACAGATTTTCTTGATTTGGTGAACCCAAGAAACAAGAACAGAACACTAAATTGTAGACTCTAGACAAACAGAGCAGTTCAGAAGGGAACAAGATCTATTCTGACCCCAGCAGCTAAGAAAAGAGTGCAGCAGCAAGTACACCATGATGCACCAGCCATTATATCATGCAGCCTGAATGATTTCTCATTAAGCTCAGTGGAAAGACTCTTGCTGACTTCAGTAGGAATCAGTTAGGGACAAAGATTAACACAAGATAAAGCTGTAAGAGAAGTGATGACAGCATTATATCATATAGTCACAACAAACAAAATCATGTGCTAATGATGTCCATATGAAATTGAAGTGCTACCTAAAAATGCTTTAGTCATATGTAGAAGATGATGGTGCAGTTGTTGGGCAATCCACATTGCCAACAACATCGCGTTGGAAGAGCTGGCTTGAGTCTCTACCTGCACATATTTACACCCCTGCATTTCTAAATGTGCATGTTCAATCTTATAATTATTTTCCAAGTATAAATGTTTATGTTGGGTGGGGTAATGATGACTTCTGCTTGTTGTGATGAGTATAATGAGTTCATTCCTTTCAGCAATGTATATTTTACATTCAGTATCCCTGCTTTGTTGCATGGAATAAGCTATCTGTGGCACTATCAACAGCTTCCACTGGAGTGAGAAAGCATTAGAAGCCCGATCTTTAAATCAAACCACCTCAGTGGGAGTTCAGAGCCCTTAATTCAGCAGGGAGTCCCACTGCTCAAGCCTGGTGACAGACTGAACAGTAAATGTCCAAAGACTGCAAAGCAAATTGGCACAGCACCCCACTGAAAAAATGTCTGTGTGGCTCCAGAATGCTTTTCAGTGGTATAACAAGCCTTCAGTTGCTTGTAGCCATTAGAAATCCTTCTCCAGCTCAAATGCCCACCATCTTTTACTGTCCTTGGAGATGAGGTGTAGAGAGGTACAAGGTCTGTATATAAATACCACAGAACATGGTGAACACCTATGAGGGCTTCTGCACTTGTCACTGGCTTCAGAACAACTGCATAAATTTTAGGCACTGCAACATAAAAAAGGCTTTAATCTATCAGAGAGCATCCAGAGGAGGGCCACAAGGCTGGTGAAGGGTCTGGAGGGGAAGCCTTATGAGGCATGACAGAGGTCACTTGGTTTTGTTCAGCCTGGAGAGGAGGAAACTGAGGGGAGACCTCATCGCAGTCTTCAGCATTCTCACGAGGGGAAGCAGAAGGACAGGCACTGATCTCTTCACTCTCATGACCAGTGACAGGACCTGGGGGAACAGCATGAAGCTGTGTTGGGGAGAAGTTTAGGTCAGGTATCAGGAAAAGACTTTTCACCCAGAGGACACTGGAGCAGGCTCCCCAGGGAAGCGGTCACAGCACCAGCCTGAGTTCATGAAGTGTTTGGACAGTGCTCTCAGGCACGTGGTGTGACTCTTGGGGATGGTCCTGTGCAGGGCCAGGAGTTGGACTCAATGATCCTCATGGGTTGCTTCCAACTCAGCATATTCTGCAATTCTATTATGAAGTTGAGACCATTTGAAAGAACAGTGGAGCAGCAGAACAGTCTGTAAGACAGACAACATCGGAGCATCCAAGAAGTCCTGTTGTTCCCCTTGCATGCAGTTTATGGTTGGCTGATTACAGAGAGAATAACTCTTTGGGAGTTCTCTCCCATACACCTGCAGAGACAGAAGGGCTTGCCACCACACAGCCCCACTGCCAAAATGTTCTGGTTTTATACCAGTTCCACTTACCCTGGAATCTCTGGTACACTAGGGCTGATTTTTGTCATGTCTTTTGCTCTTACATGACCCCAGTTTCCTTTCTTATTCTCTCCTCTCTCAACACAATTTCCATATGCTGTTATTCTACAATTCTCCATTCTTTGCTTCTCCTATTATAGTTTCTCATTTTTCTCCTTTTGCTTCTGTTTTTTCATTCGGCAAACTGTTCCCCAGTCTCAGTTCTTTTGCTAGATCCTGTATCTCATCATTCTCCCTTTCACTCCTGCCCTTTCACTCCTGGCCTACTCAAACATTCCTATCTTTTCTACACCATGTTCATCACCATTCAGTGCACAATTCAGACAGCATGTCTACTCTTCCCCCTTGTAACTGGCATTTTGCCATCCTTAATATATGTAAGGATATCACACAGAGTAAAAAAATGAGCCATAATGGCAGAGCTACACCATGAGACACGACACACAGTTGTCAGCCATGGATAATTGTAACATATAGGGGCAATATGCTCATCATGCATACACATTATCCCATCCTTAGCCTCCTTACCTCATTGATTTTTCTGAGCAACAGCACCTAAGCGTGGAACCTCTAGCCTGTGCTAGCAGGAGCTTTCATTCCTGCTGGAAACACCCCTGCTGAATGGACAGAGATCAAAGACAAGAGCCACGTGAAAAATTCACTACTGCTACTTCAGACTGAGCCTAAAGAGATACACAAACTACCCTTAGATACCTGTAATGGCAAGATAACATTTACAGCAAACAAAATTACTGGCAGAAGTGTGTGTGTCTCCTTTGCAAATGACAGCTAACAGTGCAGGAAGAACTCTGTTCTTTTCAAGGCTTCTTTTGGCTACAGAGATTAACATCCAGATTCTGTTCATATGCAGAGGTAGTTTTTGACCTGCAACTGAGAGTCGTTCCACATTTTCTACTATAGTTACTCGTGGCAATGATGGCTTCTCTAAGGAAATGCCACCAAACTTGTATGACAAATATGAGTGAATGTAACAATTGCAGTTATAAAGCAATATCTCACTATGTTAATTAAGCAATTTTGTTTCTAAGAAAATCCACTTGGAGAACAAGTTAGATACCTCACTGTAATTGTTAGTGTACTGGCAAAGTAGAATAACTTAGATTTGTCATCAAAGGCTCTGTAACAGAGAGCCGTCAATACTCCCTTCGGCTAAATCTATCCTGCACAAAGGTATTATTGAGGGAATGGTCAAGGTTCCTCCACTTCCTTCCCTTCTTGTTTGTTAGAATGATTGCCTCCTACATTTCTGTAATCGATCTTGTGCAATAGCTAGGCTGTTGGCTTATCACTCAAATTTGAACTCGAAAGAGAAATAGCCTGCTTCTCATCTGATCCTTGTCCTTTGACTTACCTTACTCAGACAGCCAATTGTTAAAATTTCCATCAGTACAGCGGTATGAGTCATTTCACCCAAACAATCCATGTCTTTAAAGGGCAGACAGGGAGATAAAACAACCAAATTTTGTCTTAGGCAACGAGAACTACTGTTGATACCTATTGGGAGTAAGAATAATATAACTGGGAATAAGAATAATGTGAATGTAACAGAAATCTGACAATAGCACATAAAATAATAGCAATGTGCAATCTGAAGAAAAGTAGCAATTTGAAGGAATAATTCCAGGCTAGGAGGAGATGCCTTAAGAGTCTCTCAAGCATGTGAAAATGATTAGTAGTTTATGGGTTATCACTTACTACAAGTAAAGATCATCAAACATTTGGCCAGTACTTGGCAGTCCACACAAAAGCCAGCTCAATTTGAAAGACAGGGTCACGACTACAAACCTGACTTCTTTACCAAGTTGTACTTGGTCTTCGGAGGAGAGAGGAGCTGGGTGGTAGAGGGCAACAATCCAACTGATGTATATTTTCTTGAGAACTGCTCTTCTCAAGAAACAGAAGACACCCAAGACTCAAATAAAACTATTTCACAGTACGTAATACCAAAAGCACCAGTTAAGCTGAAATAAAAAACTAAAAGGCATGTGAAAGAGAGGGGAACTAATTGTTACCCTGTGGAGAAAAATACTGAAGTGCAGTAAAAACAATAAAAAAATGAACAAGCTTGAAATTCTAGATATAGAAATTGATGATTCAGAACTGAAGCTGTTTTAGATCACTCCCTGTTTCTGACAGCATTTAGATGTTTTAAGACATTAGGGCAGTTATCATGTCTACTAGAGGATGTGTAGCACTTTTATGACCAATGTTGGATTTATCACATATTTTATCATTAACTGTAAACAGAGTTACCTTTGCTAAAACAAACATCTGTTCTGTAATTACTCATCTGTCAAGTATAAAATTTCCAAAAAAATAAGACTATCTTGAGTGAAATTTGTGTACCATAGCAGGTAAATATGGATGCAGAAGATTCTTGCACAAATACTTATCAGGAACATGATCTTAAGACTGTTATTGTTATTGTCTCGTGGCTAATGTCTGTACCTAAAAATCTTGGGCAAGTCTACCAAGAACCTAAGTGTGTACTATAACAATTGAGATATATCACACCTTCCTTCATTTGAAATGAGTACTAGTCTTTTAATTGCAGCAAACACAATATATTCATCAAAAAATGATTGATACAAATTTTCTGTCTCCCTCATTCCTTGTATCTGTAACAGAGATCAAGAGATAGAAAACAAGACTTGTAAGATAGAAAACAGACTCTGTCTGTCTTGATGCTTTCTCTCTTGTTGCTTTTTTTGCCCCCTAAGCTTTTACATTGTAATTGCTTAGAGTGAACTTTTTGATGATTTTTTGCATGTTCTTCTAAGGTTACCAGCATACATGAATTGCCAATACAATTATCGGGCAGCTGGAAGAATGCTATCCTACCCGTGAACACAGGAACTGAGAAGGCAAATGAGATGTTTTCTTGCTTTATGCATCTGTTTCCCTTGATGCTTTTACCACTTCTAAACTGGCTCTTCTCTCAGTCTCTGTATGAACCAGTTGCTCTGGGGTTCTTTGGCAGACAATCTGAAGTCTATCTCTACTGAAATAAATGCATGTGGACTTACCAGGTTCCTGTAGCTTTGGGACAGATGAGTAATAATCCTGACAGCTTGGCTGTTAATTTTCTTATTGGAAATAAATGCTGTATGACCTAGCAGAGTAACAGAGGATCCAACTGCATTGTTCATTTTCAATCAGGCTGTACAGTAACAGAATGGTCTAACTCTTAGCAAAATCGTTGCCCTACCGATATACATATGATTAACTGGGTGTCCCATGGCTGCAAAATAATATCCAATGAACCTTCTTCTCCTTCCAGCACTGCCTTCATTGGAGCTGAATCACGCAAAGAGCACAATGACATCAGAACTCCAGGAACACAAATATCTCTGCTTTTATCCTTCTCTTTTATCCTAAGCTTTGGCTGGTTCTAGGTACACATGAACCTCTGAAGATTTCTTACACAGAGGTTTTTGCTTTCTTTTACAGATATATGGCCATTATTGATCCCTTGAAACCTAGGCTCTCTGCAACTGCTACCAAGGTGGTCATTGGCAGCATATGGATTTTGGCTTTCCTGTTGGCCTTTCCCCAGTGCCTATACTCCATAACCAAGGTGATGCCTGGAAGAACTCTTTGCTATGTAGCATGGCCAGGTGGTCCAAAACAGCATTTTACGTAAGCTTTTGTTTTTTTTAAACTTGTGTACGGTGTTGTCTAGACTTACAGTGGACTTGGCAAAATCCCTAGAGTGTCATGCAGATACTGTACATGCAAAATAACTACCAGCTTTGATCACTGAGAAATGTAGAGCCAGTTTTCCAAGTAAGGATGATAAAGCATCATATGTGATAAAGGGAACAAATTTATTCTCTTCCACATCTCTGAGCGTGCTCCCTCCCATGCTGCACATTTACCATCACTGCTCCACCTAAGATGGCTACTTCTATACTGACAGAAATGGTCAGAATCGGGAACATAACATGCAATTCAAAGTAAGCTTCCTTTTTATCCTAACCAGGAAAGCAAGGATTTCTAGTCTCTCCTTAGAATTATTTAGGTTGGAAAAGACCTCTAAGGTCATCAAGTCCAGTCATTAACCTTACACTATCAAGTCCACCACTAGACCATATCCCTAAGTGCCACATCTACAGATCTTTAAAATACATCCAGGGATGGTGAATCAATTTTTCCTCTGGGCAGCCTGTTCCAATGTTTGACAACCCAACTCTTCCCACAAAAGAAATTTTTCCTCATATCCAGTCTAAACCTCCCCTGGCACAACTCGAGGCCATTTCTTCTCTTGTAACTGGGGAGAAGAGACAAACATCCACCTCTCTACAATCTCCTTTCAGGTAATTGTAGAGAATGAGAAGGCCCTAACCAGATTTTTTTCTCTAGGCCTCTTCATGAGAGGGCTGGATTTTGCCACTTCATTCTGTTACAATATCACAATCACTTATGTCAGATACTAGTCCAAAAGAGAAAACTGGATAACCTATAACTGGTTCCACTTTCTGAAAGTGAGAATACCAGTCAATTAAATTAAATAGATCCTGTTTGTCCCTCTGGTAGAATTAGGAATAAGTGGCTACTTAGGCATCTGTCCTTTCATGTCTTCACTGACATTTAAGAAGAACACTGTGTTCAAGGCTGAAAGCCTGTGTAACCATCTAGAATCAAATTTGACCTTTTGCTCTTTTTGAGGCAGGTGAAAGAAGTCCTGGTCATATGAAATTTTTATCACTTTAGGAGCCGTACACAGACATTTCCCTTTAGGGCAGGAAGGTCACACTCAGTGACAGCTGGGGATTCTTCACTGATCATTCCCTGGGATTTTATCTGAAGCTGGCATTTAACCAGGAACTAACAGGGGGCAAAAGAAATGATCTTTGTTTTCCCAGTGCTTACATCAGCAGTGGTGACTATATTGCACATAGGCTACAGATCTGTGTTGTCTCTGTGCAACAGATCTGCCACATGAAGAACGTTGAGTGACAGGACTCTTATCAGAGACTTTACATCAATATATCACTAAAATACTTATTTTCCTCTTTCATTTATGGTCCAGACTAGAGCTCCAAATGCCTAGCTTGCCCTCATGATACTTGGCTGTGCAATTAAATGAACTCAGCTAGTTAAGGACAAACATACCTTATTCTGTAGTCACTAATCGTGATAACTATGGAATAATTCATAATACATGCTAGTGCAGAATCAGCATCAGACACCCCACAAAGTACATGCATTAAAAGATGCGTGAATTTGCAGCGCAGTTCAAGACTTTCAGTAAGACAGTGAAAACACCAAGGACCAGCCAGTTAATATAAAACATGCTCTGTGCCAAAGTAGCACTCTTGACTTCTAGCAGCCCACTCCATTGGTATAGCTCCTCTGAAAGCACTTACCACCTTAACACCTTTTCATTGCAGGTATCATGTTATTGTGATTGTGCTGGTCTACTGCTTCCCACTGCTTGTTATGGGCATCACTTATTCCATGGTGGGAATTACCCTCTGGGGAGGAGAAATACCAGGCGACACATCCAACAAATATCACGAGCAGCTCAAAGCTAAGAGAAAGGTACTGTTCCATTAAATCCCACTAAGTGAATACTTATAAAATCATCTGCAATTGTGTTGCAACATATCACAGTAAATTCTTTCAGAAACAACAAATCACTTTAAATAGCAGTAATGAGACATCTGCTTCAATACAAAATTTGATTAAGTTTGATATGTTGTCTTCGATGTTCACAAGCTGTTCTTTTTGTAACTTTAATGTTTGTCATTAAATAAAGGAAACACTGGAGTTTTAACTTGTTACTCCACATGTAGCAGCACATACTGTGTCTGCTATGTGGAAACTACGACAAAATTTTAGCCTTCCGAGTTAAAATACTGAGTTTTGAACAACGGGCTATCAAACCATCAGCTCTTGTTAGGTAAGATTCTCATCCTGCTAAAACAAAAGTGAATCTTGCTGTAATTCTCAGGTGACAAAGGTCCATGCATATTTGAGATAAGCACTGATCAGCCTGTTTGTACTGAATAATTTAGATTTTTAAACAACGACTTTTTTGTGAGAAATGTGAACAAATTTTCTTTCAATCTCTTTCACGGTAGGTATTGCTCATCTAACTAGATTTGGGATTGCTTACCAACTGAGTATTTGACTACCTCCAGTTCAGTTTTCATTCATGTTTCAGAATATTATAGGAAAGGTTTCTTTCCTATAACATTCTTTTTCTTAACCTAACTTTTCTTATTTAATAAGGCAGCCTTCTTCTTTTTATTTCTGACAAATTTTTTTTCATACTAAAATGTATTTAACCTTTCAGATTTGAAAAAAGGCTACCCTAATACAAACTTCTCATTCACAATGATGAGAACATTTTCAGTTGCTCAGTTTGCTTCCTGGTACTGTGAGTATGTTTGAACAGTGGAATATGTTACTGTGCTGCAGCAACAGCAGAGTGGGACATATTGGGTCCTGAGACAGCACGAGGTCTCCTGCAAATTCTGGAGAACACTAACATTTTGATTTCTTTCAGGACACTGCAAGGAATATGAAAGTGGTTTTTTCCCCCACCATACTACACAGAAAAAGTTGTTATGGCAGAGGATATATGAAAAGAAAGATTAGGATCATTTTCCCCTTCACACATCTTCAGACTCATAAGAGAAAAGTGCCAAGTTGTCAGAAGTTTCAGTTGTCAGAATAGTAAGAGATGCCCAGACAGCTTTATGGTATGACACACAATGCCTCCTATGAAACCAAAAGTGTCATTTATTTTGGTTTTAACATAGCTT
>VZTA01022506.1:17668-38381 GCA_013398855.1 Mohoua ochrocephala | reverse complement strand
TTCACTGCTGATATAGCTTGTGGAGAATGTCTGGTCTCCTATCTGCCAGATGAGTAACAGGGGACCTAGGGAAAATCTCCCTGTCAGAAAGATGAGAAGACTAATGCAAATGGTGACGTCCAGTGAAGTTGGACAAAAGAAGACTTCAGAGAGGTATAAAAGCTGAGGTGAACTTCTTAGTAGACAACAAACAGTTATGTGGGAGTTGTGTAATAATTGAAACAAGCTGCATATTTTGGTGTAAGCCCAGGAAAGTGAGTGGAATCAACTTGAGGAAAGCAAAGAAACTGACACTTAGACTGTGCGTAGAACTTGCAATCCATACGTTATATAAAATAAAATATACGTTATAGTTTGCAGGGGGTGGCGTGTCCATGGAAATCAAGATCATTGAAATATAAATTAAATGTATTGTAGGAAAGCATTCCGTTTTTTGATTTAATACAAATTCTAATTCAATTGTCTAAATTTTGTATAGAACTTCTGAGGGGTTATTAATTTGCCTGGTCCTATTTCACCCTGGAAAATCCTGTCTTTATTTCATTCACATTTCATAATGAAGTTGTTCATAAGTAAACTTTCTCTATGTGTGAGAAGATAGACATGTACCAAAACTTCATCCTTTAACTTTGTGCTTGTATCTTTGGATTAAATGTGTGGTTATCATAATTACTACTATTATTTTCCTTTGACAGCAGTGATTTAATCTCTATCAATAAAAAAAAGTGTACACTTTTCAGGTTTAAAACATAGTATTCAATATTATTTTCATAAATTTGAACAACTCAAGAGTTCTCAGTTTAGGAGTTGTAATAGATTAATATCTGAGATTTACATTTTTTTAATTCTTTTTTCTTATAAGAAAAAAGATAGTAATTTTATTAATTTGATTTAGGATTTTTCGTTTGTTTGTTTGTTTGTTTGTTTGTTTGTTTGAGTTTTTTGGTTTTTTTCTTTAACATCACCTTAACATAAAAACATGATGACAGGACTTTATTTTCCTTCTTCCTCATGGAAAAATACTCCCCCCCATTCCAAATTAAGGGATTCCTCAGATTAAAGTGGTGGAATTATTGAGTTCTTCAGCTAACAAACCAGCTGATGCTAGTCTATATTCCTTTTCTTCCAGGATAATTAACTCTTCTGACTCATTATGCCAGTGTCACCACCATAAAGTGCCTCTGGCCTGGCAATACTGTATTGATGGATGCTGAAACAGTATTATCACTATGTGCTTGCCTGGTGCTTTCTTCCTTGTGCGTTTCCTGTTGATCATTTATCGGTTGCAGGATACTCGTGTTCTGACTATGTGGATTTTTTTATCTGATTAGGGTGGCTTTATTATAAAGCTGTGTTACTGCAATAGATCATGGACTCTGCTTCTAGAGCTATGGATTCTGCTCGATGTTCAAATTCAGGCTACATTTGGAGCTTAGGCTGCAAACTTTAATCTATGTGTTATGTGTCTCATTGTGTTTGTGTTCCAGCCTTGTGTGTGTACCCCATTCCAGCACACCCCCTTTCCTTTTGTCATTTGTCTTCAACCATTCTTGGTGAAAAGCAAGTGTTACCAAGAAGATGCATTTTTCCATATCAGGCTTTTATCAGCAGACATTCAGTAGGAATTTTTATATTTTAGAAGCTGTATCTTCCCATATCTGAAGCCTGAGATGGCTCAGCACTGTAAGTCCACATTCTGAGGGATTGTCAAGAAAAGAGTGATCTGAAGTAGGGGGAAGTGAGACTAAGTTTGATTTTCTAAAACTTTGTAAAAACTTTAAAATAAAGTTTAAATCTACATCTGCAATATGCATTGGCATGTTCTGTGCATGACTGAGAAGATAAACTGTGAAACTGCTCAGTCTTGGATGGGATGGTGGGAAAGCTCATATTTCAGCTAAGGAAGTGTTCCAGAGATGACAGGACTTGACACTGTAGACAGCTGAATACTGTTCCAGGTCTTGTCAAAAAAGCTATACAGGAAAAATCTGAAAAGAGTGATCTAAGAAGTGATTTCTTGAATCTTTGTTTTATAGAAGTTTAAAAGACATGGTGTCCCATGGTGACTGGGTCCATAGCAGATGACTTCTACAGGATGTACATGGAGAGACATAATCACAAATATTATTATGTGTTTGATACACCAATGGAAAAGTCAGAATAGTTTCTAGTGTCAATTTATAGAGGCTAAAATTTATATTTGTGATCAGTGTTTTGAAAACAAATTTTTTTATTATCTTGGAACAAACTGAAAAGTTGGTAGCAATAGAAGACAACCTGGTTAATATTTCTGTGTTTAATTGTATACACTCCTCCTATTCTGACAGCAACTGGTACTATCTTCTAAGGGGTGTATTACTGCTTAGATTAAGATCTAAATCTGAACAAGATACCGGAGATAAATTGTTGGATGAAAAATGAAGGTGCTCACTGTCATGATCTCCCTGTTGTCCAGACTAGCATAGTTACTAGAACATTACAAACATTACAGCTCTCACCTTGCTGTACAGGAGGAGATGTGCATTTGGGAACAGACTTTATCTGTTTAATCTTTCCCAGAATTCAGGCAGGAAGTGGTAAGGGTGCAAACTCTACCTGCAAACTCTAATGGGTTAGTGCACTAAGTTGTGCCGCCGAGCTACAAGGTAGGCACAGCCGTGAACCCTCCTCCCCTCACCTCACCCAGTGATGAAGCCAAGTAAGTTAGTTCCAGATGTAATGAAAGCCAGCTGATGCTCACTTCAGCATCTAGAGCTATGACATAAATAGTATATCTGAATGTATTTGAGAAGAGACAAGGAGAACTAACAGGATCAGTGGATGTGAGTAGTAAGGTAGAGAAACAAAAGGGGAAGTAGGACTGGGGAGAAATAAAAGATGAGAATAAGAAGAGATGACATGAAAGGGTGGGGAGAGGGAAAGAAAAAAGCACAGACTATTCTAAATGCATCTGAGATTTTGTGTAGCTGGAAAAGCATCTAAAAGAAAAAGCAAAGATTTATTAACAGTTTTTAAATGGAAGTAAATCAGAGAAGCTGCCAAAGTACTGATTTTGACTATAAAAATCTCTTGTGAGGTTGTGTACACATATAAATGTGGGATTATTGATTTGCAGATAAACACTGAAGTCACTGGGTGTCAACCTCATGGTTTTCTTTCTATGAAGTGTCATTTTCATATATTCTTTCTTTTTTTACCTGAAGAGCGATATTTTTTGAAGCTATTATTGAAAAGTAATCATTTTGTCTTTTGAGAGGAACAGATGGCATGAAATGATAAGTATTTTTTAAGCATTTCCACGGGGAAAAGTATTCTGGTTTTAAGAGTTTTATCCACCTTGATGAATTCCACTTTAGTTGGGCTATTTAGAAGCCTTGCTCAGGCTGCTCACAGCTGCAAGTACATCCCAGTTTTGGAAATCTGTAGCTTGATCCGGCCTCATTGCGTTTTTCCTCACTGTTCTGTGAAATTTTTGTTGCCACTCATTACAGATTCTGGTACATCAGAGGAACATTCAGTGTTCTCTTCAGCAGAATAATCTCTTTGTAGTACTTGTTTCTGTCTACGTCATTCCAAAGCTGAAAAATAAGCGACTAAATTTATAAATAACCCAAAACTCAAATGAATAAATGCAATGTTATGAATAATTTTTTTTTTTTTTAAAGAAACTAAACCACACTGATATTTAACTGAAGAAACACAAGTAAGAAAACAAGGAAAATAAAGACTTTTTCTTGAACATTTTCTCCCTTACTAACTACATATAATCATAATTTGAAGACAGTGATATCTTTGCAATCACATATACGCCTGTGATGCAAGATCAACGGCATACCCGTCTTAGGGCTTTAAAGTTTAATGAATACACTCACAGTGACTGTAGAAAGCAGTCATATCTTTCTTTCCTTTTTCTCATCTGATCAGTCGCTATAATAGACAGCATTTCCAGAATCTACAATAAAAATTGTTAAAATATATTTTAAAATATGTATTTTTGGTGTAGATAATTTCTAGTGCACAGAAATATGTCCCAGAGGAGTTGGTGAAATGCACAGAAGCTGACAGCATGCACAGAAGTATCAAATTGTAGCTCTTCAGAAACTTGGTGATGTGCATAAGTTGGTGTTAATGTGATGCTATCAGCAAAACTAGAGAGATGTTTTGAAAATGGTGCATTACATCTGGCGAAAAAGAACAATGCTCCTTCTCAAGAATAAACAGGATAGGTCATGTTAATAATGAAATGGAAAATTTCATTCAACCTAAATAACTTCCAAAGTTCTTTAAATTACTATCTATTTTATGTGCCTTTCCCCCTTCTCTTCTGCATTTTTTTCCTCTTTTGTGCATCTTAAATACCTTTCTCACCACCGTTGCAAAGACTCAGCACAGCAATTTTGGAGGATTTGAAGTTCAGCTTTGTGCATCTAAAAATACTAACTTCGGAAAATTAAGTGCTGAGATGCCACAAAAGAGCGCTGGGACTAAATTTAACATCCCATCAATGTTGCATCAATACCTGATATACTTTCTACTGTTATTGTTCTTAAAAACTGACACAGTCCAATTCTGCAACAGTTCTTATTAAAAATACACTGGCATAGCAAGAATTATTTTTCTGTTTTAAAAGAAAACATTTAAAACTCAAGCACAGACAGTATTTTTTAGTGACAATGTCAGTGTTGTCGTGGAGTCATCTTATTCTCCATATTCTGAACAAAGGCACGTATTCTCTATTGAATTTACAATGTATGTAAGTGTAGTGTTAAATGTTGAACACTAAAGGAGAAAATTTGTTGCAAGTGTATGAGGCTTTTTTAAATTCTAATATATCTCATTTGAAGTACACATGCTAATACTGCTCTATGATCCACTAGATTTTTCTTTTTGCTTTATTTTTACTCAGGTCATTTTTAGCAAATGCTCTCCTCTTATCTTAAAATTTAAAAAAAGGTATTTTTCATAGATTTTTAAAAAGTAACTATTGCTGCAAGAACCAACTGTGTTTAAGAAAATGTATCAGAAAATACTGAAATGCTATGGATGCACAGTCATTATTTCATATGTGTCCATACAAACGATCATTGCTGTGGGTGTGATATCACATATCAGGACAGGTATGATTGGAATAGATAATTTGGCATATTTTCTTAAACAATAATGTATCATTTTATTTGAGAGAACTTATATTTTCTGGACTGTTGTGGTTTCTGTTATTTTGGAAATCTTTTTTATGTGCAAGTGTTTTAACTATATCTTACTAATCTTAAGCGTAGCCTTTAAAATGAGATCTAAGTCTAAAAATAGGAATAGGTTATCTGAAAATAATTATTTCATTTACTCTGAGATTCTTTTCTAAACACAATTTATAATAAACTTTTGCAGAAACTTTATAGGCTAGAAATATATTGTTGTCTAACTTGAGATATTGAATCTATAAAAGTTGCAAGTTTATATATACACATAAACCTAGGATACCGTATCTGACTGCTTTCAGATCAGCAATTCTGGTAACATGCATCAAATCAAATGTTAACCCATCACAATAACTTTGAAATTTCCCCTAGGATTCACTGAATGGTGCATGAAATCAGTTACAGAGCGTACTGAGAGGATATGTTAAGGTTGGGCAGGCAGTTTCAGTCCACTGAGATGATAGTAGAGGCAGGAGGGAGCGAGACTTATTATTTGCCACTTCGTTTACTGTCTCTTCGAGAGACTTAAATGCGTAAAAGCTGAAATTCCATCCTTCTTCATGAGGGGAAAGAACTAGTCTGTCAATCAGGATACGCAAAGTTTGGATTGTTTTGCTTATGCCTAATAAATTGCCTGTGAGAAACGGGCTGTCGACATTATGGGAGTAGATTACTGATTTCCCTCGCAACGGAAGACTTGGAAGCCGTGTGGATCAGGAGTTACCGTTCTTGGCCTGGGTCTTCCCTTAGGCTGGAGAAGTTCTGATAACAATCGAATGCAACTTCACAGGGTTCTCAAAGCAACGTAGTCTGTAGGGTGAACCCTTTGTCTGCACTGTTGTAAATACCCTTAACAAGCGTAGCAGTGATACGTTTCAAAACGTGCTCAGTATTCCTGCAGTACAGATACAAGAATATAGGGCAAAAACCAATACACGTAGATTTTGTGCACATTTGTGTGAAGCACAGGGTCTTGAGGAGGTGTTCGAGTCAAAGGACACAAGTGAAATTCATTTAAGTGAAGTAAGAATTAAATTTAAAACACATGCGTAATGAGCTTGGAAATTTTGTTTTGGCTTAATCAGTTTGTGAATTTGAAATTAACAAAAAGTGATAATTGCTGATTTTAATAATGATTGCCGTGATTAATTTTTTTTTAATTAAAACATATATAATATGTGATCAAAGACATTCAGAGGAAATCCTATTAAAATCAACTAAAAATATCAGAGGGGCAAAATTATTTTCAAGAGGTAATACACAATGATTGTTAATTCAAGTGCGTTGCGGTTGATTTACTTTTTTTATTAAAAAGGTTAAAGTACCTTAAATTATGTTCCCTTTATTATGAACTAACTGTTGAATAAGCTTTCTTTCTGTAAAGAAAACTTAGAAATCCCATTTCCTGGGCGATTTGCATGTAATATTAATATGCCTTAACACTATAAAAACAACTGTATTGACCCAGGTCCAGCCATTCCAATGCTTTCTTTCAACCATGAACTTGAGTTGATGTCTAGAGAAGTGTAAGAATAATATCATTATAACTTGTCCCGAGTGTTTTTGTAATCTGCATATGTAAGCTTCTGGAATCTACAATAACCTTTGGAAAAGATTTTTTTCAGGCATTTCACTTCAAACTGCCGTCCTTCATTTTGAACCTGGCCTCTCACTTATTTTGATGGCTTTTCAGTGTTAGAAAAAACAATAAGCTATCATGCTGTCATGGAAATGCTTTCCCAGCATTTCCATGATATCCATGAATTTATTAACTTCTGTCAAAACTCTCTGCATCATTAGGTTTTTTAAAATAAAAATTCAAGCCTATCTGATTTTTTTAATATATATTTAAACTGCTCCATGCCTTGATGACTCTCGTCTTTCCTCTGAGCTTTTAACTGCCTAGCAGAGGACACAGAGCTGCATATGGTATTCATGTCTACAAATCATGGAGCAAAGTTATTTCAGGTTTTGTTTGCTTTTAGATGCTTTCTAAAGAATTCCTAATCATTGATTTGAATTTTTCTCTGCTGGAGGGGACAGAGTTGATAAAACTGCTTATCATCACTCCACTGTTTCTCTCCTGACAAATGAACTTGCAGCTCATTAATCCAAAAGTCCTTCAGCTACTTCTTACAGTCACAGTCTACAGTCATTCTTACTACTTCAAAGAACCATTAAATAACACAGACTTTGCTTCAATGGTAAGCACTTTATAAGTGCATACATCTATAAAAATTTCATAAATATAATCATCTATAATTTATTTAGTAATCTTATTTATTTCAAATTATTTTAAGAATTTTCTTTAAAGATATTTGCTTCTCTAGTCATTTTTGGTCCTAAAAAATCAAAGATGAAAGCTGTTTCAGAAATAAAAGAGTTTGATGCTAAATTCACTGAAACAAGAGGTCAGCTGATATATTCTACTTTATTCTTTGTACTTTTAAAAGAGGAAGCACTCTTAATGTTTCTAGATATATGAATAAAAAATATACTCCATTCTTGTGAGAGGAAGCAGAAACCTTGGGGTGTAAACTTCACATTTGTCTTTTAGAAACGCTTTAAGTCCTCCCATAAAATAATAGTTTCCAAGGACAGCCTATCAATCATTCTCTATTAATTTCATTGACTGGTACTATAAATAAATGTAGAAATTATTGGGTTTTCTTTCATGTTTTCTGATAATTGTCTGATAGAATTGGTTTCTACAGGACTTCCTGAAAACAGGAGCTATTACAATATTGTATTTTCAACAAAAAAATGTTTTTCAAGTCTCTTGTCAGCAAAGACAAAAGAACAATAAGCAATAATTATAAGGTTAAGAGCTTTCAGCTTTTTGTCACAACAGTATTGCCTGAATTTTAAGCGAAGCTCTGCAGCTAAAACATTAAGGAGTCATGAAAAAGTTATTTCTGCGGGTTTTTTGGGGGTTTTTTTTTGCTTGTTTGTGTGTGTGCTTTTAAATGGATTTTGGGAACAAAAGGACTTATTTGCCGAGTGGAAAACAGCCACTCATGAACCACGTTCTGTTACTTTTCATGCTGAAACATTCTACTAAATATGTGAATAATATGTTTACAACAAGTTCAAAGCAGAACATAAAGCAGATAATGACAAAATTAGTCATGCTAATGGTGATGTGTGCTGATTTTAAAATTGCTGTTAAAGAACAGCAAAATGACACCAATGAAAAAGCTTTTGTTATGTCATTTTAAGGAAAGTGGGATCAGTGCCAGAAGAGTAAAAGGCACATTACCTAGCTCCCTTTCAGCTAATTCAAACCACCAAGTAACGTTATACATTAAGTACAGAGTTTACGGTAGTTCATGGACGAAAGGCTTTTTGCTTGGTTTTAAAAGTTGTTTTATTTTAAATTAGGTTTGAAGTAGGCAAACAAAATAAATACAGGCTTGATGTTGTCTTACTTTTAAATAGTGGGTACCATTTGGCATAATGTTCATTAGTTTAGACTCAGAAGAGTTTTGTGGCCGCTTTGAATAAATACACAGAACTTATGGAAGCAAATGAGAAGGTTCAAATTGCACATTTGTTAATGGAATTAAATTAACCAAGGCAGTCTACAGTTGAGTAAGAACTTCCTTCCTTCATCCCTTTAACAAGATAATCAATTATAAAGTGATACACAGACTACAAATATAACATCTTCTCATACTTTTTAGCTTTTAAAACCTTTTATTCAGAGTGATACTGCGGTTTTTCTTTACTCATCCTTAAGAGACAGTAAGGAACTACTTAGCCTCAATAAATTTCATATACTTCAGTGTTTCTCTTCCTAGTAGCCTGATTTGGTATTCTAAAACCACAAATGAATTTTATGATTGTGTACAGTCCCCTACAGGCTATTCTGGGCCATCAAAGGAGTTGGAGATTGGATTTTTTCATGTATAGGGAAAGAACTGAAATGGCCCTGCTTTTACTATTTATTCTTTAACATTTTCAGAAAGCTCAAATCCAAGTGTAACAACTCTTTCCCTAAATGTGCTAAATTTAGAGCATCAAGCTGTTCCATGTTATGCACATCAACCCAATGTACTTAGGATTAAGAAAACAGAATTGTTGGTCAAAGCACTGTACAGCTGTCACTATCTTTTTTTTTTCCTAACAGAGCCCTACTGCCCCTCTCTGTTTTAAAAATGCAGTGATATAATTCTATCTGGTGACTTACAAGAATATTGATAAAGCTTAGCTCATACTAAGAAGGGCAACCCAAGATGTATGACTCTTGAAAAAAACAAATGCTAAAATAAGATTCCATTATTTGTTTATCCATATTGCTGTTGGAATAGCTTTACGGCATGTTGGCTTTGAAAACTCCTTTTTCCTGCCTTTCTCAGTTTACTTATTACATTTTGGTCAAACTGAGAAAATTCAAGTGCTTACATTCTAATGTAATTGATCATCATTTGCAGTATTTCTTGATTCAGTTGGAGTGATGTAATTTTGCATTTGATTTCAGTAAGTTCTGAAGATATTTTTGAAAGATATCAGAAAGATGCTTATATTAGAAAGTACTTAGAAAATTATAATAGAAAAACCACTCATAATTTGATCTAATTTTAACTGAAGGACAAGTGAAAGTAGGTCTATAGAATAGATTCTAGATAACTAAAGAGAAGCAATGAGAAAAAAAGTGCTTTCATAATTTTCAGTAAAGCACTTGGGATGTTTACACATTAGAATCTGTTTAGTCAACTAAAGTTCTGGGAGTTAGTAGTGATAAAATGAATAAGCACCTGGAGGAAAGGGAGGTGATATGGGTTCAATGAAAGGGGAAAATACCACTTTGAGAAGGAGTTATTATTGAAGCTCTCCAAACACCACCTGGGAAGCAAACTTATTTAAAGATTGGAATTGGATAACCTTAAAACCTGGCACAGTAAAAGTGATATGAAGATTAATGTTACAAAGTACAAGTTCTTATACTTGGTTAATAGTAAGAAATTGTACTTTAGGCTGAGAAGTAATCTACTGGAGAGAGCAGAGTAGAAGAAAGTTGTATGGACCTGTCATTTACAGGGCAACTCTGAGGAACCAGACGAGATCTGTGTGAAAATGGCAATTGCATTCTACAGATATATTGACCAAAGTCATTCAGGAAAATATATGGATTAGTTGATATATTCCACTTCATTAGTCCTAAATATTGTATACTGTTTTCTTTCACGTGTTTTCAAGAAGGATAAATTCAAGCTGGATCGAATACAGTAATAACCTCAGTAACAAAAACAAGGTGGAAGGAGCCAAAAGAACTTGGCTCAGGACCATAAAGCAGGATGAAGAGTTGGGGAGTTTGCAGAATGGCTTCAGCAGCCAGGGAATTTATCAAACCCTTTCGACCGTCTGACACACATTCCTCAACCATTGCAGGAATATCTTATATTTAAATAATCAGTTTTGATTTGGTTTGCTTGTTTGGGGTTTATTGCTTGGTTGGTTGGCTGGTTTTGGTTTTGCTTTGTTGTTTAAAATCTTTTATATTTTTGAGCCTCTTCAGTAAGAGTTCATTTTTCCTGGTCAATGTTAAAGTTCTAAAATGTCTCCCCAATAGTTAATATTTACTATGCTTTCACTCCTTTTGTCCTATTTTATAATAGCTTTATTTTATTTCCAACCAGATACTTTTACAGAGTTGTCTGTTGTCTTCATCTCTTAACTATACTTCTAGCTTTTATTTAAGTGTTTGAGTTGTTTTGGTTTGGGGGTTTTTTGTTTGCATTTCTCCCCTTTGTCTGAAGGAGTGTGTCCCGTAACTTTTATAATTAAGAACCAGGGATGCGTGTCAGATTGATCTTGCAGCTGGAGGAGTTACAAACAAACTCATTAATACAGTGCACCACAGTAGAGGATCCACGCTTCTAAAAATAGCAAGCTGTAAAAGGTAGTCTCTGCTGGCTACTTGTAATGTTACTGCTCTGTAACCAACAATACCAACATTTGCTTTTTTGCTTGGTGATGGCGTCAGTAAACAGAATTAATTTCGCTTCCAGTTTTTCTAAACCTTTACTCTGCTTTTTCATTTAACGTTAAATGAACAAAATGTGTGTGACTAAACTTCAAACAGAGGAGTCAATTTAATTGGTACGTTTCCTTTTCCTTAGTGTAAGGCATTGTACCAGGTAATGCATCTGGTTAAAAAAGGTCAGTCTCATTTGGGCACATCTGGTGGGCATTATCACTCACATTTTAAGTCATAGAGTGCATTCCTTCTGAAAGAGGAAAGAATCAGGGGGCCTCTCTTTGGAACTAAGTATAAAATTGTTATTTTTAATCACATTTTTAAAGAATTTAATTAGTGAAAAGCTAAGCTTACTTTCCTGAGGATACTAACATGCTTTTCTAATGCTTGGAAGGGTGGAAGGAGGGCAGGAGGAGAAGTGTTAATTACAAAGTATTGCTCTTATGAGGCTAAAAGGAACCTATAGAAGATCTTAACTTCCTTACAGATTCCTTCTTTCCTATAATGAAAGAGTTAATGTGTCTCTTATATGAAAGTGTTTTCATAATTAGAATAGACACAGGATGCCTTTTGTAGTTTACTTGAAGAATGAAAGATAAAAAACATAAAGATTTTTCATGCTTTAGCAGCTGAGTGAAAAAATTGTTATTTGGATGATCTTCAGGTCCTATATAGTTCTTTTGTCTAACATGACAAAATCCTTACAAATATAGAATTTTAATAGGTTATATTTAGTCAGGCCCACCACAAGTGAGAAGCTAACTCTCAGCTGATCAGCCTGTAACTTAAAGCAATTACACAAGAGGGAAGAGTATGCAGTGTCATCAGTTTCATCAGTTTGATGTGTGTCACTCCTTTTTTATGCAAGTGTCCAAATGAGTTCTGGACATAGAAGTGATTTGGCCTTCTGTTAATATTGGAGCTATTTAGTACCTACATGAACAGAGAAATATTCAAGGTATCGACTCCTATCAGATCTGTCTACATTTTTTTAAGATTTTTTTTAAACGTTGACTAATGATGAACAGTTAGGTAGCCTGAAAAAAATAGAATAAAGCTTCTGACTTGTCCACTGCACCTGCCTTAACTTCCAGTGTCTGATTTTGGATACACAGTCGTGTATATTACAGTCTTACCTCTGGAATTCACTTTCATGTTAAATGCTGCTTCTTACAGGCTGATACTTGTCAGTCAATTTAATTGAAATGTCACAGTGACCTTTGTATGAAATACTCTGAACTTACTGGGGTTTTTGGAAATTCTTTTTACTTTCATTCCAGTTAAAATACTTGAATTACCAGTATACAAAAAGTTCGTGCTAGTTAAGCTCATGAAACTGCCTGCTAATCGATATTACAAACAATATGTTTTTTGCAGATGTAGTTCAGCTGAGTCTGCCTGAAGATCAAAAAATAAGCACCACTGCAGCAACAGTGGGACAGAGCGCTGTCTTAAGTTGTGCCATCCAGGGAACCCTGAGACCTCCCATCATCTGGAAGAGGAACAATGTCATTCTCAACAGCTTAGATTTGGAAGATATCAGTGTAAGTAACAGAAAGTTCTTTTTAACAGCTTTTTACCAAAACCTCTCATAAATAATAGAAAAGTGATGCAAAACAAGCTACATACTCCTGCTGTTTCAAAGAAAAGAAATGGAAATGATATGCAACAAACTCCATCTGTTTTTATTTGCTGAGTATTTGAACTCCTGTTAAATATAGAGAAAATGTGTTTCACAGACCAATCATTTAAAAACTAAATACAGCAAAAAAAGCACACGAGGACTAGATTGCAGCCCAAAATACAGTCAGCATTATACATTCAGGATTGTACAGTCTTCAAATATTTAAAAGAAAAGAGAAATCTGGGACATGAACATTTTCATGTACAAACAGTTTATAATAATAACCTTCTTTTATAATAGTTCAATAGAAATATATTTTTTTCCAAAATAAGTATTTCATAATAAAATTAGTTGTTTTGCCTATTCCTCCAAATATTCAGCAGTGTATATGGTACCTCTCAAAGAATAAAAAATGGAATATTAGTATAATTTGTAAACTTTTTTTTCTGGAAGGCAAGTGTTTGCCACCTAACATTGCCATGACCTAAAAATACAGAGGAAAATAGAAAGTGAGGATTAGAATTGCATCTTATGGCAGAACTAAAAATAGGCTTTCATCTGTACTTTGTATGCTTCTGGATATGCTTTCTTTGTTTTGGCGATTTTATATTATCAAGGTTCTAAATGTGGACAAATTGTTACATTGGGAGTTGTGCTGTCTGTCGAGCCCAAGTGAGTCTGAAATCACCTGAACTCTTATGTTTGTGGAATATTGCTACAATCAAATACCTACTTTGTCTATTTTTTTTTTTTTTTAATTAATGTTTTATTTTTAAGGTGGAAATTGTTCCCACACATCATCTCTCTTTTATTTCTGGTTTTGTTAGTTCCGTTAATAAACTGAGCTGCCTCACAGTGGTGCTTTTTGAAATGAGGGACAATTTCAAAGCTCAAAAGCTCATCTTGCTTGAGCGATGGCTTTAAGTCACTTGAGGGGCTTAGGATAAACCCGACATCATCTGAAAAGTTCTCTGTTAAATAATAATTGCTTTTTTAGTTTGATATTAATCGTATGACTGACACTGAAAAGTGTCTTGCCCATGTTGACAAGATCCTGTCTGCAGTGTTTGTTACCTTTTGTAAATATTCATGATGTTCAAAACCATTATTTGGAGTTCTTACTAATCAATTCTAAGTGTAATCCTGGCATGAGCTGTAGATAGAAACAGGAAGATGCATCTGTACACACAGAAATAAAAGGGAAATGATGAATGGAAATGATGAAACTAACAGCTCAGCTTCAGATGGAAAGGTTCAGTTGGCTTTTTTTGCAGACATGAAAAGAGCAAGTGTTTTCTAAGCTTGATACATACATTTTTGAGTATAAAAAATGCCAAACAAAAAATAAAACAACAAAAACCAAGCGAGAAAGTTCTTGTGCTGGGTGCAGGTGCCCAGGAATTGGCAGCAGGGGCCACAGGTGGGGCCTCTCAGGGAAAAGGACAGGGGGTGTCCCGTGCTGTATGCAGCCAGTCCCAAGAGACCATCGGCAGGGCAGCTGCTCAGACACACTCGTAGCACCTCTGAAAGAACGTTCAAAAAAGGGCATGAAAAACCAGGGAGAGAGAGAGATTAGAGAACAAAAAAGAGCAAGAAACAGCAGAGATAAGGCTGGAGGAGCAGAAGGTACTCCTTGGTGAAGCAGATATCCAAAACATCCACATTGGAGCAGGTTTATCCTGAAGGACTTGACCAATTGCCTGACCTGTCTGGTGGTGTTCTATGATCCAGTGATGACAATTGAAGACAATTGTTGACAAGGGGAGATCAACAGATGTTACCTGTCTAGACTTCTGCACGGCCTTCAATTCAGTAGCACGCAACATCCTTCTCTCCAAATTGGAAATGGATGGATGGATGGATGGATGGATGGATGGATGGATGGATGGATGGTGCCAGAGGTTATGGTCAACAACTCTGTGTCATTGTGTCTAAGTGGAGGCCAGTGACAAGAGGTGTCTCTCAGGGATCTATCTTGGGAGTGGTGCTCTTCAATGTCTCTGTCAATGACACAGACAGTGAGATCGTGTGTACCCTCAGCAAGTTTGCAGATGACATGAAGCTGAGTGGTGCATTTGGCACATCTGAAAGATGGGATGCCATCCAGGGGACCTGGAAAAATCTGAGAAGTGGACCAAAGGAACCTCATGAAGTTCAACGAGTCCAAGTGCAAGGTGCTGCACCTGGGTCAGGGCAGTCCCAGATATGAGTGCAGACTAGGAGAAGTCATTGAGAGCAGATGAGAAGGACTCTCATGGATGAGAGCTGGACATGAACCAACAGTGTGCACTCACAGCCCAGAAGGCCAGCTGCATCCTGGGCTGCATCAAAAGAGGAGTGGCCAGCAGGTCGAGGGAGGTGATTCTCTAAATTTCTAAATTTCCCAAGATCAAGGCTGGTTTTGCCCACCATGGTAATTATTAAGCAATCTCCCGGTGTTCATCTGAACCCATGAGCTTTCTTATTCACGTTTCTCTTTTTTTCTGCCCCTGTCCTGCTGTGGGAAGAGGAATGAGTGAGACAACAGCTGGATGGGAGCATGGCTATTAGCCAGAGCACATTTTTGAAGTACTTATCACAGTTAGAAGAGAGTTGAGTATGGAATTGTGAAAACTTATGAGATGCCCACTTTGAAGTGAGATCGCAGTGCTGATCAGACATTCAAAGAAAAGTTGAAATTGCTAGAATTGGCCAGATTCATTTATATTTAATAGGAGAGGAGGAATGTGTGATGGTATATTGGGTTAACAACCCACAAACATTAAAATAAAGATGTGCAAAATGTTGCCTGAATGCTAGGATTATGTTGGTGCCTTCGTTTTGTGTACAAGTACAGTAAGAATTTTTAAAAGAATAAAAGCTTCCAGTGACAGGAATGCACAGTTCTGAAGATGACTGTGTTCATCATTTATTTGTTCGCTTAAAAAAATTATAAACGTTCAGGAATGTTTGGAAGTCTTCTTAAGCAAAAATTATATTACAGTTTAGTCCCTTAGATTTAGTTGTGATTCAAATACAGAAAGAGAAGGTCAGATTCAATATCCACGGAGTGAGGCACTAAAATTAATAGAGCTCAAATATATGTATATGTGGGATAGTCATCTGTCTTTGCAGATAAAGTAAAATAGGAAGGAAGAAAGAATTAATGGTGTCTGGATTAAAAAAAGAAACACCAAAAGAATGGACAGAAAGACATTGAGTTAGATTCGTCCCCAGACCTTTTTTTCTTCAAAATTTATTTTACAGTTCACTGTTTTCACAGATTTGATCTCTCTCGATTTATTTCTAGATTCTGTACTCCTTGTACAATGTCAGATGGCCCCAGAGGCAGGTACTCTAGGTTTTACTACGGCTGTATTATAAACTACAATGGTGTTTGCCTAACTCTGGGAATTCTTAATTTACTCAGTTATACAAGAGCCACGTCTGTGCATCTCAGGACTAATAATGCTGTGTAAAGGCCAGTACATTTTCTGAAAATAACAAGGCCAACACTGACTTGGGAAGATTTGGGTTTTTTTCAGTAAAATGCATCAAAGATCAACATAACTGGAAGTCAGCACATATATAGGAAACCAGTCAGACTAAGCAGTAGTGACAATGTGATTTTGTAAATCATAGCAAGTGCTCATACTTAGAAATTAAGCTTTTGCACTATCCAAGTCTCAAAATGAATTAAGCTATTTGCTTCGAGGAGGGACAAACTCAGAACAATATAATGTCCTGATGTTTTGTCAAATGGAAAAATGCAACAAGAAGGAAAGGAATCGAGGTCTAAACTGAAACTGATAGTTCAATTTATGGTTTGGGTTTTTTTAAAATATTCTACTCCTTTACTGAAAGTGTACAAGATGTATCTCTAAAGCTCTAAACTGTGGAGGGGCTAAAAATGAGTCTTGATAATGACTAATGTCTTGTATACTCTAACACATTTTAAAGAAATATTAAGAAACACTGTTTGACTTTCAAAGGATGATAATAGAAATTTGTGTTTAAGTGGTGCGTTTAAAAATGTTCTATGAAGCGTGTGTTAATAACATTACTGATAATATCCAGTTGATAATTTTAAAAGTCCTTAGTACTCCTCAACTCTTCTTATGGTACTAATAACTACTATTTGTGGAAGTACTGCATCTTGCTACTAATCCTTCTCTTACTGAAACTGATGGGAGGCAGGGATAATTAGCATCCGAGTGAAATTATGAAAAATTATATGCCTCTGCAAATTTTACTTAAATTGTAATATAATTATGCTGTGACTCACTACAGAACTGATATCACAGGGCATTTTGCTGATATTTCAGTACACATATAGAAAGGCTTTTTTTTCCCTTGCTATTATCCTGCATCTTAAATTTAATATTTGCCTTTCCCCTTTCTTCTTGTTTTTATCTAACCTACTATTCATTAGAGATAATAATTCCCATGTATGAAAAATAGTAGATGTATTTCCCAAATGCAATACGTATTACTTTTTTAGTGTTAATTCATTCACTTTTAAAAGTCTTCATAACTTATTTTACTTTATTGTTTTTCTGATATTTTATTCCAGCTTTGCCTTCAGGTTCTTTCCTATGCACGGGAGCAATCACACTTGTAAGATCTCAGCCCTTTTTCTTACATTTTTTGAAGATCTACTGAGATGATTTGACTACATGCAAAGTTCAACAGTAACTTTTCAAAATAGTGTCGTTCAACTTTTTCCTTTTGGTAAAAGCTCATAATATCTTTCTTTAGGCTGCCTTCATGGAAAGCATGTAATATTTCCATTTTGGGGGTTTTGAAGTTATGTATAGATCATCTTTTTCTCGAAACTTCTCATTTTTTTGTCTTGTTAAAATTAATTTGCACATTAAAACTGTCACTTTTTTGGTGAGAGTTGGCATTTTGTTCTTGACATATTTGCCCTTCGCCCACCAAGGAAAAACACAACCCAAAACAAGGTAATGGAGAATGTCACTAAAAGCTAAAATTCTCTAAAGAACATAATAGCTTCCATTCTGTAGAGTTCTGATCAGCAGCCGATGACAGAAAGGTTTCCAGATTGTCCAAAACACTAAGCACCTTTCATAGAAAGGACTCCAGACATCTGACTTCTTCTTTTTCTTCTAGCTTCTCATCCTTTGTTCCCCCTTTTATTATTCTTAAGAAAAAACTCAGGAGAATCTCATGAATTATTCCTTTCCACATTGTTTTTCTCCCATGGGATAGTATGGACCTGCACACAAGCTTCTCTTTTTCCATTGTTGAATTGTTCTTAATGCAACACAGTAATGACTTTAATACAATGGTTAGAAATATTAATGCCCTGTCTGAGAAAAATTTGTGTGTGTGTGTGTGTGTGTATGTTTACTTCTGATAGAATCCCAAGTGAACCATAAATGTCAGGGAAATATTCTTCGATCTTTTTTATCTGCTCCCCAAATCAGATAAAACAACTCTCAAAAGTAAAAACAAAAGAAAAAAAAAGTAAAAAGTTAGGATATAAACTAGAGGACTTAAATTTAAAGAAAGAGGAAAATTAATAGTCAAAACAGAATAGTGTCCTGGCTCTGGCCAGACATGGTCAATTTTTGCAATAACCAGGAGGAAGCATGTCTAGGACCCAGAGGGCATTCTATACCCCCTCATGTCATTTTTCAGGAATGGGAGAAGGGCTCCCTTTCGCATTGAGTTGTGTCGCAAAGGGAGAACTCAGGTGTTTGGGGGGTTTCTGTGGGTGCAGATGAGCAATCACGTGCGAAGCATTTGCTTCTTTTCTTCTTGTATAATCTGTCATTAGTATTGTTGCTGTTACTGTTTGTTGTCTTATTTCGCTGCTATTTCCAGTAAATCGTTCTTACCTCAACCCATGATCTTTCCCTCTTGTGCCTCCAATTCTCCTCTCCAGCTTACCGCAGGGGGAGGGGGTGTGACTGAACTCCACGTGGTTTGGCATGTTTCACTAAGAGCATTAAATTAGGGAGTACCATTTCTAAACCATGACAGAAAGATATTGAAAATTCACGTAAACCTATTTCTTTATTCTCAAATGTCCTAAAAGAGGGAAGACCTGCTTGCAGTCAATGCACTGACTTTCTGATTTGCTGCAGCAAGCTCTGTGTGCTCTTATTTCATTCCTGTGGAGGTTTTTCTCCTCCCTGAAGTTTTGCCATGGACCATCTTATTGTTTGCATGAGGGAAAGTGCAGAGGTCCTATGACATGAAGGGAGCACCAGAGCCTACTTCCCTTCAGAGGCGATGCTCCTAACCTCTTCCTTTTCAGAAGTCAGTAATTCATAGTCCAACAATGAACAAATAAAACCGTTTAATTGTAGTACCATAGGCAAAAAGCTGCCAGTCCTGTTCAATACAAAATCCGGATCCTGAGTTTTCACTAGTAAATTGCAATGCAACAATTTCAGTGTGTGATCTTCTATGTGGTATTCTGTGTGTTACTACCAGGATATATATATATATATGAAGTTATATATGTATAAGTTATGTATGTATAACTTCATATATGTGTGAGGTTCATTTTAAAAGCCTAGTTGCATGTTTTCCTTGTACATTATGCCTATGACACCTCTTAAACACGTTACATCTCTCTCAGATATTTTCTACTGACTTTTCTGATGAGGTGGTTGGATTTGATTAACAGTGACTCATCAAAGTCAGCATGTTTCTATTTTTATCTATGTTGAATTGCCCTTTATCTGTTACACAGTTTTTCTTTTAAGTAGGATGTGTTATTACCTTTTCTTTTGTATTTCATGGGTTGAATACCGGTTTTGTTTTGTTTTTTTTTTCTACTCCACTTATGATCCGATTGTTGAGAGATGCCTCTGCCTGAATTAAGGTCAAATGAGACCATATGCCAAAGTCAGTAGTATGGATTTTATTTAACAGTAAATGTGAGGTACAGAGATAGAAATAGGAAGGAGAGGGGGAGGGGGAGAGAAGGAGAGAGAGATCAAGCAGAAAATAGTCACCACACTGTGGATGCAGAGGCATCCCATTGGTCCTTCTTTACCCTGGTCTTCTCGGTGGTGGGGGTCCCAGAATCATTCTGGAGGTACCGCTTTTATGCAGTCCAAGTTGTGTGTATCCATGGGTGAACACAAATATTCCCATAACTTGGGGTGGCATGTGTATAAGCAGTTGTTTCCTGTTTCTCTGCTCTTTTCTGTATATGTATATAGAGATGCAGGTTATGTCTGCATTCAGTATTGCTGTTACTAGCAAATTCAGTTTGTGCTATTAATTTCTGATTAGTTCATCAAAAAATTGCAGTTTGTTTTTTATGTACGGTTATAGACTTACTCTTCTCACTTCTTCTGCTGTATACATTCCATCAACTGGGTGAAAACCGGCATAATTTCTGAGTAATTTTATTACTAGTTACGTATTTATTTCTCCGACTTGTCCAGGTCATTTTGCAGTAGTTTTGCTATCCTAGTAGATTTAATGCTTTTCACAGCTTTCAGAAGAAGTATGTGAAAGGGTTTTATAGTACACAAAAAGAATACTAAGCTTTTCAGGTTAGTATTTTTGAAAAGAAGTCTTGAAAGAGCAACCTAGACTACGCTACAGCTTGCAGTAAAGGTCACTCCTTCTTAAGAGCATGAGAAAGATGCTTTGTTAATAATGGCCTCCTATGTCTCACAGTCCTGACTTTCCAATCATTGCTATAGTGCATTAAATAGGAGGGCCATATCACCAGCAGTAAAAGTGCTTTGATATCCAGGAGTCTGTTTTCATTGAACAGAGAGGCACAGTTGCTTAAATAAAAATAAATTTAAAAAAAAAAATCCTTTCTGGCCCACCATCACAAGCAGCCCAGGAGGAAAAATTAGGATGGGTAGGACATAATTACCTATTGGGAACTTAACTCAACTGGCATTTATATATTTTCAAAACTAATAATAATAAAAA
>VZTA01022506.1:0-17643 GCA_013398855.1 Mohoua ochrocephala | reverse complement strand
AAAAAAAAAACACCACAGAAGTGTACAAAGGTATTTACTCAGTACTGACTCAGAAAGAAAATTGCTACCCACCTGAAAAATAATTGGTACCACTACTTGCAAAAGTGAACATGAAGCAAATTGTTTATCTAGACCAAGTCCGATCACTTTGTGAACTCTGACTGGATAACAACAGAAAAGGATATATCTGCCATGATTTTCAAATGATGATATCTAAGATTTCTCTGAATCAAACTGGTCAGTGATCTGTCTACTCATATACCTGACACCATGTATCCAATCATATCTAAGTTTAATTGGATCTACTTTAGCTCAGACTGACTTCCCTTTCACCTGTTAATTTTATCACCTTCATGTATATTCTCCCTTCCTTTCTTTTTCCTTTTTACACCATTCTTACATAGCTATCTTTGTAATCTAGAGCTTCCTTTTCAAAAGTTTACATTCAGAACTCTTTCTGTTTGGATATACACAAGAGCCTTTGTATCCATGGCAGAATGTTTTCATTGATCTGTTCAAAAGGAGAGATAAAATAAACGAAAGGGTTTCCTAATTTAGTATGATTTGGGAAATGGATCCATCAGTGTTGTCCATCTGATTCTCCTTTCATGTATGCCTGGCTTAAAACTACAACCAGAAGTAGGGAAGTTGAAACAGTGCTTCTAAATAATACCTAATTGGGTTTGGTATAAAAAATTGTCCTTGAGTAGGGAAAATTCAGGTGAGCTTATAGAGGATCACTGAATCTGCATTCTTTATTATACTTTTATGGGTAAAGTGAGATAGAAGTGATTGGATTTTTTGGCCATTACTTAAAAGTATCTACTAAATATGTTTTGGTTTTGCTGACGAACATTTTCCTTCTAGAACTTTCTAAGGAAAATATAGTAATGTTTTCAAATGACAAGTATTTGCATATAGATACTTAATTGAAGTCTTGAAGAGGAAAAATAATTATTTTTTTTACATAGAAAATAAATTTCAGAGTACCTTAACAAAAGGAAACATTCTTACCACTCTCATGTGAAGTATGTTATCTTGTCTGGTTTAAAAGTGGATTTATGCATCCATTTACTTTTAAGAATTTTAATAGCAACAATTTTTAAGCATTTTATTTCAAATTTTTCTGTTACTTAATTGGAAGGAGGCTATGTCTTCCTTTGTAGAATTTGTGCTCCTTCCAGGCAAGAGTCTGTCTTTACAGACCTGTTTGTGTTAATGAGAAATCAAATGGAATTGCCATACTCTGACACAGTAAAATATCGATGCCATATGACTTTTGTCTACAAGATATTTAAAATTTTTTGCAGCAATTTGGCAAGTGTCATGAATTCTGTGCAGTTCCTACTATTGTAACTTATAGTTAATGAAAGATGACTGGAATCCTGTTTTGCCTTCACATTTTTAACATGATACACATTAGTTTTAACATCAGACAAGAAATTCATTCATGAAAAAGGCTTTGAAGTTTAACCTGTGATTACTGAACAATTAGGATTTCAAAAGGAAGGCAGGGAACTAAAAAGCTGCCTTTTCTCCCACCCCTCTGTATTAACAGAGACCTTATTTCTGACACGGATTCTATGATCAATTGGCAACAGCTAATGATTGGAGTAAAATATAATAGAAATCAAGAGTTAGCTAGAGAAAAAGAACTTCTGTACATTTCAGTCTTCCAAAGCAAGACTGTACTGTATATAAGAAAAAGAGCATATAATGGTATTTCAGTAATGCAGTTTTATATGGTGACAATAGCAGAGAATCTTTCCAATGACTAGTGCTGTCCCATTGTTTAAAACAAAAGCAAAGAATGAGGGTGAAAAAAGAAAATATGGTGTATCCAGCTTCATGTTTTGTAAAGGACGTGTGCTTCTAAAAAAATTTTGTGCCCATTACAGAAAGCAGTACTTAAAAAAGCAAAACTTAATTACAGGAGACAAATATTAACAATAGTGGTGTACTGAGAAGGAAAACTATTTCGGTACCTCTTGTAGAAATTGGAAGTGTATTAACAACGAGTTAGCTATTGTTGCAACAGAAGAGAACTTCTTACTGTGATTGGCAGAGCAGTAGTAAAATTGAAGTAATGGATGTCTCACAGAAGAGAGAACCTGTTACTCCGTTTAAAGCGAGTACAGGAATATGGTCATGACTCAGTGTGATACTCTCATTTGCATAAAAATTTTTATATAAGTGTTTCATTTAACTGGAGTTTATGGTCTTATTTTTAACAGTGCAATTGAAAGTACTGTGTTCAAATTTTTTTTAGAACTATTGTAATGCACAGGAAACACGTGTACCTCAATTATGCACTTTGCTTTTAAATAACACACAGTTTACCTGCAAGTAGCAGGATATGGTAAACTTTCTATGTATAACAAATAGGAACATTTAATAAGAACAAAGTGTCTAAATATCAGCAAGATTTATTTGTTAATAACATCCAGAAAATATTTATAATGACTGTTCACAATCCCTTTTGAAATGGGGAATTTCCAACCTCATTTTATGACTTAAACACAGATTAGATGTAACAGAAAGAGATGTAACAGAAAGATGTAACAGAAAGAGATGTACCAGAAAGAAGAAACAGAAATATCTTATTGGTAATAATGTGTAGAAAGTAATGAGTTTTTGTTATTCAGCATTATGCTATTGTCTTTGTATATGAACAGTCATCAAAATATGTGATACCTGTGGGCTTACCATAACAACTTGGCTTCATATCAGTAAAAGAACAGAAGTCATACTTGGTACAGCTCTAGAAAATGTTTGTCAGTGCCACCATATGCTGAAAAATTTTATTTTTTTACTGAAAACTTTTTGATCACTGTAACTTTTCTTATTTTATACCAGGATGTTCTTCCAATGGCCTACAGCTAACCTGACCAGAAACCAGAACCAGACAACACAAAGGCGATAGTAAAACGTATCATAATTCATTTCTGTAGAGAGGGAAAACAAAACAAACAAAAACCCTACCTCCAAAACAAAACCCAAATTTTTCCTGCATAACTAGTTTCTGTGGTTACAGTAAAAGGTTGCTGCTAATGACCTTGAAGTGTCTTTTCTTTCATTGATGTCAAGGAATCAATCTTGCCTAGTAAAGATTTCTTGTGATAAAGAATTAGATTGATGGACATGGATTGTTGTATTAGTGGTTTGAGCAAAGGCAATGTGTGTGTGATGCTCAGATAACTAAGATTGGTATTAAATGTAAATTGTCTCAGCTTTCAATAACTTATTAACATAAATTCCGCATCTATTTGTAGTACTCCAGCTCATACTGAGTGCTTAGTTCAAGTTGACTGGAATTTGCTGTTTATTTAAAAGGCTCTAAGAAAAATATTTCACAAGTATAGAATGTGTCAATCTTGGCTAAACCCTTAAGTGAAGCTGCTGTGCTGGCATTCAAGCTGCCAATATTTTGACTTTATAAGAAAAGAGCAAAAGATGGACAGAGAATGGATGTCACTCACTTTGTTGTGTGTAATTGAAAAAAAAGTTTCATATGGGAATTACATTCAAAGTCTTTCTAAGTATGTATGTGCCCATTTCTTGTATAACGTTCTTGATAACAAGCTGACACAAGTGGCATCGTATTAATAATCCAAGTACTGTGTGACTGGCCCTGTTTTCTTTCTGCTGTTGTCTTCAGTTCATACATTAATGCTGTGTTTAAAATGAGAGATCAACTTGAAGAAAACTATTCAAGTTATAATATGCTTTTCCCCCCCCCTTGAATGCTAAAGTGAATCATTCTGATTTTGTAATAATTTTAAGGTACTAGGTTTATTTTTTTTCTTTTTTTTTCTCCCCCATATATCCTCTTAAGCTGCCACATAGTAGGGGATTCCTAACCAATCTCTATCTTTTTTGGTTTAGGTAGTTTTCTTTGCAAGATATTTGAAAGTTGTTTGAAAAGGTATTTTTTTGTCTGTTTATTGATTTATCACATGTACATAAAGGAGTTTGTGACAAACCAAAATTTATCCGACAGGGCTTTTGTAGATTGCAAAAACCTTGAAGTCACTCTACCTACTTGTCTGTCTCACTCCTGGATATTTCATAAATACATGGGATTGACTAGATAATAATTGGATGAAAATTTGAGTAAACAAAAATTAGGGGCTGTTTTCTTTATTTTTTTTTTTTTTTTAGATTCTCTTGAGTTTATAAAGAAACATCTGGAGAAATTTGTTTCTGTGAAATAAAATGAGTTATTTTAGTTTAAGATGAGTGCAGTTCAGGAACCAAAGATATGAAATTTTGTCAGCATAAGAAAAGCGGTTTGGACTCGCGGAACTAAAACTGAAATCCAGTGGTTTATGCAATAAACTTTATAAATTTAAAACAAAATAGTTTGTAATCTAAAGATTTGAAAACGTATTAAATCTTAGCACAATGTAATTATATAGTGTGATATTTTTAGAATCAGAAAAAATTAGGAAGTACTCAGTGACTTCTTTGCACTCTTTCTACAAATAAAATGTCTTTAAAGAAGGAAAGTAGAAATGGGGATGCTCTTGGTGAAAGCTTATTCCACAAATGTAACTCTAAACTGAGTCACCCTAAAGGGTAAATTACATCAGCACTTCTGCTTCTCTGGGGCCTCTTAACAGTTAGACACACTTTGGAATATGATCCAAGTAAACTGCGTAGTGCAAAGCTAGTTTCTCTTTGCAGAGCAAGCTTGGAGTGTAATAATAAATACATCTAAAATTAAAGCTGATTAAAAAAAAAAAAAAAAGAAAAAGAACCGTTTGGGAGAATGATAATAAACTGTGGTGAGTAGGTAATTGTTATTCATCTCATTGGTCATGAGGTTTACTTGAAAAATATATGAGAAATTAATGTCAAATAGATTTATCAAATTAAATCTGATTATATAACAATTTGTTTTGTTAAAAAGGAATAAAAGTTAAATGGTATATGAGTCATTCTGAAGAGCTCTATGTAACATGAAGCAATAAAAAAGACAGCTGTATCAGAGCATGCTGAATTTTCCATTTAAAAAATACTGCATCTACTCAGTTGGAGATTTTGAATGTCTAAATAAATTTGTAGTCCTTATTGCAGATTCATAGCAAGATAGCGTAAAATTACAGAGTTTTTGGGGAAGTAAAAGGTTAGTGATGTTTTATGGCCAGCCTCAAGAGCTCTAGTACTTTGGCAAAGCTCTCACTTATGTCTAGTGTCTGCCATAAACAAGAAAAAAAATCCAAATTCTCTTTACACATCTACATATCAAATGAAGTCATTATTCTCAGTGGTGATCTAGCATTTTTATGCGTTTATGCGTTTTAGACTTTTTATGTCACTTTTCTGTGCCATCCCTCTTCAGGTTCTTAGGAGGCTTGAACATTATTAGATTTCAAAATAGCAAAACCAATTATTAATCAACAGACATTTTTTGAAAAGCACAAAGCAGTTGCATGTTTTCCATAGAATAATGGATATTACCATTTATTAGCTGTTACTTTTTCCTCGTGAAGTGAAATTGCAGTCCTTACTGTATCCTAGAGAATAAAGGGAAAATCATATATATCTAATTAATTATTTAAACAGGTACAGTGTTATTATATTCATTTATAGTCAGAGAAATAATCTTTTTCTCAGATCTGCTGAATACATCCAAATCCTACTGAATTCAGCTAACAGCCTGGGCTCATGCATTACAAAGTCTTATTTTAGGAAGCGAGAATAGAGGGTGACCTCTGCATTGACCATTTGTAATACAGGCTTAGGAAGGTATGCATGAAGACTTTCTCAGCATTGGAGATTTAGTTAGATGTTCTGAATTAATCACCAAACGATCACCGCTTTAGCCAGTCATCAGCAGAGTAAGGCTAGTAAAGCTGTTTTGCAGTAATGGAATACAGCCTGTAAAGTTCAGTCATTATTTGCTTTTGTCTTTCCGTTCCCCCCAGTGTCAAGAAAAGAGGAACCAATGAAACGCTTAGAATGTCTAATTGTAGCTAGGAAGTTTGTTTTCATGGTCAGCAGAGAGAGGTGGGTGGTAGCTAAAACAGTGAGCAATGGCAGATCCTCTGAATGGTCCCATGAAAGGATTTTGCTTCCCTGAGCTTTCTCAAATGACCGTAAAAGAAGCTTAGGAAGATTAATTTCCTTTGACTAAAACTAGCCTGCATTAATAGTCACGAATTGGTGTCTGGTATTACGTTCTTCAGAACAGAGTTTCTTTCAAGATTCTGTCACTTTGTACTGTACTCATGCTATATGTTACTATACTATACTGGTGCTTATGTTAAACTGTGTGCTTTCCTTCTTTAAACTTTGGCATGATTTGCAATTTTCTGTCAGGCTGATTCTTCAACCAGTGGACTTACACTAGATTCATGATTTGTTCTTATCACTGCTGTAAAATATGAGACTGAGAGAAGGTATGCAGAGTTTGTGCTTATGAAATGTAGGTTTTGTTTTCCCTCGTAATCTAGAAGGAAAACTTAAAAAAAAATCCTGGATTTCTGCCAAGTGCAATTATTTTCAGATTTCTTTGTGGACTATAATTTCTTTCTGACAGTCAGTAGCAAACTGCAGAGTTGCATTGCTTTGCCAATGTGAACAGAGAAACTGATTACTTGGCAAATAGGAGTTGTAACATTGACATTAGCATGAAAAGCCTGAGCTGAGTTTATCTGGCAAGTCAACCGTACATAAATAATTATTTTTAAGAATGTTTTCAGTTAACCCTCACAAGGTCTACTCTCTGTGTCCTTGTAATAAAGGAAGTTAGAGATACTGAAAAATGTGTAAAGTATGAGCAAGACTGTGACGTTAGTACTACTGGTACTTCCATGAGTTGGCTGAAATAAAATGCAGAAGGCTTGGAGGGATGTACCGGAAATGAAGAGGAATATGTATACTGCCTGTGTTTTACAAGCAAACAACATTGATCTGAAAAAATCTATTTGGTTGCAATTATTGATGCAGCTTTCCCTCAGCAAACCAATACAAAATTTTAATTCTTAGCTTCAGATTTTCTACCTGATCGGCTCAGAGACAGATGATGTGGGGTTTTTTGCCTTTTCCCATTAGAAAATCAAGATGTTCCTTTAAAAAGAAGGGAAATGCCCCCACACAGAGTGTGTTATCATTATAATTGAACTATTATGACACTGCTAACCATCAGTATTAAAAAACCTCAAACAGTATAATTTTTTCTTTTGTTGTAGATTTGTTAAAGACTGCAAATAGAAATAAAGATAATATGAAAAGCTATGAATTAAAAATATTTGGTGCTTGCTAATTCCATTTATTAAGGACTATTTTTTATAATAATGATTTTTATTTAAAAATAAATAATTTTTATAATTTTTTTTTCTGTTTGAGGATAATGTAAGTAAGAATTCACATCTTCAGTTCACATAGCCTATGTTCTTTTCTTTATTTTTTTTTTTTGAAATTATTTATACAAAACCAAAAACACTCAAAAAGTTATTTAAGATAGCAATATATGGGCAAAAAATGCTGGGAAAAAATACCAAAAAAAAAAAAAGGCCACGAACCAAACCAAAACCACTCCTAGCTTCTATGATGATGAACAAATTCAAGCAGTCTGTTTCATTATATGTTCTCCTGTAGGGAGAAAGCTGGGAACAGTCTTTCTATAGCTGTTAATGAAGAAGTACCAGCAAATGGTCATAAATTCTCTCATATGGAAAGTGTTAGCATATGAAAGCAAGTTATAAACTCCAAGGAAATAACTGCTGATTCAAAACCAAAAATCACCTTTAGTTTCTGTTTTATGAGCGGTAAGAGACCAAAGCAAAGATTCACTATCAAATTAAAGTTTTCGTATTATTTTGCTCATTATTCATAACATATATCATGATTCGTAAAATGTCAGCTTCTTCAGGAGAACAGAATTACAATGAAATCATTAAGATAATTGTTCAATTCTATCTTTTTAAGTATGACAAAAAAAATAAGAGTTTCTCAATGTAATTTTGGAAGTACCTTGCCATTTCTATTTGAACAGTAGGAGAACAAAAATTGAGCTTCTAGCAATTTTTTTTGCTGTCATCAAATATATTTTCCAAAAGGTAAAAAACCACTTTTGTGTATTTTTTTGTTGTTGATGTATGAAGGCTCTGTTTCAAAGATGTTTATGTGTCAGTATAGATACAGGTTTTTTTTAATTACTTAGCTTGTGAGTTAGTCAATAAAACACTAAATGCTTGTCAACATGCAGTGTCAAATAGCTCTGTTTGTACTTCACCATCCCTTTTCAAATGCTGCTCACAACATTAAGTTCACTTTGTATTGAGTAGTTTGCTTTAATTAACAAAACAAACATTGAACTCAGTATAGCAATAACCTAGGGACGATTATTTTGTAGCTGTAAAAAAACCCAAACCAACCAACCAACCAGACAAAACTCACCACTACCAACAAAAAATGCTATCCATAGAATTCTGACTCTCTTGAGTGTCATCATGTGTGAATTCTATTGAAATACTAATGTAAAATAACCACAGGGGTGTTTCATCCATTGTTTCTATGAAAAAGAAGGGAGAAATCATAACACAGACTCCCATTTACTTAGAAAATAGCTGTGGTTCCTAAAGATGTCATGTGCTGCAGTGAATCAGTTAAAGGGCTGTAACAGGTAAGTGTGCTTCAAAGCAATGTCTAATAATTTAGCATAAGGAATGGTAAAGTAAACTAGTCTCCAGACTGCATTGCAGCAGCTGAATTTTTATACACTCTATCCTTTGCCCTATTTTGCTCACAAATACATTTGGCAGAGATTAGGCAAAAAAATCTAGACAGCAATAACAATATCCATTTTCCAGATAAAATGTAAGTACCTGTAGTGTGGCTCTTTTGAATCGCTGTTCTTTCATCTTCCACTAATAATGTTGTTGAAGAGGAACACTTTGAAAACATGTGTTCAGCTAGTAAGGGGGGAAAAGTAAATTGATCTTCTGCTTCGTATATTTTAGAAAGAGATAAAGATCAAAAACATCCAATAAGGAAGTTTTTTTGAAGTTCATCAGGTGGGTTATTCTGAAGGGAAATCCGGTGGTATTGGTTCGCATCATCAAAGGTAAAAATGAAGTCTTAAATAGGGTCCCTTTTTTGATCTCTGCAGTGCTAACATGTAATGGTATATTGAAGTTTTGGTAGAAATATTTTCCGTGTGACCAAAGTGCTAATATGGAAACCTATCATTATCTTAAGAAAGTCAAGTCATTGATAGTATTACCCAGTAGGTTAATTTTTAGGCGGGTTGTTTTCTTCTTCCAAGGAACAACTAGCAGAATCACTGGAAGCACGGAGTTGTTCAATGTGAAATTTAGTTGCCCACACATCTTTGGATGAAGAAATACAGTGAGACATATGTTTTTTGAATAATATTTTGAGTGTATTTAAAGAAAGAAAACTGAGAAATTAAAGGGAATTTCATAGACGTTTCAGTTTTCATGTTTAAATTTCAGTCTATAAAAAGACTCAAGATGTTATAGTGGAAGTCATCTTGAATGAAATATGGGATTACGTTCTCTGGGTAAGAACAAAAACTGGAAAGTGAGAACTGAAAAAAATAAAAACCAATAAATTGGGAAAGCCATAGGTGAGATCATGGAGGAATGCAAGTACAGTCACAATGAACCAGAGGTTAATGTAGCCCAGTATTTTGTCGTTGATAACATCCAAAAGATAGAATGTAAGAATAAGGCAGCACACAGTAATATTTTCTATCAAAGTTCTTTTACTGTGCAACTTAAGGACTTCCTGAGTGAGGTATTGTAGCTGAAGTTTTTGCTTTTGCAAGCTTTTGATAAAGCCTTCAATAGGATTTGAGGAATTTATAGAAAAGGTTACAAAGTTTGTGAAGAAACAAATAAGGAAGAACTGGTTGGAGATATGAAGGTGAGGACAACATTGGCCGCAGTGACTATGAGATGGCGTCATCGAGGAGCCTAAGAGGAGACAGCAGGGCGAAAAGGAATACAACCATGGGCTTCAGGAAAGGAGAGTTCAGCCTGTTCAAGGATGTGCTTGGAAGAATCCCGTAGGAGATCATGCTGAAAACAAAAGGGGTCTAAGAGAGATGATTGATTTTCAAGGATGTGACCTCCTCTATGCTGAAGAACAGGCTTTCACAATGAACAGTAAATCAAAAGCAGCCAGAAGTCTGTATTAATGAACAAGGAGCTCTTGACAGAATTCAAATAAAAGGAAAAAGGTGTAAGGAACAACAGGTGACCCAGGAAGAACATGGAGACTCTATTTGAGTGTGCAGATAAGGAAAGACAAAGCCATCCCAGAACTGGATCTGGTGAGAGACATGAAGGTCTGCAGCGTTTCAGGACTATATCAGCAGCAAAAGAAAGACAGGGCAAAATATGGACCTTTTGCTGAGCTGACCCAGTGCCAAAAGACATGGAAGACAATGATGCACTAAAAGCCTCCTTTGCCTTGGTCTTGACCACATACACTTGCTTTCAGGAATCCCAGGTCTCTGAAATCACTTTACAGCAGTAGTGCTTCTGTAATGTATCACTGAATCTAATGAGAGGAATTGAAGAAAAATGAGGATTTTTTTTTTTTGTGTGTGTGTGTCTGTTCATTACAAAGGATGACAGCACTTCTACAGGATGTCATTTAACTTGTTAATTTTTGTAGAGATTTAGTTTTTCCCTCTGGATGGATCCAATCCTCAACAGCTTTTCTTCTGCAAACAACTGTCATAGCTAAATAAACATATTGCTTCTGCAGAGTTCAACTACTTGTTAAAATAAAAGTTGTATTTTCTTTTGCAGTCACAATATATGTAGCAAGATTAAACAACTCCACCATTCACAAGTATAATATTTGAATTTCAGATTACCGTCAGATATTCTGATTTAATATTTGTGATGTCTGATATTTGCATCACAGCTTTGTTGCCAAGATGATGAGCATAATTACTGTAGAGATGTGGGCTTAATTATGATAACCTTGTTTTTAATCTTTCCTGGTAGGATTTTGGAGATGATGGGTCCTTGTACATCACTAAGGTTACCACAACTCATATGGGAAATTACACCTGCTTTGCTGATGGGTATGATAAGCTCTATCAAACTCATATTCTCCAAGTGACTGGTAAGGAAAAATGTTCTAATTATCAAGTCATAAGAAATTTGGATTTTGTTAAGCAGATCTGTTGTTGCTGTTTTACTTTTTTTTTGTATTGTGTTACAGCTTAATAGAAAAAGATATATAATTTGTTCTTCTTTGTTCTCCTTCAAATAACCATAAAAATAATGAAACACAATAATTTTAGTTTATTGCTTCCGTATCAATAATAACTATTAAAAGGTGTAAAAGATAGTCCAGAGGACTTGCTTTGCACCTGTGATGTTATGCAGAACAGTAAGTGGTTTATATATGCGTATATACAGAGATAAAGTAGTTTTTGGTGTTAATTTAGAAACCTGGAGAACACATTGGGAAAAATAAGTATGTAAGTTTCTTGTGTTAATAATGTTTTGTTGAATATAAGATTAATAGAATGCACTTCCCTGAAAATTTTGTTTTTGATGTAGGCTTCTAAATTCACATTTATGATACTGAAATCCACGATTTTAGTAGATTAACTTGAGGCACCTGGATTTGAAATCTTGAGCTTTACATTTTCCTACATCTGTTCAAGTTCTGGGTAACACTTCATTGAATTCTGTACTTGGACAAAACTTAACTGCTTCATTACTGGTGCCCTGAAGACAGGCAAAGTCTTCTCTAGAGCTTGTGTACCCTCTCCTTTTTCCTATATGCAACTTATTTCCTAAATTATTTTAAGCAGTTCTTTTCCACTGATGAAGGGTCTACTTTATCACCAGTGAGTTTTAATGTCTTTTTTTTTTTGAGTACTTTCATTGTATTTCAATTCATATTTACCTTTGACTCTTAAGCCTCCCTTTCTGCAGTAAACTACCAGTGTTTGTCATTCCATGTTGTTACTTAATCCTATCCAGAATCATGTTTGACCTCAATCGTCTCCAAATTTACTTTGCATTAAGAGGCTCTGTTTCTCTCCTGAGGCATACTCTAGCCCTAGTTTCCTGGCCACTGCTGTTACAATCGTTCTTTGTTTTGTTAGTTAGCAATCAGTTGCACAAACCCTTATTAGGATGACTTTTTTTGACATCTCATTCAAGAATGCTGAAATATTTTCTGTTATTCTTATCTTTCATGTATATACATAAGAAATACAGCTTCCAAGATTATTTTGACTTTTAATATGATTCATTCTTCTTTTAAACGCCTTTTTCCCCTTTTCTGTTTTTAATATCTTCACATTTTAAATTACTTTGACCTTTAGTGCTTGTTTGCAGTTCTATAAACATGTTGTCTCTGCTGTTATGTTCCTCCAAGAAGCTGGCTTATAATATTTATCTATCCATATATTTCAACTTTTCTTCCCCAACTTCTTCCCCTCCTGACCCACAACATATTGTACATAGTGTTGTCCCTGAGCTGATACATGGCATCAACATCTTTTCCTCCGAATTTTTCTTCTGGGATTATTTTCTGTCATTTAGAAAGTCAGGTAGCAACTACGGGCTAAACTAGTGAGAAGACTGAAGTGCAGTTTATTAATATTTTAATTCCTGCAGACATAGCAGTTATTGGCAAGCTGAACACATTAATAGGTTCTTGACCAACATTCTCCTCTGTTTCACGTGATTTGGTTTACCCTAATTTATTTTTTAAATTATATTCTTATCGACACATTCCTTACTGACACCAATGTGTAAATAATCCCCCAGAGGTGCACAGCAAGAGGTAAAATACTAGGATTCTTCATGTTTGGCTCAGTTCAACACATAATGAGGCAAAATTCCACTTAAGTTGAAGAATATATTCTGCAAGACTGGTAAATCAAGAAATATAATTTGAGAGAGGTGAAAAATGTAGATTTTTCTGGTGATAAAGGGTCTGTCGGGAAATTGTCTTTTTCATCTGGAAACCACTGTAAACCTCAGATAGATGCTATTCCAAAAGCTGGCACTGGAATGGTACCTTCCTAAATGATTTTGGATGATGATATTTCGGGGAGCAAGAAAGAGGAAAAAGGCCTTTTGAGCAATAGGATTATTTGCTGTGCATATTGTGGATAAATGGAGTTAAATCCACTGAGATTAAAGGTCAAATGAACAGCTCTTCCACAGTTTAGATCTGTACTTCTAAGGAATAATCTTCTTAAGCAGAGGCATGATGGTCAGTACTTGGAGCTGTGATAATGACTAATTAGTATAATGATACTTGTATTAACTGGAGAGTCAGTCAAAAGGTTAATGGGATAATGAGACTACGTTGATCACAAAGATCTAATGTGAAGGTGCAATGAAAACAGTGTAATTAGATTTTAAGTTCTTTCTTGGTTTCCATTTATGTACAGCTATATATTTTTAGAAAAAAAAAATTCATATAGTTTAGGCTAGTACGCAATTATTGTATATATAAATCTGATTTACTTTTAAGATTAAAATCTAAGGGTTTTTTTTAGTTTTGAATGATCTAGCACAGTAGTAAAGAATAATGATCTTCCTTTGGAGTCTTAAAAATACACTTAATGAGCTCTGTAAAAGACTCGTTTTATAGTGGAAAAAATCAGTCTACTCTTTTACAAATAATATGGTAAAGTAAATATTGTAAGCAATACTATAAGTTGATATTTAACACTTTTTCATATAAACTACAAAAAAAAGTGATCAGGAAGGAGTAACTTTCATAACAATCTTAATTATTAGTGTTTACATGATACTTAAAACTTTCAGTACATACAATTTTGCGATTATACAGCTCAGACTATATGACTAAATGAATTTGAGTCTTTCAGTCTGATCTTTATTTTTCTTCTAATATATCAGCAATACTTAAATAAGATCGGCAGTTTTGATGCCTTAATGTAAAGAAAGGAGAGCCCAGTCCCTCGGCCAGATGTAAATTGGGAATGTGTAGTGTCTGAAGAATTGTTTGCCAGCTTTGTCTTTTCCAAAGTATCTAAGTTTAATAGAAGGATTATTATATACATCAATAGAAGAACCTAGTTCGCTATAGATATTACCTGTTTCTTTTTTAAGCATATGCATTCTCCCTGGATTCAAGACAGCTTGAATAGACTATTTTCTCCCTTCCCCTCCCCCATCAGACCCAACTGAAATAATACTCAAGAGGTTTTGTAGCAAATGTTAGAGGTATTGAATAATTACATATCCATCATATTTGGAACCAACAGTCTCACATTGCTTTTGGAATTGAAAGATAAGGGATATAGAATTCACTCAATTATGTGTTATATATTACTCTGCTAAATACAAACGTGCAGTGTCTCCCCTCCCTTTTTGCCCTATGTCATGATCTCTCCCTTGTAAAGTAAGCTTCTTTAGGTTAAGATGCTAGAACAGATCTCTTTGAAAGTCAGCGTGAACAACAACATTAATTGTGTCCTTAAAATTTCATTTCTGGTGATATTTATGGTCAGTTACACCAAAAAAACCCTCCAAAAAACAACAAAACAAACAAACAAAAAAAAAAGCAGGTGATTCAAATGAACCCCAAAGACTTTACATCAAACTTTTCACATCCAATTAACTTTTTAGACTGAGCCCACAACTGCACTTATATTTCAGTTGTCTGCATGCCTCAGTTGCACAGTTCTTTCTTGGTGGAATATTACAAATAAGCTTCAGGGTAATATGAAATAAAAGTTATAATGCAAAACAAGGGTTGAAAAACATGTCTTGTTGTATATGTAAACTATCAGACACAGAGTTGCTGAGGAAAGAGGAAAATGGCAGCAAACAGAGGAAAGATCGGGCAGGAAATAAATCCTATTGTCATGCAAGAAACCCCTGTTCCTATGAAAACAGTGCTAAAGGGAACGGGATCTACTATAAAAATTAGGGGTAGTAAAAGAAAACTCAGACACACAGAGTAGGTCCTCTCCTCACTTTCACATCTCCTAACAACCCTTAAGTAGTTAATTTGGTGACAACAACATTTTGTCATGCAGGGTGAGATTTTATTTGTTGGTTTAGGAAGAATTAGATTTGTTATAATACTTTCTAAAACTTTCTTAACAATAGTATTGCGTCCAAAATATTGCATGCCTTTTGCCCAAATAAAACTAGTTAATTCCTTTTTCTATTCAATGAAAATTCTTTGAAATTGGATTGTTAAAAAAAATTCTCTTCACATGTGCTCAGTAAAAGTCTGTCAAGGTGTGGCAGTTAAATACCCATAAAGCTTTATATGCAATGAGAATATTTCACTGGCACAAAAAGAGACGAGAAATATCCTGGCATATATAGTCAGAACACAATTAACTGCAATGTCTTGCTATTAGTCCTAAAAGTTGTTTCTGTTGCTGAAATGCTTGAGAGTATTCAGTGATGGCAATCCTGTCTCTAAGGAAGTGGAGGTCTTTGCTTTTCCAGAGACAAGGTGGAAGAATAGGCCATTTGGCTTTGCTGCAGTGGGAAATCTACAACATGAGGTAGGCTACCTAAAGGACCTTGTGTCAAGAAATGCTGAACAGGCAGACATGAAAATTGGATTTTAGGAAGTGAGGCAGAGTGAGACTGGGAGCTGAGGTGCCAAAAAACGTTCCGACCACTGAATGTGCAGTCAAGCGGGGCTCAATCTGAAGAGCACAGTGGGGAAGGCAAGGTCTCAGTATGGAGCACACAGATGCTATGCAAGAGGAGATAGAACAGGGAAGAAATGGAGAGGAAATAGGAGTGGGAATATCAGGCATGAGAGGAAAATAAAGATCCACATCCATGAAAGCTAAGTCCTTTTCAGAAAATCAATATAAACGTTAAATCTCTGATTTTTATGTGCTCTTCCTCTCAGCTGGTAGTCTAAGAAAAGAAAAGCCATATTATCTCATTTTTAACCTTCTCCCATGTTATTATATTACATTTTTGCAATTTTTGTGTTGGGGTTATGTTGAAAAGACCATCCTCTCTAACTGGGTTTAAAATATCCCTGAGACCTACTGATTTTTGCATCCCATCTGAGATAAAGTACATTTGTGTATTTCTTGCAATGTAGAACTGTAAGGCATTTCTATGATCTAATGGGACAACATGCTGAGACATTCCTTGTAAATAGTTGAATAGGATTTGAAAATATTTAATCTCATGCCAAAATAGACACAGTTAATTTTTGATCTTGTTGTCTTCTTTCATTATCAACTGGTACTTCATCCTCTACCCAGCTGTGTTTTGTGACACAACCTAAGTATTCCACATTTTTAGAGCTGCATTAAACAAAACTTCAGTGAATAGGAAATATACTTCTTTAATCTTATTACAGTTAGTATTTTTTTATTGTTAAAAACAACCTCGAGCAAGTTCTCTCTATAAAAAAATAAGGATAAGATAAATAGTTATTCATCTAAAAAATTTACATAGAAGGAGTTTTAAATCTTGCTTAACCATTGATTACCGATAGGAATATGTCCACTGTGATGCCATATGTCTTCTCTCTGACACTACTGATGTGTGGTATGTAGAAGATTTTTAATCAGTAAGCATGTACTGCAGCAGGTTTTCAAACCTTGGAAAATAGATGTCAACAACTCTTACATTTTGTTAATAAAGAAGCTCATGAGACTAGTCTTATACATAGGATCACAGAATCTGCTGAATTGGAAGGGACCCATCAGGATCATGGAGTCCAACTCCTGGCCCTGCACAGGACAGCCCAACAGTCATGCCATGTGCCTGAGGGCATTGTCCAAACACTGAATGAACTCTGTCATGCTTGGAGCTGTGACCACTTTCCTGGGAGCCTGTTCCAGTGTCCAGACACCCTCTGGGTTAAGAACTTTTTCATAATATCCAGCTTAAACCTCCCCTGACACAGTTTCATGCCACTCCCTCAGGTCCTGTCGCTGGTCACCACAAAGAGATCAGTGCCTGCCTCTCCTCTTCCCTTCACGAGGAAGCTGCAGTCTGCAATGAGGTCTCCCCTCAGTCTCCTTCAGGCTGAACAGACCAAGTGCCCTGAGCCCCTCCTCATATGGCTTCACCTCAAAACTCTTCACAGTCCTTGTGGCCCTGCTTTCTCTAACCACTCAATATCTTTTGCATATTGTGGTGCCCAAAACTGCACTCAGTGCTCAAAGTGAGGCCTCTCCAGTGCAGATCAGAGTGGGATGCACCCCAGGACACGCTTGGCCCTCCTGGCTGCCAGGGCACTGCTGGCATCGACCAGGACCCCTAGGTCCCTTTCTACAGCGCTCCTCTCCAGCACCTCATTCCCCATTTTATACACACAACCAGGGTTGCCCCATCCCTGGTGCAGAATCTGGCATGTCCCCTTGTTAAACTTCATACAGCCGGTGATTGCCCATCTTTTTGCAGGACCTCTCTGCCCTCGAGGGAGTCAACAGCTTCTCCCAATTTGGTGTTTTCAGCAAAGTTCCTTTGTATTCCTTCAAGTCTTGTGTCCAAGTTGTTAATAAAGATGCCGAAGAGAACTGGGCTGAGGATGGAGCCCTGTGGAACCCCACTGGTGACTGGATCCCAGCCAGATATTACTCAGCCAGATATTATTCACTTTAACTCTTTGTTCCTGGCCAATGAGCCAGTTGTTCAGCCATTATGTAGCACTGTTATC
>VZTA01022504.1:0-67900 GCA_013398855.1 Mohoua ochrocephala | reverse complement strand
TGTTATTGTTCATTTTTTAAATTATTTTTAACTGAAATTCATTTTAATAATTTATTGTTTAATTATGCATATGTGGTGGGTTGACCCTGGCTGGACATCAGGTGCCCACCAAAGCTGCTCTATCATTGCCCTCCTCAGCTGGGCAGGAGAAAAAAAATATAACAAAAGGGTCATTGGTTGAGATCTCTGGGCAGGGAGAGATCACTCACCAATTACTATCACAGACAAAATAGACTCAGCTTGGGGAAATTAATTTAATTTATTGCAATCAAATCAGAGTAGGGTAATGAGAAATAAAAAATGCTAAAAAATTTTCTCCTGTTCACCTCCTTTTTCCCCAGCTCAACTTCCCTCTTGATTTTTTTGCTTCTTCCCCCAAAGTGGCTCATAGGGGCAGGGACTGGTGGTTGTGGTTAGTTCATCACACTCTGTGTCTGCTGCTGCTTCCTCCTCACATTCCTCCCCTGCTCCAGAGTGGGTTTCCTCTCACAGGAGGAAGTCCTCCATGAATTTCTCTAATGTGAGCCCTTCCCACAGGAGACAGTTCTTTACAAACTGCTCTAGCATGGATCCAACCCACAGGGTGCAGTCCTTCAGGAACAGACTGCTGCAGCATGGGTTCCCTGCAGGGTTCCAAGTCCTGCCAGTAAATCTGCTCCTCTCTAATGGGGCCACAGGTCCTGCCAGAACCCTGCTCCAGTGTGGACTTCCCACAAGGTCATTGTCTCCTTTGGGCTTCCACAGTCTTCAGCACAGGGTCCTTCACCGTGTGCAGAGGGATATCTGCTTCACTTTGGTCCTCCATGGGCTGCAGGGGCATGGCTGCCTCGCCACGGTCTTCTCCCTGGGTGCAGGGGAATCTTGGCTCCAGTGCCTGGAGCACCTCCTCCCCCTCCTTCTCCACTGACTTTGGTCTCTGCAGAGTTGTTGCTCTAACATATTCTCACTCTGCTCTCTGGCTGATATTGGGCAGCAGTTTTTCCCCTTAAATCTGTTATCTCAGAGGCAATACCACCATTGCTGATGGGCTCAGCCTTGGCCAGCATCAGGTTCATCTAGAGCCGGCTGGAATTGGCTTTGACAGACGTAGGGGAAGCTTCTGGCTGCTTCTCTCAGAAGTCACCCCTGTAGCCTGCCCTCCTATCAAAACTTGTCCATGCAAATGCAATACAGCATAGTATGAAAAGAGAAGACAATACTCCAAACATAGAAAGACAAAATGATAACAAGCTTATCCAAGCACCAGTGTTCTGGAAACTGACTTTATAATCTTAGTTTCATTGGGTTTATGGATATTAGGGATCCTCAGAATGACACTGTGGAACTTATGCACTAACAGTGAGTTAACATCATTGTTTTAGTGAGAGTGACCAGAAGAAATATATCCATATCCTAAAATTCTGTGGTACAGAGCCACAACTGTATCAGAATTCAGGTTTCCCTTTGCAGATAATTGTATTTAGTTGGTCCTGTGCTTCTGAATAATGTCAAGAGCATCTGAAATAAAAAAAATTCTGAAATGATGATACTCAACATTTTATTTGATCCTGCAAAATTACAATTCTTAGTGATCGCTTTCTTCTGAAAAGGAGGAAGAAAATGCAAATAGAGCAAATCAAATGACATCACGTCAGAGTTTTGCAGTTTCCTTATTTTCCACAGTATGTCATATTTAGCATTAACATTAGCTACAAGTAATATTTTCTTTATTTTTAATTTGAAGAATTTATGTTCCATTTGCACATTTATAAAGTTCCTAAGACCCTTTAAGAATATATGAAGCTATTACTTCCAACATGGAAGACCAGCAATTCATGAGCCTGAGAGTTTCTTAACCTTCTTTGCAAACATGAAGCTACAATAAAATCTAAAATAAAATCTTCCCTGAGTCCATAGGACTAAGGAGTATCCTCACTGCAAATGAGATTCAGAATATCATGTTCCACTCGTTGCTGCAGGAAATTTCTACTTTTAGAAATCCCAGACTTTAAGACAGTAATTTAGAGAAGTCTTTAAGAAAAAAAATATCTCTGACAAATGAACAAATATTCCCCTCTATCTCTTTACACGTGAAACTCTGAATCAACTCATTGCTTTTCCTTTTCTATTTTTTTACTGCCATTTTCTCCCAACTCCTTTCTATTAATCAATAAATATTTTTAGCAGAATCAACTCTGGAAGGAGTGTAATCAGTCTTGATAACAGCATCATTTACTGTGCCAGTATCTAATAAAAACAAGCAGATATTGCAGTGCTGCTATTCAAAACAATGTCTGAATTATGATGTCCTTTTATTTTTGAGGGATTTCAGCAAACTTTTAATGAGTATTAAGCTAGTAGTATGTTGTGTAGCACTTTGAAATGTCATGTCAAACTTTTTTAAACTGATGTAGAATGCTGCAAAAAATTCTGAAGAGCTAGGTCTACTGACTAGTTTACAGCTATCAGATTTTCATTTGACATACACGTATCACGTTTCAATGCAACAATAAAATGAAATTAAGTTTGCTGCAGAATGCTAACTCTCATGATCTATTATAAGAACAGCAATTGATAACAAATTAGGAACCTGATGACTGGGAATAGGAAAAATTTAGAAAATTAAGACCTTTACAAAATGTAAAGTTTTCCCTGAAACAGTGGCACCTCTTTACATAGTATTATACACAAGAGATTCCTGCTGATTTTTACTGGTTTTCTGTAACTTGTAATATAATCCTTGTACAATTTGGTATAGCTCCTAATTCCTTAAATGTAACTGTTATGATTCTTTCTTCATCTTCTTTCATGATACTCATTTCACTGTGCTATACTTGCCATTAAAAAAAAAAAAAATTGTCTGCTTCTGCATGTCCATACGATCTTACATATAAATATATGGACATGCAAAAGGAGACAATTTCATATATATATATATATATGCTGAACAGTTTTACCAAAGAAGCAAATCCTTCTGAGATGATAGTTTTGCTTCTTTCCATTCTTAAAGAGGGAGACTTGTCTTAAAACGAAACAAACAAAAAAATCAAATAAAGGCATAGAGAGAATATTCCAGATCTGTATTTTTGTGACTTAGAGCCTAAATATTGCAACCATTTGGATGGGTCACTTACATCTCACTTACCTGTAAAAACATAGAATGGTTTGGGTTGATGGTACCTTAGATATCATCTAGTTCCAACTGTCCCACCAAGGGCGAGAATAACACCCACAAGACCAAGTTCCTCAAAGCCCCATCCAACCTGGACTTGAACACTTCCAGGGATGGAGCATCCACAACTTCTCTGGGCAACCTGTTCTAGTGCCTCACCTCCCCCACAGTAAAAAAATTTCTTTCTAAGCGCCAATCTAAATTTTTCCTCTTACAGTTTAAAACCATACCCTCTTGTCTTATCACTATCTGCCCATGTAAAAAACCATGCTCCCTCTTTCTTATAAGCTCCCTTTAAGTACTAGAAGGCTATAAGATGTCCCCAGAGCCTTCTCTTCTCCAGGCTGAGCAACCACAGCTACCTCAGCCTGTCTCCATAGGAGAGGTGCTCCAGCCCTCTGATCATCTTTGTGGCCCTTCTCTGGACTTGTTCCAACAGGTCCACATCTTTCTCATGCTGAAGACCCAGACCTGGGTGCAATACTCCAGGTGGGATCTCACAAGTAGAGAGGGAGAATCACCTCTCTCAACCTGCTGGCCGCTCATCTCTTGATGGATCCCAGGATGAAGTTGGCTTTCTGGGATGCGAGTTGGCATGCTTTCTGGCATGCTGTTTGCTCATGTTCAGCTTTTCATTCATGAGAACCCTCAAATCCTGCTTCACAGAGCTGCTACCAATGAGTTCTTTCCCCAACCTGTGCTCATACCTGGGATTACCCTGAACCAGGTGCAGCACGTTGCACTTGGACTTCTTGAACTTTGTGAAGTTCCCATGAGCCCATTTCTCTAGGTTGTCCAGCTCCCTCTGAATGGCATCCTTTCCTTCTACTGTGGCAACTGCACCACTCAGCCTTGGGCCAGCTTTAAACCTGCTGAATGTTCACTCAGTCTCGCTGTCTGTGTTGTTGATAATGATATTAAAGAGCACCAGCCTAAAGACAGAGCCCAGGGGGACACCACTTGTCACCAGCCTCCACCTAGATATAGAGCTATTGACCACAACTCACTGGCTGTGTCCATCCAGTCAAGTTTTAATCCAGCAAATAATCCACCTTTCCAATGTATGTCTCTCCAATCTGAAGGTAAGAATGGGAAGTGGGACCATGTCAAAGGCCTTACAGAATTTTAGGTTGGTCTTCTCTTGTCAAACATTGCAGTCACCCTGTCATGGAAGGCACCAGACTGGTTAGGCACAATTTTCCCTTGATAAAGCCGTGCTGGCTGTCTTGGATCACCTCCTTGTCTTGGACGTGCTTTAACATTGTGTCCATGAGGATCTACTCCATGATCTTAACAGGCACGGAGGTGAGGCTCACTGAGCTGTAGTTCCCTGGATCTTCCTTTCTCCCTTTTTTAAAAATAGGAGTTACATTATCCTTTTCTTAGTCCCTGGGGACATTGTCTTACTGCCATGACTTTTCAAATATGATGTTTGGCAACAACATCAGCCAGTTCCATCGGGACCCTTGGATATGTGCGTGCCATCAGGCCCCATAGGCTTGTGGCTGTTCAATTTCTTTAGTCTCAAACCTGTTCTTCACTTACAGTGCTATATAGTACCAGTATGTGAAGCAAAAGTTTAACTAAGCACCAACATTTGCACAACTATCAAATACGGTGTTGATTACTAGTGTTTTCATGTTTTGCACTGGAATTCTAAATCAGAAGAGAGTAGATACTGGAAGTCAGAGAGAATCTCAATAGCATGTATCCAAGTAGCATAATTGTTCTGGACTATATCCAAACTTTGCTAGTGAAATAGAATTTAGATGTTTTGGGGTAATGATATTACAATAAAGATACAATGTTTTATCTATAAAAGAGATGCTACCTAGTTATTTTTTATTGGATTGTAAAATATGATTGTATTTCCTATCATTGCCTGAAAATATTCCATAAATTTTAAGCTATTTGATATCATGGCTTGATAAGTATATCTTGCAGGGGAAAAAAAAGTAGATTTATTGTAAGCTTTATGAGCTTATACAGGCAGAGAATAACAATTATAAATAAGCTTTGTTGCTACAACTGAAAAACATCTGCTAATTTCTTCAAGGATAAAAGAAACATTCATGGTTAAAGGTGTGATAGATCAGTCTAAGTTAATGAAAAATATAAATGTTTACACATAATTTTTCTACTATGCTGGTGATATCTAATTCAAATGTACTTGAATATTAACAGAAACTATAATTATTTCTTCTTATACAAAGCCTTCAGTTCTAGATGAAATTTTCACTTTTTCTGATGATTCCAGTGAAACATTTAGGACTTGATCTCACTACCCTCTTAAGTCATGTGAAGAATCCCTACAAGATCAAAAAGATTTGAGGTGAGTCTTCTTTTACTGAAACAGAGGTATTCCACTCAGATATGAAGGTTTTTGGCAACTCTGATGCACATAGAATTTATCCTAATGAACTTTCTGAAAAGAAACTTTGGGAAAGTGGATTTTTTCTGTGAAAAGTGCAAAATATTCAACTAGAAAGAAAACTGTATGTTTAAAAAGCTTTTTTTTCCCTCAAAATTTTGCTTGTGATATTTCATTTTATCTGAATCTATGAGAAGAACAAAACCAATTATTTTGTAATATACCAATGACACCCTCAGGCACTCCCTGCAGCTGGAGATTTAGATAGCTGCATGTTTATGGGGGGGTTCTCTCTGAGTTGCCAGATTCCTTCTGATGACAACTTTTTATCAGGTGAAAACAAAGTTAGGTCTGTTCTAGCTGGGTGGGTAATGACCCCTAGTTGAGCTCACCTCTTGGGCTGGGAGGATGCCTGTCTCTACTGTGAGAACTGCTGCACCCCACCTTGTTGCCTGCTCTGTTCACAGTGCTCCCAGGAGCCACTTAAATCTTCTGCAGTTGCTCCTGGCGATGGTCTCACCACATCAGCCTCGCTTGTGAGCACTGCAGACTCTTGGTGGGTTGTCCACTCAGGTTCCTCAAATTCCTGGAGCCCTGTGCCCAACTCGTTCCAGTGTTCAGTCCCCAGAACTTACTGTAGCTGCTGTTGCTGGTGTTGCTGCTCACCTCACTAACTTTTTATATAGTCCATTGTCCCGGTTTGAGACAAATTTCGGAGGAACGCTCTGGGAGGAACGTCTCCTCTAGAGAAGGCAGATTACAGCCACCCCTCCTCCACCAGGTTTGGGAAAAAATTCCTCAAAGGATAGTGAAAACAAGGGAAAAAAACCTATTTATTTAACAAACACACGGGAAAAGAATAATTCTAAATAATAAAACCTCTTGCTATGGAGGAAAAACTTGGGAAGATTTTAGAGTTCGTTCTGTGGGTGTGGTCTCTCTCCCTCTCTCTCCTCTTTGGAGCTGGGTCGGCTCGGGCCCCTCTGGACTGAGGTGTGAGGCCTCCCACTGCGGTTCCGATGTTATGGTGTTCTGAACAGTCCAGAAGAGAAGGAAAAAACCAAAGTCCCAGAAAAAAACAAAGGAGTTGAACTCTCCGTCTCTCTCTTCCAAGAAAAAGAAGCCAAGAGCTGGGAAAAGCAGGAAGGTGATTGCCTCTGCTCTGCAACAGCAGGAACGCAGGGGAGTGAATGTCCTTGGAGCAAAACTGTTTTGAAAACTTTTTCTGGCTTTTTTCTTTGTCTCGCACCCAGTTTTAAAGACACAGAAAGGCACAGGAATCATGTCTGGGCCTAGAGCAGGCGATAGGGGATACACATCATAAAGTCACCCCATGACATCCATTCATCACTTAGTGTGATAGTTTCAAAAGGCGAGTTTTTTTCTGGTAATCTAGTGATCTTTTCCCACACGTATATTTTTACAATAGCAATTTCATGATAAAATATTAATTACAATTTTTTAGAGTGCTGTTAATTAATTTACTGAGCTTCCTTATCCATGCAACATGAATTTTATCTGTGCAAAGCCATTACTGAACTTACTGAAAATGTATTTTACTTAACTTTAAATTTTGAAGTGTGAGCAGCAGGAGAGACAGAGTGATGTCTATTGCTGAATATAGGATCTGAAGTCTTGACTCCAAGCGAACTACTTTCATGGATAAAAAATAGGAAGAAAATAAGTTTCCTCCCTCCTTCTCCCAAGTACTTTGGAGTGTTTTCAATAGATAATCAATGCGTATGTCAAAGGTAGATAAAAGTTCTTTAACTACTGTGGTTTTTTCGCCCTTTAATTGTCAATGATTTTGCAATTACTTTAGTTTATTTACATTAAAGGTAACCTTTATCACTCTAACCTGTATCTGGTGAAGCATGAAAATTCCAGGCATCCATTCATTGTCTCGTTTATTCTTCAAATTCAAGATTATTAAATTGACCTTTTGCTTTCATTAAAAATGGACTCTTGAAATACGTTAAGAATAAAATTCAAACCATTAAATAACAATTATTTCTAGGTAGGACTGAATTTCTTTTAAACCACCAGGAAAATTAATCCTGTACATCTGGTCCAAACCAGTAAAATTTCAATGTTTATCTCACTTAAAATAGATGAGGATTTGACTAGACAGGTTGCTTTTCTTACCATATCTCTAGAATAGCTAATTATGTATTATATAGTTTGTGAGTTTGTGTGGTGTTTATTCTAATATATTCTTCATTTTGATTATTCCCTACAGGCACCTAAACAAAGATATCTTCATCATTCTCATTTCTTTCTAACTTTACACAACATACTTAATCCATTTCTTTTTCAATTCTGGCACCGTTAAGTGATAGGCAATTTAATGAATATCAGTTTCTGAAGAAAACAACAGCACTTTATAAAGTGTTCCTATCATGGAAACACAATTCTGGGACTTCCTAAATAATCTGGGCTTTAGATTTTTTGGGGTTTTTTTACTACATCAAAATATGATGTGAGATCAATAAGAAATCTGCACCGAAAGAAATTCCTCAAGGCTACTTTACTTTGAATGAAATTTGCCTTCCAGAGAGCTCTCACTTCAGTCTAGTTCTCTTATTACAACCCCCCAATAAACTGATAAATCAAGGGTTTGGAATCAGAGCACGTCTAGCATCTATAGCTCAGGCATTGATGAGAGAATGTGGAATCTCCATCTGTGGAGATATTGAAAACCCAACTGAACTTGCTCCTCACCAGCTAGTGCTAGCTGACCATTCTTTGAGCTGGGAGTTTGAACTATAAGGTTTACCTTTCTGTCTCAAAGAAGGTCCCTTTCTATCTCAAAAATTCTCTGATATCTTGATTCTATGATCCTATTAAATGACCTAACATGGTCTTAATTAGTTTTTCATAGGTCAAAGTAATTTCCTATTAAATTTACTTTACCAAAAATGATTTTAAAATCTAATTTTTATCCTTAATAGCTATGATACTTAAAACTTTGCATCAATTTTCAAGGACTTAAGGATATTAAATTCATAAATTTAACAGAACATCTGCTGAACCTTCTTTCTGGGGAAAAAATCTCAAGATACAAAAATATTTCTAATAATTCTGTATGGTTTTAAACAACAGCATGTCCTGATAGCATGCTTTTCAGTACTGATGTACATTGAAATTGAGTAATTGGGATCAAGCCTCTAAATATAATTTCCTAAACAGACATCTCTTTTTTTCCCCCTCCTTTCTTCCCTAATCCACTTTGAGCTTAAGGTAGGGTTCATATGTCACCCTAGAATCCCACAGGATACCTCGGTAACTCAGGAAAATGTCCTAACAGACTCTCTTTAGAGTTCTAAAATCTTTCTATTGTCATTGTCATACAAACTTTCCTCTGATATAATTTCATCCATCTAAGTGAATACCAAAGAAAACCATATTTGGATAGTTTGGACCCATCTCCATAGAGCGCATAAAATGAAAGTTTCTATGCAATTTATACAAGTAGGAAGTTAACCTGATCTTCATGCTATCACAGCAGCTGATCTGGATAGTTCCTATACGTATACAGTACAACACACTCACGTTGTTGTCTGCTGCTTATTAATTGATGTACATCTGAAATTGGAGATGTGACCCAAGAGCTGCATCCAAGTAAGCAAAGGATGCAAAACCCTAGTATTTTCTGCTACTTTGAAAAACTGCAAACAAATGTCCTTAATTATTACCTCCAAGTCATGAAAGGAAACTATTCTGCTAGGAAAATATTCTTTCATAAAAGTCCCTTCCACAGTCTTGTAAATTATCCTTAAAAAACATACAAAGATGGGCTTTCAGGAACATATTCACCTTATTCATGCTTCTAATTGTGGCCAAATTTCTATTGAAAGTTCTTTAAAAATCTGTTTAGATTAAGTTGGGTTTGGCTTTGGAGATACAGCGTTTTCAAAAATTTTTACCTATATATTTTACTCACCAATCTAACATACTTATGCAATATAAATCTGCTTCTTTTTGCAGTATATTTATATATTCATTTCTCATTTAACTCAGGATTCCTCACAGTGTTAATAAGTATTACTTTATAATTTCCATGTTCCCTAACACTGGCTATTGAGCTGTTAAGTTGGTTCGTGCTTATCCTAGCAAAAAAAAAAAAAATCAGTGCATGCCTTTGAATCTTTTGGTAATACTGCAGGAAGAATTCCAGCTCAGAATTTTCCCTCTTCCTCTTTCCCCTGTTATTTTGTGTCATAATGCCTCATTACAGAGTGATGTTTGCTTCTGTACAAATCAGCAAAAAAGAAATTGCATAGCCCACTTTGGCTTCTTTTCTTTGCATTAACTATGTCAGTTTTGATTTGTTATTTTTCAGAATGTTTCAAGCACTGCCAGCTTGAAGTATTTTATCCTCATAGAAAAAATTTTTTTTTTTAATTTGGAAAGGCATTTTAAAATTTTGCTCTTACTTCTGCACAAGTGAGAAAAACAGATTAATATTGCAATATTGACATTTATTGAGGATGTTTTATGCAAGATACTGTAAGAAATCATGTCTTTTGTTTGAGGTTTTTCATGAGTCTATATTTAGCTTTTCTTATTATTAATAGACCAGTTGAAGACCAGTGGTTCTCAGTTTGTTTACAAATAAATATTGGAATTTAATGACATGGAATGCTATCTGACAGAAATGTATATAGTAAAAAAACCACCTTAAAATATATTGTACACATGTATGACATATTTTATTTCAGTCATATTAATAAATGTGTCATAAATTTCTTTCTAGTAGCTTGTATAGTTTTTTTTTAAAATTATCTCTGCTTCAAATAGTGTTGGTAATGCAATGTATAAAGTTTCTTGTCACTAAAGACGCACTACCTGAACGTACCTCAATACATTTTCTCAAGGTTTTATCCTTTCCACATTGAAAATCATCAAACACCCAGAGAACCTCTTCTATGCATTTTGGAATTGCTAAACAATGAGAAAAATTTTGGTGAGAGAAGCATCTTCCAACAGCAGATAGAAGTGATTGAAACTCCTGATTATATCTGTAAGTTGATCTAGACGTCTACTTGTTCTTTGATTTTGGGGCACCAGAACGGTATTTGAGTAAGTTGTTCAATAAACTTGCTCAGTGCATTTTACTCGGTTTTTCTGACAATCTCGTCTTTTGATATAGATACGAATGGTACCTCTATGACTGTGCAAGGCTTTTCAGTCTTGCAATTTGGTAGCTTACATCAAAAGAAATTCAATCACTTTATTATTCATAGCAGAAGTTGAATGGAAAATTTTATTTCTTGATGTCAGTTCACTCATTTCATGCTTGAAGTACTCTATACTTTTATCTTTGAAATGAAGGTGGCAGACTTGGAGGAAACAACACAAGCTGAGTGGTTTTAAACTCACTAGTAAAGACTTGTTTATGCATATAGTTAAAATTGCTAGTTATTACCTAATGTGGTACAAGAGAAGTCCATCTGGATGTAAATCAGATATAAATGCTGTTACAAGGTTTACTTTGTGTTTCCAGCCAGATGGACAGGCTTACACAGCCACTTTTCACCAACTGCTTCTGCTAAGCTCATTTTGAGACTGTCTGTTCATTCAAATGAACAATTTTGTAAGATAATAAGTTTGAGCCGAGACTTTGTGTTTCCTATATAAAGCCATTGACCCATGGGTGAACAGAGAACAAACAAGTTCCTCTGTAAGTAAGAAAGGGAGCAGCAAGTGTAATTGTAACCATGCTTTTCTTACCTATGTAATGATTAAGCTAGTATGCAAGAATCACTGCCAAAGGGATACAATGACTTGTGTCAAATTGCCAAGAAAAAGTGAAATTCATTAGAAATAAAAGATAAATCGGTTGGATTTTACAGAAGTTAATCATTTTAATGATAGTGATACTCCACTGTGCATTCTGTAACTGCCAGTAAAAAAAGACAGAGACTGACTGAGAATCAATGCCTACCACCCAGCACAGATACAGAATAGACACTGCTGTTACTTGCTTTGCTCCCTCACCTTTTGGGGATTTGAAAGAAATAGTCTAAGGACCTTAGAGGATTATAGATAAAATCCTGAAAATGCTGGCCTCACTAATCATTTGGCCATCAGCCACCAATCCAAACACAGTATAAAACCAGCTGAAACCAAGGCAAGCCCAGACCAACCCTGACAATCTGCACTGGCAGGTCAGTAAAATGAGAGAGGTCTCCTTTGTTTAGACTTACAGCTAAGTTGTCCATCCATGGCTTTTATTTTTGTTTTAGTTTTGATTTCCTTCACAGAATTGCAGCAGTGTTGTTTGGAAGAAATCTCTGGAAGTTGTTTGATCCAACATCCAGCGTCTAATAGAATTGTCAACATGAGATCTTGTCACTTTGGCTAGCTGAGTCTTAAAAACCTCAAAAAATGCAGATTCTACACTCCCCTGTGTCATGTGCTGGACCACCATCCCAGTAAAAACGCATCTTTTCCTTGGAGGTAACCTGAGCTCCCAGACTGTAACCTGTGTCTACTGCCCCCTGCTTGAAACCATGCTGTGCTTGTACTTTCTTCTCACACAGCTGTAAACAGTGTACACCTTAACCTCCTCTCCTTCTCATCGATCAAGGCCAACAGACTCAGTCTCTGGTTCTAAGTGATGGCCTGAAAGCCCTGACCATGCATGACCAGATATGACCTCTACATTTTTTTCTTCCTTTTTTTGGTGCCTTTTGTGGCCCTGGCAAATGTTTCTCCCACATATGTTGTGGGCACTGTTTCAAGCAGCTCTTGAACTCTTAACACTTCAAATGAGACCCGAGTGCTACTAAAGAGTTTCTTCCCTCAGGGGCTCTCTAGCATATCTCACTTGAAGGTATGACCCCCAGAACTGTAGTCTTTGTATTTTTCTCCAGTATGATACCTGCCCAGTCTGTCATATTGCCTACCAGTCTATCAGTTCAGAGATTTTGAGCAAAGTAACTAAACCAAATACTATTTTTTAAGTCCCTTAATAACTAAAAAGACTCAAAATAGATCTCAGACTATAGGCATTCCTATTCCTGATTTTCCAAATGGAATTTAACACTGAGGCTCTAAATGCTTGCACTTAATTCCCCATTTCACTGCGGTGAATGGAGCATAACCTCACAATGGTTGTTCAGATCATTAAGAATCAAATTATACAAGCTGTAGGAGAGTGTACATTTTTAAAATAAAAGTCTGTTTTCTTCACAAGCATCAATTTTCTGCCTTTCAGAACCGTTTCAAATGTTTATTTCCTTTGAATAGTCTATTTACATTGCATACCATTTCTGACCAAATTTAAGAAATTTTGCATTTTAAAAAATATGTAACTGACTGTAACCCTCCTCATCTTTTCAGACCGAAAAAATTTAACTAGCTTTTTAAAAATAATGCATATTGAAAAATGATCCAATAAAATTCAAATTTTTTTACAAATATATGCCCAAGTGCTATAGCAATTGTTTTGATATATGACAGACAAAATATTTTCAGATATATCATCTTTGCAAATCATCTAATGCGAATGGAAAAATTTAATTTTGTGTAAGTCCTGTTAAAATAGCTTTTCTTACCTTGCTGCTATAACAGCATAGTTGTCAAAATAAATTACATATCAAAGCCTTTCGCTTCTGAGCATAGCTTTTTTTTCTTTTTGCTGTCTACACAAAAGCCAAAATGGAATAACATACTTTAATGAACTCTATCTTAAATGACTGCCCTAGGCAAAATGCAATTTAAGTACAAAGAATAAAATGAAACCCTAATATGTGTCACTAATCAAAAATGTACAAATGAATCCTGATTTTTGACAAGAGTTGGTACAAACAGCCTGTTGCCTCAGGATGATAGCATTCTAACCTAAATTATTACAGATAATTCTAGTATCAGCAGCGTGTATGCGTTTTCCTTCTGAACTCTAGAGGCTCAGTTCAATAGTTATACTCTTGAACTCTCTAGTTTTTCCCCCTGGATTATGGGAGAAACAAAAAAAGGAAACCTTATACTCAAGTAGACTTGCATGTGTTTATTATTACTTCTACCCTCTCAGTATACTGCAGCTTTTTGTATCCTTTTTTATGGGAAAAAAAGAGAAAAATTCAAACTCCTTCTAATTTAATGATAAAACCAGACTAGCCTTGCTTTTGTAATACAACATTTCCAAATTACCCACCATGTGAATTGGTACTTAATTACTGACCAACTGAGTATCAATTCTCCAGTAGCTATTGGGCTTTCATATCCAGACAGTTGGTGGTAAAACATTTTATTTTCCTTTTACTCTAAATATCTTGAGTTCCAAGAATTTCAGCCAATTAATGCAAAGCTAAGAGTAAAACTGTATTAATATTCCATATTTTGTATAGTCTATGAATGAAAGATAGCAATTTATTTCCCCTTAGGATAAAATACATTATGCTTTATTGTCTTATTAAAATGAGTAATTAATCAGTTTTTTGTTAAAAGCCATATAAATTAAGCACTGGTTTATATTTTTTTTTCACTCTCTTGCTTTCCAACGTCTTACATATTCTGATTTAAAAGATGTTTTAGTACTATGAATACCTCATTAAATGTTTTGCTTTTACAGAGATAGTCTTACATGACTTATTTTTCATATGTCAAAATTTAAGCATCAGTGATTATACAAGAAATTCAAGCATTCTTTTCATGAAAGGAAGAATTCTGTTGCTCCAATGCCAGATAATTATCTGCAAGTGAGATTTGTTGCCTAATTATATTCTACAAATAGAGTTACTGTTGCTCTTAGAGAACCAGATGATGGCCCAGCCTGTTTATCTCTCTTTTGTCTTTAGAGCTGGAGTGGAAGCAGAGATGTTACAGCGTGCAGATTTTTTTACTTCACTTACTCAGTTTACTAGAAAGTATGAGTGACCCACTTTAAAAGCATGAGAGACATACTTGCAGCTTGGAGGGAATGGTGATGGAAAATGCTCCTTCCCGGCCAAAAAATTGCTAATTGGAAGGTGTATTTTTGTGAATATTTAAGTCACAGACCATACATAGCAAAACTGCTTCATCACATGTTCAGGGCTCATGGTAAACTTACAGTTGGACTGAGATTCAAAATAGAACTTTATAAATTTAAACTCATATCTTGCTGAGTTATATTTTGTCATTTAAATTTAGTGGGATTGTTCACTTTCTCATATTATGGAAGAGCTCTTGAAATTTCTTATTTTTGTAGTGGACTGCTGTACATTATTGGAGAGCATTAAAAATGTAAATAGCTAAAGGATGCTCAGTCATGAACAGGCAATAGACTGTTCTGGATTATGTGGAGGTGTGCTTAGATTTCAGTCACTAACTTTTACTTATTTTATATATATTCTAGACCTAAAAGGTTTTTAAGGCATTCTCTCACTTATAATTCTGTAACTTACTAATAATTCTTTAAGAGTACTTCTGTAGCTCAGCTGCTGGTGAGCCAACAGATGCACTTATCTGACCTAAATGAGCAGGCCTAATGATCATCATATCTTGCAGAATTTGAACAAAATTTCTTAAATTAACTATAGCTTGTATTAGAAGAGGAACAAACTTTACCATAGAGTTCAGACTGATAATTAATCCTAAAAAAGACTGCTACCTGATTTCAGTCTATGCATACAGCTCTGTTTGATATCAGTGAGAGTTCCACTACAGTCTGGAGTCAAGTAGTATGTCAAAAGTATCTGAAATGACAACTGCAACATACATTAAATGAGCTGTCATTTTTTTTTTAAAAGGATAATAGCGTTAAAACAAAAACATCTAAAAGCCGCTGTCCCTGATATAGGGTTTACCTAAGATTTATCCAGACATATAAGCATAAGTTTTTGAATAGACTGCTTTAAAAATAGTTGAAGACTAAAGGGAGATATCACAGGGCAAGATCAAAAAGCTTGGTGAGGGTAATAAGATCACTGGATTTAGTGAAGAATGTTTATGTTCCCTGAAAAAGAAATGGAAGTGAGAGTAAAGAGGCCTGAGAGGCCTGAACTGGATTTTTGTTCAAGAGCCCTGTCTCTGCAGAAAAAGACTTTAAAGAACTGAAATCTAAGCTAACATCAAGATGCAAAGCCCAGCACTTAGTAATTTTGTTTCTGGATTTTGTCTAAGAAAAGCTATTTGAAGACACTGATGGCTGGCATTTGAAAACTAATCAGGGCTTTGGTTTTGAGAGAATATCGTTAATTTCATAGATTCCACCTTGCTGTTAAGAAAAGAAAAAGAGGCAGGTGGGAAGGAGGAAAGGAGAGAAGGAGGGAGGGAAGGCAGGAAGGAAGGCAGGAAGGAAGGCAGGAAGGATATAATTCTTTCCCTAAGAGCACAGCAGACAGGGAGATGCATTAGTGTATCCAGACATATTAATTGAAGAGAAATTGCCACTACATTATATTAGCAAAACCAATATTGTTTTGTTATGTTTATAATCTTCATGATCCTCTTTAAACATCTCCTGGACACTACAGAAGAGTTCTCATCTCAGATAAATACCCAAAAGGTCACACATAATATGAACATCTTACGTTTAATTAAAATATTGAAAACCCAAGAAAATTGTGTTGACACAAACCAAATACATCATGTAAGATGTCAACAAGGCCTACCAGTTAATTTTGTCTAAAAATATCTTTCTGTCAGTTCATCTAACAATTATTTCTCTCATCCTTGTTCTTAGAGAGAAATTATCTGGAAGTGAGAATGAGCATTTTGCCATTTCTACAAATAGTATTTCTCCATCAGCATTTTTGGTTTAGAAGATCTTTATGGGCAAATTGCTGTCACATATTTGGCTTTGGAACAGGAATATCTTTCAGGAATACCACAACAAATTAGTATTTGCAATGTAATCTCTTTAAAATATTTGCTTCCACACTTCAGTTTGATTGTTTTGAAGAAAAATAAGATATAATACTACAGAAAGATCCACAAAATGTAGTTAAAATCGATTTCCTAGAGAGACTATATCATTCTATGGAAGTAATATATAGAAGACATTGCCTGAGATATATTCTGATAGTGAATATATAGAATTCCACAAAGGTACATGCAAAAATCTGGGATGGACTAGTCTTTTGAAAGAGTATAGGCATGAAGATGAAAATCTAGAAAGCGTGAGAAGAGAAACATTTGAATATTGTTGTGAACGTACTGAATACCCTGCAGGCAGAAAGGCCAATCACATAATAATCTATTTTACAAAGAGTGTATTCATCTCCTCACCTGTATGCAGAGTGCTGTTTTGGCCTCCCCAGTATAAGGAAGCCACCAACATCCTTGAGAAACTTAATTGATGGACCATCAAAGTCATCTTGGAACATGAGAAGAACTGGGTCTATAAAGGGAAAAAAAGAGTACATTGATAATGGTCACACATGGGAACATGTTTCCTGAAGTGGTTCTGAATCCCCAGTCTTGGAGATTTTCAGAACTCAACTGGACATTGCTCTGAATAACCCGTTTTCACTGGATCTGCTTTATGTTGAAGGTAACTGCTGGCTACTAGCAGTTAGTTACTGCTAGGTAACTGCTGGTTTTCCTTTCTAAAGGACATGAATCAGTAGTTCCATAGGGTAGGAATTAAACCTGGTAGGTCAGATTTATCCCTGTTGTCACTGCACTTACAAAATCATTGAAGTTAACTTGAGAAGAAGTATTTCAGTACATCGCAGGCTTAACACTAATTAAAAGTGCTAGCTAGATGCAACCTCCAAATGTGGTCTTATCAGGTAAGACTCCCCGACCCCATGGGGACTTTAATTTCTTCTGTTACTTACTTTATTGGTTCGCTTGCTTTCTTTAGAAGAGACACAATGAGGGAAAAGTGGTTTTTAGTTTGGTATGTTTAAAGAAACCCTGTGGAAACTGGAAGATTTTAATAGTTAATTTACACAATTTGTGGTAGGTGAAATGGATGAGAAAATCCTTATGCTAAAAGTAAATAGTTTTCAGTATGCTGCAGGTAACTTCCAAAAAAAAGAAATCTCCCAGCAGATTGATCTAAAAGGAATAACATTCAAAGTTCTTACTGGTCTTAGGCACTGCAGAACCTGATCACCAGTCAGACTTCAAATTCATTTTCCTTAATACTTCATATAACAATTATCCTCACTATTTTTTCCTATCTTTACACAAATATCTGTTTTGCTGGAGGTTAGATTTTGCAATGACCCTATCAGAAGAGTGAAGAAATATATCAAGTTCAGTCAGTCAGGTCATACAGTGGACCAGTGCTCAGGTACAGCAAAGACTCATTAAATCACAGAATCACAGAATCTGCTGACTCGAAGGGACTCACAAGGATCACTGAGTCCAACTCCTGGCCATGCACAGGACCATCCCCAAGAGTCACACCATGTGTCCTAGAGTAGTGTTCAAATATTTCACACAAGCTCCCAAAACATTAGGTCCTACTCTCCAGCAGCCAAATTGCATCTCCCATGAAGGCTTGTTCTTGGGTTTTTACAGTGGCCATCAGCCAGTATCCTCAATATCTAATGTTTGTAATGTTCCAGAGACAGTAATTTACCTTACAAAATAACATATTTGTGTTGTCTCTTGAGTTACACAAGGAAAAGAAAAAAAAAAAAAGAATTCACCCGAAATTTCAATTTTCCTCAGCTTATTGAATCTACTCAGAAGCAAGACACTGTGAGTGATATTGGCCAGAGAGTCTTGAGGTTATTGTGTTAAACTTACAAGGCTAATGACCCAAATGAATACACTCAATGCATCTATTTAGTTGAAAACCAATTAAAAGTTTCTAATTAGAACCAGTTAGAGTATTTAGCTCTTATTTTACTTCAGTACCAGCCAGAAGAAAAATAAATGAGTCCCTTTGTGGGGATATCCAGTATATTTTCACTCATTTTTCTATCATTTGGGAAGTTAGAAATGTCTTTATACTGGAATGCAAAATTACTGTGTTATGTAGTACAATGGCTGAAGATTTAAAAATAATTAAAATTCTTACATTTTAAAATTCTTACATTTAAATATTCTTTTTAACCGATTGAATTTAAGGACAAGACGAGAAAGTATCATGTCATTTTAATTTCATTTTTCTATCATTTGGGAAGTTAGAAATGTCTTTATACTGGAATGCAAAATTACTGTGCTATGTACTACAATGGCTGAAGATTTAAAAATAATTAAAATTCTTACATTTAAATATTCTTTTTAACCGATTGAATTTAAGGACAAGACGAGAAAGTACCATGCCATTTTAATTCAGGAAGATTGTGATTAATTATTTATTAGAAAAAAACATATAAATGTTACAATTCCAACAATATATATTGTAAAACCAGATTTTGCTATAATGTTCCCAGTATATCATTCTGAAAACAGTTTTACTGGCTAAATAATGTCTCTGCCAGAAGAACAGCTGAGAGTACCATAATACACTTAAGCTCCAGTTATGATTTTGGGAGTGAAGGGAGAATAGAGCAGCTACATATCAGGAAATACATGAGAAAAAAAAAAGGATAAAGAATAGAAGGAATGTAGGAATTCTACTTAGAAATAGAAAAAGATAAAATGTGAATTCACTTGAATAATTGTTTACTAATTTAAAGTAATACCACTTGTTTTAATTTTAAAAAAGCTATTATGAGATACTACTTAAAAAAATTTATGCACATGTTGTAATAGAATCTCAAAAGGGTAAAGATGTGAGATAAAAAAGCTTTCCTCTTGCCACCTATGTGGGTCATTTCTTTCTAGGAAAGCAGAGTCAATTACTTCTGTTCATGAATAATCATAGGCATAAAGAAATAGTTTTCGTGTATTTTTGTATAATATTTAAGGATTTCTTCTGGCCTAAATTTTATTAAGTTATTCATGGTTTACAGTTCCTCATATTTTCAGCTCTATTTATGGATCGATGTACTTATGGATTTCAAACTAGCCTTCTAGTTTATCTTAGATAAAGATTAATCTTAGGTTAGCTATCTTAGGTAGAGATTAATTTTGAGAATGTGACTGTAAGTGTGTGGCAGAAAACTACATTTCATACCAAGAATGTCTGTTGATCTCTCAGTACTTTTCTCTTAATGGTCAGAGAATGAATTTATAGACACGTTCCTTTATCAGGATGCAAGTTGTTAAAACTAGACAAAATATTTGCGTAGAAATATAGTTCATTCTTTGCTGTTGTTAAAGAGGCAATGTATTTATTGCAAAGAGAAATCCATCTTTTTCAACAAGCAATGCAACTGAGCTCAAAGACCACATACATAGACTAGTCAATATACCAATATGAAAAAAGTGAAGAACCTGTTTCAACAAGCATAATTTCTAATTTGATAAGAAATTACTTTTGTTTACTACTTGATACATAGTATCTCTCTCAATATGAAATCTTCCTTATTTGCAGATTTGAGCAGATGATGCATGTAATATATGGTCTGATGGTCAGCATATAGGTTTCAATGAGAAATATAACTGATTCAAGTGCAACATCTCTGATTCGAGAGGAAGACCATCTCATGGGATGAATAATTTATAAATATCTTTCAAAAGATGTATCTATGACCTGTATCAAATTTACTGAACATTGCTTTTTTTCAGTGTGGTTTGTAAGATTTCTTGATGTCGGTAATTCATGATTTATCCTGCTGATATTCTAACATATCCGTATCACTTGTACTTCTGCAAGCGAGCAAGAAATAGATGTCAGAAGAAGGAAAACCACACATTAAATCTGCAATAAATTCAATATCAATTACATTTCCAAATCAAATGTGATACTCGAATGTGTTAATTAACACTACAACATTGTATTACCTGAGTAAAAGCCCTGTTCATATCTTTTCACATTAAACGTTTTTCAAAATTTTCACTAGATTTTGAAGGTAAAGCTTACATTAAATACTTCAGAAAAACAAGAGAAATAATATTGCTAAATACATACACACATTAAATCTACCCAATTCGACATGCTTTTGTTCATGTTTTCAAAACAGCTTTAGGCAGCCTTAATCTTTCTTCTACATGAAACTTGAACTTTCGCAAGATTATCTTCTATTTGATCTTTTTTTTTTTGAGGTTGCAAAATTGAAATTAATTAAGTTTGAGCCTATTGCCTCTCTTGTACATATTTACATATCTACATATACGTTATTTCTGCTCTTTTTTCTGTTATTTCCTGTGTGCTTCTCAGGAAAGCTTATCTGAGTTTGTGTTACTTAGTCACAGTAAATAAATCCTCATTTTCATATCAATTTTAACTGATGTATTGCAGCAAATTAAATAGTAGGTTCTGTGGGGCTTTTTTAGAAACTTCAATTTTCTTTTTCTTTGTGTAATAATGATAGAAAAACATTAATAATTCTCTTAAATTGTGCATTTGTAATATTTTAATTTTAATTTGAAAATAAATACATAGAGTAACTTTATGTAAAAGTGACTTCTCACTGTAATTCGAGTAAGTATATGTGATATGTCCTATTTATATTATGAAGAACATTTCAACTATTGCAGTGGAGATAAGAATTGTAAAGTATGGTTTCATGCTTGTGTAAGCAATGGCTTGTTGTTTAATGAGATCTGAAACCATTTGGCCAATTTAGTCTATAGGTCAACTCATTCATTGCACTACAGTCTGCAGGATTATCATTTGTAGTCATATAGCATGGATGTACCATGCAAAAAATAGAAAAAATGCCATAATGCCTCAAATATGTTGTACTTCTTGCCTGTTATTCTGCCTGTGATGGTAGCAGACACTTTTAAGAAGAACATGCAATCCTGTTCCCTAACTGAGGTGTGTTACCCTCATTATCACTCCCTTTCCACTCCCTCCTCAGGCTGTACACAATAGCTGAATTAGGGCAAATTCCCTTTCCTATCGTCTTCCTATCTTTCCTGTCTTTTGTCTATGAATTTTTTCAAATCCCTTTCTGCCCTCACAGATGCTATTTGCTTTCATAGTCTCCTGCAGCAAAGGATTCAAAAAATTCACTAACAGTAAACAGTGGTATCTTAACTATTTTAAACCGACCTTGTACTACTTTAAACGACTATCTCCTAGTTTCAGTATTGTGAGATTTTGTTCTAAACTCAGCTTGTCTTTGATTCCATTCACCTCAATCATATTCTCACCTTACCTGTCTCCTCCACTGAGTAGTCAGTCACAAGACTCTTAGTATTTCCTTACAGAGCAGCTACCGCATTCTCTTTTTCAACTGCCTTTCTCCGTACAGTCTCAAATTCTACTACTTCTTTCAGATGCAAAGAAAAAAATTTTTTGTAGTAATTGAGGATGTGAGTCTGCCAAGATTTTCTACAGAAAAATGTGCTTTTTCTTTTTCTCAGTTCTTTTCACAATGATGCTCAATATTTTTTTTTCTGTTTTTTGGCTCTTTTCAGGGACAGAACCAGTGTTTTTAGACATATGTCAACAATGACACAAAGATTTATTTCCTAATCTGTTCCTGCCAGTTCCCAGTTCAGTATCACACGTAAGGGGATTTTATTACTTTTCCTGGATGCATTAAGTTACAAGTATCTACCTGACTTGCCGTCATTCTGCCCACTGATTCAACACCAAGTTTTGAGAGACTTTCTTAGAATTGGCATCATGTTTGACCATTCAAAAAAGTTCCTACTATGGGTCATATAAAATTTTGACATAACTTCTCAATACTATTTAAAGGGGAAAAAAAAGAAAGATAAAAGTATATATTTCATGTGCAGTGAATTCACATTACTTGCCTTACTGTGAAATTAGTTGTTAACAGCCTTAAAGACAATCATTATAGAAGAATAAGGCATTTTTCTTCAAATTTCACAAAATCAGTTTGCAAATTAAGCTTGAAGCATAATGAAATGCCTTATGTTCTGAAATGAAAAACCTCTTCTAACTTTTTTTCATCTTTAAGCTCTTCAAACACTTCTCTTTTTGCATTTCCTTTTCCCCTTTCTGAAGTTATCCTGCCCATGTTCAACACAATTTTTCAAAGTTCTTTTTATGTACCCAGTAGGCTTCCATACAATCATCTTCATTTTATTTTTCCTTAAAACTTATTATGGTTCTGATGCCTACAAAAAATTAGGTAACATCTAGGTTGCTGGTACTCTAGTACCTCATGGTGAGGTAGGTTGTTTTATTGTTGCCCTGTATTTTACACTCTCTCCGTCTCTCTCTCTCTCTCTCTCAATCCACACTTCTCAGACTGCAAGCTTTTTGAAGAAGCCACTTTCTAGTAAAGTACCTACTCTGGCACGTCCTTCATCATGCAGTGAACTGTTGCGGTGAGCTGGGAAGGGGAGGTCAAAAAAGATATTGAACTACAGCATTTTACTGCCGATGTTAAAAGTTTGATCTGATTGAACAAAGCCAAGATCCCAAAAGATGTAGATATGTACCACAAACAGTTTTTAAAGCAGAATATGAAGAAGTAATCTGGTTATATTTCAGGAAAAAGAGAATTTATTTCCAAATTCTGTGGAATTTCATCCATTGTTGTTATTGAAATAATTTTGGTAATTTGAATCTCACATGCACAACTTTGGAAAGAGATATAAAGAGCTTCTTTTTTTTTTAATGGCTGTTTTGATTTAGTCAAGAAGAAACTATAGTTTGTAAAATAGTTTCATAAAACAATGGAAGTTCTAACTTTCATTAAAGAGGAAATCAAATCCCTGAGTATCAATATGATAATTAGACATATGAGATCTCACTTCCATTTGGAAACGTGCTTGCTGTGTCGTTTTTTTTTTTTTGACTGCCTCATTTTCCTGAGAATAACAATGTAGACAATTTTTCTGAATTACAAATGATAGAATTACAACTTCTAATCTGAATTTTCTTTGTATTTTTGAAGCTTGTTTTAACATCAAGAAGAGATTTATTGAAAATGCAACTAATGTTAAAATCTTCATCAGCAGTTTAGAAGTCAAATCTACTCAAACTTGTGCCCATATTGTACTTTTAAATCTCATCTTCTTTCATTATTGTTCAGTTTATTGATTCAGCTGTATAAGAACAGTTGAGGCTAAATTTGTATTCATTTAGTGGTGAATGAGTATTAAAAGATGAATGGTTTAAAATGTAGTTTTGATGGTTAATGAAATTAGTATTTAAAGAAAATTTTTTTGTAAAGGAAATTATTTGTGACCAGGGTAAAAATACAAAATTGCAAGAGCATACAAATGAAAAGCAATTATTCAGAACATTTAAGCAAGTAATACATGGTGTTTCCCTGGAAATGGAGGAAGGAAAAAAAAAACACAAACAGAATGAACTAAAAATAAAAAATAAACCTCAAAATCAAATGTGTGTTGTTACTGTAAATGTTCTTATTTGTAAATGAATATCTAATCATTAGCAAGGAGAAAATAAATCACATCCTCTCCAAAAGTTCTGCTACTGTGGTCTCTAATACTGTCTCTCAACTAGCTAATCAAAACAAAACACTAGAAATAACACAATTATAACATGTCATTTACAAATGCTCATACATTAGACAAAGCAGTGTCACTGAATCTAAGTGTTCACCAGAGCAGAGTAGAGGGGCAGAATCACCTCCCTTGACCTGCTGGCCATGCTGCTTTGGATGCAGCCCAGGACACGGTTGGCATTTGGGGCTGCAAGCACACATTGCTGTGTCATGTTGAGCTTTTCATCAAGCAACACTCCCAAGTCCTGCTTCTCAGGGCTGCTCTCAATCCATTTTCCACCTAGTCTGTATTTGCGCTTTGGATTGCCCCTACCCAGGTGCAAGACCTTACACTTGGCTTTAACAAGTATTCAACAGCACAGGGGAAGAAAATAAGAAAGGAAGAAAATGTGTCAAAATAAAGATGAAAATTATATATCAATTGCCGCCTCAGGCTAAACAGACTCAGCTTGGGGAAAATAAGTTTAATTTATTGCCAATTAAAAACAAACTAGAATGGTGAGGTACAAAGGCAAAAACTTCAACACCTTTCCCCTAGCAACCTTCATCAAACTCAACTTCATCCCTAACTTTTCTGCCTCCTCCCCCGCCTCAAGCAGCTCAGGGGAAACAACACTGACAGGTTGCAATCAGTACAGAACAGTGGAAGCCAAATACTTCTCTGCTGGGCTTCTACGACTGGAAAATGGGTGAGGCAGATAACAACATGCTGTGGCACCCTGAAGGTACAGTGATATCTGGTTCTCTTGTCATGGACTACAGCAGCAACACATTGCCATACATACACTGTGCCTGAGATTGCTTGTGCATCACGAAACTTGTGCTCCATAAACAGCTACAATATGATGTGAGCGATACCAGAAAAAAAAGAAAAAACACCCTATTATCAGTATCACCAGTTTTAGTACCAGGAAGTGTGTGGGGAAGAAATAATCACAATTATAAAACTAAACAAAGAGGACGCAAATGCAGAAGTGTCCCTCCCTCTCTATGCCTTCTCTCGATGTATGCTAAACTGGGAACTACACTGTATAAATAGTCTAGACTTCTTGAGACTAAATATAGACTCTTCCACAAAATACAAAAGATAATTTTGATATAGGAAAAAAAAAGAAAAATAAATAATGCCAATCAAATATTTTGAATAGCCACGAACAAAACAGAAGTCCTGCTATTGTGGTGCCGACTACAGAAGAAATCCTATCTATGGACAATGTGAGGTGTTAAATCAGATTTCATAATTATTCTTGTGTCAGCAAGAGCTTACCAGCCAAGGAGGAAAAACAACAAATTGAAGAGGTAACGGCTTTTCTACAATATGTCCTTCACAAAGCATGCTTCTTTTTTCTTTGTGATTGTTCTCTTTTGTTTGAACAAAACAAAGTGGTGTTTTGTTTCTGAAAAATTGCCCATCCTGCCCAGCAACAATGAACAAATTCTGAGTTTTTAAATCAAGGAGCTTGTCTCTTGACAAGCCCAAATCGCTTTTTATACAACCTCTCTACATTAACTGCATTTACATGAGGTTTTTCTGCCAGCTCTGCTACAACAATGGAAAATACAGATATTTAAAATCACGATCACCAGAGCTATGCTGCAGAGTAAACCTGGGTGTATGTTCATTGTGTCACCTCTGATGAATGGGATTACAATTGTTTTGATAGATTGAGCTAAACTACTTGTTTATGCATATACACAAAACCTGTCTTGCATTTTTTCTCATAAATTATGCAGGATTATCCTCTTGAAATGACTTTGCCTGTCTGACACACCCAACCTTTAATCTTCCTCAAATGCATGGCATTGACTCACACTTCTGTCAGAGACTGAAAAGAGTTCATACCTCAAACATGGATATAAAGTTTTCCTCATTATAAAGAAGCTACAATCAGAGAAGCCTCCCTGAAGACTGGGACTTTGGGCTGAAAGTCAAACTGCTGATTAGATAAAGGGAAACCCATTGTTCAATCATCTCCGGCTGAGGGAAAGGTGTGCCTCCACAAAAGGCCAAAGCCACCAGCTGCACTGAGAATCATCCCCAGCTGAGTTTGGGGTGGAGGGGAGAGCACAGCCCACAGAAGCCAGGTTTACACAGACTCCCCCACAACCCAGGGGGGAGGAGGAGGTTTCGGGTATGTGGTGTAACCTCTGGTCAGAGGCAATTAACGCCCGTCCTCCAATTACACAAACCAGGCCAGCTCTGGAACTCCCAAACCCACAGGCCACATTCGCAGGACATTCTCGTGATAGGCAGATGAGGGGGAGTCATAATCCATCAACGACCCCCCAAGTGCTTCTCAGAGGCTTTGCACCACTGGATCCAACAGATCCAGAGTCTGCTGTAAGAGACTGCCCCCCTCCCCTAGGGGGACATGCCTGGACATTGCCACCTGGCTCGAGGGTATATTAACCCATCGGATTCTATGCTTTTCAGAGGGACCTTTACCACCAAGAAGACCAGCTGGAGAGGATCAATGGAACATCGTTGGGATCCACGGAGCGGTTATATTTTCCTTATTCTGTCCCTGTCACTCTCTTTCTTTCTCTTTCTCTCATGTTTACAATCAAATAAGATCCTTACTATTGACTGGCATATGGTCTCACTTGCACCTTAATTCGGACAGAAGTATTTCTAAGAACCTCAATAATTGGATCTTGACAACCTCATAGGTCTGAAGTAGAATAATCACTCTACTTTTCCATTCAGGATTCCAATTTCTTGTAATAGTAAACAGTATGTCACTCAAAAAAACTTCTAAACTCAAACCCAAACCCAAACCCAACAAAAAGAAAAACTAAAACTAACTCCAACTCCACCCAAAAACCCAAACCACAAAAAGAAATAGAATGCGTGACTCCAGGCAACATAATCTATACTTCTCTAAAAACATCGTAAATTACTGGAAATGCTCAATTTTGGTCTGTAAAGTCCTAAAAAAACCCCAAAATGTTCTGAAGTGACAAAACAGGAATCTGAAGTTCTTGATTATGAAGCTAAAAATGGGTATGTACTACCGAAGAAAAATTAGTTGGGCTTGCAATCTTTTTTTCCGTTTCAGTAAAAGACAGTTTATGTGCCTTTTAGCTCTGTTAAAAATTGAAAAAAGAAAAATCTAGGGACTTAGGTTACAAAAGATTAACTTTTTCAAAATTAATTATGCAGTCTATAGTCTCATAAACATCAAGTTACATCAATGAAACAAAGGCAATTACCTGGTCCATATACAGAAATTTGGAAAAAGTAAAAAAATCCAAACCAACTAAAAACACTTGTAAAAAAAAAATTGTAAATGGAAACATATCATGAATGATGTTTCAGTGTGTAGCCTGAACACATTTCAAGAGATACATGTTTTTTGGAAGAATTTTTTAATGGACAATCCAGATTCAAGAAAAAGAATTGCAATGTATCTAGCTGTCTTTCATACTTCTCTTGGAAGGAAATACTTTGCAATTTTAGCTGTGCAACATGTAATTTAGATGTTCCTCTTTAACAGACAACAACGTAATTTGGGATTAAATCTATTTTAGTGACAATACTTTTCTTAGAGTATTATTTTAAATCTTTGGTAAAGTTATTTGACAGGAGGGAGAGGTGGAGCCTTCTGATCCAATATGTCTAGTCTAAAATTTTAAATTAATATAATCTTTTGGCAATTTCTAATGACCTTCTAGCTATGACATATATGAAAAATAAATAGAAGTGTCACAAAAACATTTAATCTGGAAACAGTCCTTTCATTTGTCTCTCCACCAATAAAGGTATCTTACAAAAAAAAAAAATCTTTACTGTTGGGCATGTTCACTGAACTATGCTTCCCACATCATAGCTTGTGTCTACTATGATTATAGTCTTCGGAGCTCTTTGGATAATTTGCTGCCAAAACCTCCCTTGTTCCTGCTACTGACAATCACTGTGATAGCACATGAGATTTGACCTTTCCACTGATGTCACCTACAATTGTCCTTACAGAATAACTATTAAAAAGAATCCCAAGCCCCCACAATACAATATGTTGAAGTGGAAATGAAAGCTAAATCTCCAAGTTCCTTTTGCTAGATGCGGACGCTTTAAAAGTCCATATGAAACTTCTGCTTTTGATGAGGAAAATGCTTGAGCATTTTTGCTCGCTCAGCATGGAAGAACTGATGAAAGGAATTTATTGCATAGAATGCTTTCAGATGCGGAAAGCTCTTGTGGAAAAGGAAGGCAGTGTCCTGAATAACAGCTAGGGGACCAAATTACCCAGTTTAGTCAGATCAGGATAGATGAGGACAACTCTGTTTTCAAGGTATTAATGTCTTAATGGCACTTTCAGAATGAAATTATCTATTTTACAGTTCCCAAGTAGAGAACTACATAGAGGTGGATTCTTGACATTCTGTCTCTAAATACCACCCAGAAATTTTCAAACAAATTGAGCATTCTGTCATTTAAATGACAAGACAAAGAGTCAGTAAGAAAACCTGTAGAATTTCTGAGGTACCACATATTTTGAGCTTGGATACAGTAAAATTCTTTTACTGGTTTCGGAACTGTATATTGTTGTAAACAATTTCCATGACATAATTTTTGAATACTTAGAAATATGGCTTTGCAACTAACCGAATTCAGTTCTTTAAAATTCCTCTCAGTGAGTACTTCACATGCTTAACAACAATGATAGTCTTCTTGGTCATAAACATATAAAAATTCTATAATTGTTCATTTTTCCTTATATTCAAATAGTTTTAAGGATGGAATGTTCCAAAGGGTAAGTAGACGTGATCAACTTTCAGCCAGAAATGTACGCAGGTGGCAAAGAAGTCTGAAGGCATCCTGGCTTATATCAAAGACAGTGTGGCCAGCAGGACCAGGGCAGGGATTGTCCTCCTGTACTCAACACTTGTGAGGCCACACCTTGACTGCTGTGTCCAGTTCTGGGCCCCTCACTTCAAGAAAGACTTTGAAGTGCTGGAGAGTTTCCAGAGAAGAGTGATGAAGCTGGTGAAGGCTCTAGAGAGTGAGCCATATGAGGAGTGGCTGAGGGAGCTGGGATTGTTTAGCATGGAGAAAAGGAGGCTTAGGAGAGACCTTATCACTCTCTCCAACTGCCTGAAGGGAGGTTGTAGGAAGGTAGGGGTCAGCCTCTTCTCCCAAGCAACCAGTGATGGGACAAGAGCAAACTACCTCAAGCTGCACCAGGGGAGGTTCAGTTTGGCCATCAGAAAGAATTTCTTCACTGAAATTATTGTCAAGCATTGGAATGGACTTCCCAGGGAAGTGGTGGAGTCATCATCACTAAAAGTGTTCAAGAAATGACTGGTGTGACAGTTAGCACTATGGTTTGGTTGACAGGGTGGTTTTGGTAAAAGGTTGGACTGAATTATCTTGGAGGTCTTTTCCAACCTATTACTAAGAAATACCTACATCGCGTTTTTGCTCACTCAGCATGGAAGAACCGATTAAAGGAATGTATTTCATAGAAGCTTTTCAAATAATTGTAATGATACAGAGACAATGCATGACACAATTTTCTCTAACAATTTACAATTAATGATATGGACATTTGTAATAATTTATTGTGGAGCTTTGCACCAAAACAATCCAGGGACAATTTTGAAGCTGCAGGATATAAACAGTTGTTAATTAAAAATTCAGGTAATATAAGCTAGGAAAAGCCCCCCCCCCAAACAAAATGTTTAATGATAGACTATATGTGCAGAGTTTGCACAGATGTTCTTAAGAGGTCAAAGCAATTGATAAAAAAGGATTAATAAATATAAGAAGTCTTGCTTTTAACCAATAAGAATTTTTTTATCCAAAGTTCAAGTTCCTGCTGAGTCAAAGACAACCTCTTCCACTTTGCACATTTAGACATGATTTCAATTATAGATTGTGAATAGAGAAATATTCTCTTTTCGCTTTGATATTTGTATTCATATGTTAAAATTCTGGATTCCAGGATATAAAGTGATGTAAGTTCCATGCATAAATGTGTGGTGGAAAAGTTTCAAAACATAAACTCCCTAAATATGCCAGGTTTTTTTTTGTTGTTTTGCCTTGTTTGCTTGGTTTTTTTTCCTTAAAGTAGATTAAAACAAAAAAGGCTCAAAGACAGCAAAAACCCCATTAAAAGATATTTCAATATCTTTTCCTGGCAAGTTCTTTACATTTACTTCTCAGAAGAATTTTTTTCTCTTTCCAGTCAGGATTATAATTAAGAAAGCACACAGAGTTAATGTGCTTTCATGCTCCAGGCTGTATACATTTTAATGCAGATCAATAGAAAAAGAAGGTAAGAAACAAAGAAAGAAAGAAAGAAAGAAAGAAATTGCACTTTTGGTTTTGTTTGGTTTTTTTTTTTGTTTTATTTTTCTATTTGTTTGGGTTTTTGTTTTGTTTTTTTGTTTTGTTTGTTTGGGGTTTTTTGGGGTTCTTATGTCTTGAGAGTGGAAGAATGTTGATTGTTAGGGATTTTTTTTTTTGAAAAAATTTTTTTTTTTTACTAACTAACATGCCATTCAATATGCTACATATTAGAAAGTGACATCCTTTCAAAATGGAGATTTGATAGCACTGATTTAAATAAATATTTAAAAGTTACGGCTCTAACCAATGATTTTCAGATACAAGCTCTGCCAATTTTCACTCAAAGTTCATGCAAAATTTGCACTTCAATAAATCAAACTCCAAATTAAAGCCTTACAAGCAAGCACGAAAATGAAGACTACACTGTCAAAAATGTCTTGAGTGACTTGACTAACATCAGTGAGTTTTTGTAACAACTTCCAGGATAAAATCTAATCCTTCAGGTATAAAGAGAAAGAAATAGTCCAATAAAGACAATTAGAACAACTGCTTTCACTTGACAATAGCTTTTTTTTTTCCCTTGACATTGTGATCATGATTATGATGCATTTGTGATGAATTTCAGACTCTGTCATAGAAATCAAATCTGTAACACTTAACTTGGTTTAATTCCCCTTTTCACAAAGCTAATTTCATAGATTTAATTAACAATAAACAAGCAAACATGGATAAAAATTAAAAATACTTTTTCACCAGTGAAAAATACCAGAATCATTCCTCATTCAAGAGAATCAGTTAATATTATATAGATGAGATCAATAACTTGACAATAGTGGTTTCCAAAACAAATTGATGTTTGAAAGTCACATTTTCCAGACAACATGCAACCTCTATCCTAAGATGCCTTATTATATATTGTTTGAAAATGTTTTAAACCCATAAAGCAGTAAAGTTTGGATATAGAAAATTTCTAAACCACTTCACTGTTTAAAGTAAATCCTTTCCCCCTAGCATGCAATACCCTAAAGTTTTGTTGCTTTCTTTTTTGCATTGTTGTTGTTTCTTTAATCAGAAGAAAATGATAAGTATGCTACAATAACAAAACATGTATGCAGTACCAATATCAGAAGACTAAAAGAATGTAAGTCTTTCACCCTTTTTTCAAGTAAAGTCAGTAAAATTAACAGGACTCTCACATGCAGCAAAAAATTAGATGACAATATTATACATAATTAATTCTGTATTTCCCATTCTTCTTATTTTACACTGCTTCTAACCTTGAACATAAGTATTGCAGTCTATAATACCATCAAGGGCTCTTGCAGAGAACTTTTAGAAAATATTCATAGCCATTGAGAAATGTTCTACCTCTTTATTCACTGAACCTCTCAAAGAAATAAATGAATTTGGAAAATACTTTAACTGAAGTTTCTTTCTCTGTCGTTTTTGTCTATTTTACTAGGGTCAGTGAAGTTTCACATAGCTGTGTGTATGAAAACTTTAAGCTATTTCACTTCGGGCAGTTTCCATTTTTTTGAAAATCAGCAATAAAAAATTAATATGGCATCTTTATGCTTGACTGTTTTGTTTGCCTTTTTCTTTTGCTTTGTATTTTCTTCGTATTGTATTTTTTGTGCATCTCTGCTATAGATGTCTATTGGCCGCAACAGTTTTCTGATATTCTGCTAAAGCTATTGCAAAGTAAGTTTGAATTAGCAGAATATATGGGTTTATGGATCCCTTTCTAATTATCAGTTGCTGACATTCTTCTACCTTTTACTCACAGTAGAATCTCACATGCGGTTTAAATCTTGCAAAGATGAAGGAAAACAGAACAGAACCAACACAGTTTGCTCTTATGAGACTAGCAGCAAACACTGAATCTTTTTTTCTGGCTTTTATATGAATGTTGGCCTGAATAAATAAGGAACCCTACCCAAAGCTTGGACCACTCAAAACTCTGCAAAAGTCCCGTGTCTAGCTCCAATGAAAATAAATGCAGCTCACTGTTCTTGCATGTCTCCTTCCAGATAGACTCCAAGACGAGACAATGAGCATCATTACAGGAAAATAACTGAGAGTTTACTGAGAGTGAAACCAACTCTGGATCTCAATAATGCTTAAATGGAAAGTAATTTTTAATAAGTCCCAGCTGATCTCATGTCAGGTAATTTATACTTCTTGCATGACAAAGTGTATTACACTCACATTAAATGTATTATATTTTAAAGAGTGGGAAATAAATGCTGTTTAGCTGTATTTAGTTTGTGATAGATTTTTGTCAGAAGTAAAACACACATTAAATACTAATTCACATGTGATTATATATTTTTTTAAAACCTATTACATGCTACAGTGAGAATGGAAAGCAGAACTTAGGAACTCCATCCAACAGTGAAAGAAGACAGTGTTTTCCAATGTTAAACATTTATTTTTCTCTTAAATAAATAGATACTGTGAATTAGTCAAAATTTTTCTTCACTGAGACTAGGGAAATGTGCAGGTTTTGACTGGTGTAGAGTTAGTTTCCTTCACAGTGTCTGGTATGGGGCTGTGTTTCGGATTTGTGCTGAACACAGACAGGGCTGATATAGAGATGTTTTTGTTATTTCTGAGCAGGGATTTGCTCAGGAAGGTCTTTTCTGCTTTTCATATGGCCACACTGGTGAGGAAGTTAGGGATGCATGGAAAGTTGGGAAGAGACACAGCCAGGACAGGTGACCCAAACTGACCAAAGGGATATTCCAGGCCATGTGGCATCATGCTCAGTGTATAAAGTGGGGGGAAGAAGGAATAAGGGGGGGGAAATTTGTCGTGATGGTGTTTGTCTTCCTAAGTCACCATTACATGGGATGGAGATCTGCTTTCCTGGGGATGGCTGAACACCTGCCTGGCCATGGGAAGCACTGAATGCATACCTTGTTTTGCTTTGCTTGTGCACAGCATTTTCTTTCCCTATTAAACTTTCTTCATCTGAACCTACAAGTTTTCTAGTTTTTACCCTTCCAATTCTCTTCCCAGTCCTGCTGGTGAGGGGAAAATGAGTGGCTGTGTGGGGCATGATTGCTGGCTGGGGTTAAACCACAAGAAGTTTTTTGCATGGAGCAGAAAAGAAGGTGTGAATTTTTGTTTGTTTTAAACCAGTTACATTTTTAAGGCCTGTTCACTCTCTTATAACTAAATTATTAAATCAATTCAATAATTTTCATTAGAATTTCTATTCTATTTCAACTAGGTCTTCTGCTACAAAGAAAGATAGCCCCACAGCAGCTAACCTTGAAGTCCAAGGAGCTTCCAAATTGCTTAGTTAGTAGCATCCTTCAGATCACCAGAGCAGCTCTGGTATCCCATGGCCTTTGTCGAATTAAAGATCCATTTGCCAGTTTTCCAGTTAACTCATAGGGGCCATCATCAGAACGACAGAACAATTGAATAGTTAAAGAACAATTCATTAATGATTATTATTTTGGGACTACATTTTCATTTTCGATTATAATATTTTTATCTACGTTCTTTGAAATTTGTTTTTAAAAATTCTCAGAGATGTATTCTGTTGGTTGGCTTCTGGCCAGCATTCCTGAAGAAGAAATTTGTATGTATTGGAGCCAGATACATAATTGTGGGAAAGACCATGCTTGTTTAAAGTCTGTCCCTTCAGGTTCCCTCAGAGCTCACCATTTTGACTATGAAATGATAACTTTTTTGTTTTGCTAGGGCTATCACAGGGTGATCCAGCATCGAGTAGGTCAGCGATGCTTTGGCTTTCAGCTTGTGTATTTTATAAAGCTCTAAATCTGCCTCTCAAGAGAAAGAACAGAAAAGTAACAACTGCTAGTTAAATCAATTTGGACAAATTTGGTTAGCATGTGGTGCACCTTAGCCCAGGTCCCTGTCAGTAAGAACGATTGTGTTCGATCAAGGCTAAACTCATGGGGGAACAAAACACAGTCCAAGAATACCACAGAACATGCTCTCTGCAAGGACAGCCCTACATGGACAAAACAATAGTACTCAGACTTGTGTTCAGATATGGCTGGAAACAAGTGCTAGAATTTTCATGACAATCAGTCTCAAGGAAGGGACTAAACCTAATATATTAAAATAAATTTATGGTTATTTTAGGAATGAGTTTCAGATTTTCAATATGTTCAGCTTTAATTTATATATCCAAGATATTTTAATAATAACAATAATAAGCTGTAATAGTAGCAGGAATACCCATTGCAGCAGGATGTAGGAATCAAAGATCAGTTGTTTTTAATATAGACTTTCAGTAAAAAACATTGCCTTTATCAGTACTTCTAGCTTTATGAGTTTTTACGAGTATTATAATTCTTATAAATAGGTGATATATTGCCCACACGGAAAGAAGGATGTCCCACTCTGAGACATAATCTGTTTAAAACAGCAGTCATGTTTCACATCGTTTTCCTATGGGCACAGGAATGAAACAAATGTAATAAATTTAACTCATATTATTAGGGAAAGGTAGATATTGAAGTTATCTGGTTTAATAATTTCAATATAAATTTAATTCAGACTTGGGGGGGTGTTTAGATTAAGGTCTTAAGTCTATACAGATAGTTTATTTATAAACTGCATAGTAGTACTTAAAAAAAACCCACAAAGCAAAACAAAACAAAAAAACTCAACCCAAACCAAACCATAAATCTGACACTTTAAAGTCATCACCCATGATTAATAATCTATTTTTTGTTATCCTCTTTCTTTCAGTCTGGGCCTTAACCCAGCTCTGTTCAGTCTTGCCTTTCTCTTTTGAGAGTACACAATCTTATGACAAGGCTCATTTATTATGTTTGGTGAGACAAAAGTCCTCCTGCATGAGATAAATAAGAATGTTAGAAGTCAGAAATACAGTTTTAATGCTAACAAGATAACATTTTTATCTATGCAATATGATTAGCATGGCATCCTAGCTTTACAGCCTAGGATCAACTAAGATGGAAATACATTCCTGCTGAATGTGTTTCCATACATTCATGTACATAAATGTACCATACATTTAATCTTTATGTCTTATTCATCTATGGGAACCTGCATGAAGTATGTTACAAAAAAGTTTATAAATTAACAAATCAGGAAAGGATCATGCATTTTCCACAAAAGAAGAGTGCTGATGAGTAGGTTGAAGTGAGTACTCTCCACACCTAAGGCTTGAGGATTTAATACTCTTGTAGAGTTAATACTCTTGTTAGAAACCAAGAAAGAAATAAACTTCAGCAGATCCTTTGCCAATTCTAAAATCCTACAGCATTTCTAACACCATTGAACTTTTTCCCTACTTTCTAATGGGGAAGCTTCTCACACGTATTAATGGTGGCTTTAAGTCTCTTTTTCCAAGACTCCAGTTCAGCTACCTTCTAGATTATTGGTCTAACAGAAAGGTGGCAGCCACCTAGCAATTTTCGTAAGATCACAGTTTTGGTATCCCTGTGGGTTAGGAAGAATACAGTATTTCCCTGAGACCTCAGTAACCTGATATATATTTTGGGAAAAACTAGTGAGCATTGGGAAATGTGTAGAAGCCAGACCACTGGCTGTTTAAAGCAGCAGTTAGAGATAATGTATGTCAAAGTCTAATAGCCAACAAATCAAGAATCTTATAAAATGTCACAGAAAACTGCAGTAGCAATTATAGAAAACCAGCCTAGTTATAATTTAGACAGTGTGAAATTGTGTATTGGGTGTCCACGGCAGTGAGGGCTGCAGGGCAGCCTCTGTGAGGAGAGGCTGGGCTTGCCCCATGCCAGACACATCTGGTCCCAGTTGGCTCCAGCTGGCCTCAAGAGACCCACAACAAGACACAGATAAGCCCCTCAACCAAGCTGGTAGTGGCTCTGTGAAAACAAGTTTCTAAGAAATTAAATATTTGCTAATAATTCAAAAATCCATTAAAAGCAAAGTTTTAAGAATTGCCTGATTAGCAGTTCTTGAGCAATCAATCAAGAGTATGTTTTGCTTTTAACTTGCTGTCCTATTTTGGAACTTTCAACACAGAAGCAGCAGAGAGATTCCTCAGATGACCTTAGAGAACCTGGCTTGTATAAGACTAAGTTTGTGACATGCTGGATTTTTTCTATGAACTGCTTGAGGAAACTGGTTACTTCTGAAACCCTTGTCTCTCTAGTTATACTTCCTTCCCCTGCTCCTTTCTTTGGAAAAAATTAGATGCAGAAAACCTATGTAATGGCCAGTTCACTTTATATTTTCAGTTGATAATAAACAAAGTATCTATGCTGAAAAAAGCCCAACACTTCTTAAGTTGGAGAAAAAGAAATAAGAACTGGCCCTTAAGTGAATGCACCCACAGACACTTGGCAGACAAAAAGAATAAAAATGACATGCTGACCTTTGAAGAGATTTTTATTATATTTTTAAACTAGCTACAATGCTCCAACCTTTCAAAGAAAACAAACATTCATATAAATATTTAAAGAATATAAATAGGTTAGAAGTTTTCCAATATTAAAAAATATTATTTCCTGAATTGATAGTGGAGCAGCTAACACATATATCACTGCATTAATTATAATTTTACCAATTCCTAAACATTGAAGAAGCTGTGCATGTAGTAGGTGTTATTTCAAATTATATTTTTAGATGCAGATTCTGCTATTCATTAAATGCATATCACAATGACATTGATTCACATTTATGCACCAACTTTAATCTTTGAGATCCTGTCTTGGGGTTTTTTTTCTTCCACTTTGGTATAAATGATGGAAATTAAGAAGGCAGAAATAAAATATTTCTGTGTAATGCCAATACATCCTGGTACACCCAAAGAGTATAGAATCGAAATAATCTGAAACTAAGTGCTTGCTTCCCACGTAGTTTTCTCCAAGATTCGAGGAGAACGTCTTGTCAAATATTATCCAAAAGACTGACACGGGGTAAAAAGCACTGTGACCCCCAAAGAAGAGAACAGGTAAACTACTATTTCCATATGATATTTTTCAAAGGGTCTGTTTCTCAAATAAAATCTCTATGCCTTTTAAACACTATGGTTTTTGTTTTAAAATTTGTGATGATGAGTTAGGAACATGCTCTTGATTAGAGGAATAACCAATACCTGTATTTCTTCTTAGTATGAACTCAAAAAAAATCCATAAACTGTTTTATATTTTATGAGATGAAACAAGCAGAGAGAATAATTCCTTGCTGATGTCATGCTATGAGCAAAGCACAACATAAAAACATTTAGAAGTATAGTTGAAAGAAAGAAAAAATACAACATTGTTAGGCTCTAGACAGCAAATAAACTCTGTATTTTATGCCAATATAAAAAGAATAAGAATAAAACTTTCCATCTCTACATAAAGTATTATAGTTACCCCTTAGCCTTGCATAAACCCATAAACCAAACAGAACCATAAATTCCCTACAAATTTTATACCAAGAGTGTTCTAGTGATAACAGGTGCTATCCAATACAGACGTTAAATGAGCCTATTTTTAAGGGTGTTGCAAACATATCCAATTTATTTTCCAAAAATTGTAATTTGGGGATAGTTGAAAAATGTGCGGACAAAACATACATATGGTCTTGTCTTTCACTGAAAATCTTCCTTATCTTGTTTGCTTTACTGCAATATTGAGATCTTTATGTTTTCCATATAGCTAGCATTGTTTGAGGCTAATGCTAGTATAACTCAAGCACTTCAATTTAATATGAAAAATGAATTATCAAGATCTATTTCACGCTATCATTTCAAATATAACAAGAGTTGTTCCCTTTCTACGCCTTCTGTTTTAATTTCATTGTTTTTCCATAAGATTTTGTTATCTTTTTACTCACTGATGTAGCTCTCTTTTGCCATATCTAAAACTATTTTTCTTCTCTATCTGTTTAAGAATAAAATAGTGCTATAAAAGGCAAGAAATTTTTCACATAAGGACACGCTGCCATCCGGCAAAAAGGTAGTCAGCCTTTTGCTTTTAAAAAATATCTGAAGGCAAATTGATCAAAACAATCTGATATATGCTAACACTTACTTTGTAGACATCCTCGGGAGACCATTCTATGCAATGAATTCGAAATGGACAGGAGTTTGCTACCTTGTTGCTTCAGGGTACATCAGCACAATATGACTGTGGCCAGTACAACTCTAAGCCTACAATAACAAGCCCTACTGAGAGACAGTATAATTGCACAGACTTACTCCCAGCTTTATATGCAGACACAGTTTGCTCTGAAAGTCTAGACCGAGCTTTCTTCTGCCAGCAAAATAAATCATAGAGCTACCTTAAATAGAAAATCCCCAGTCTTCAGAAGCTGACTTTGCCCTCCTTATTGTGTGGGCAGAGACTGCTCACTGTCACGTGTACTGGATGCTGTGTGTTTATGTCATGAATTGCTTAACCCTTCCCAAATCTAGTCCAAACAATCCAGACACTTTTCTCCCATTCACTGAGCATTTTGAACACCATACTCCTTCATAGAATAGAATACCACTTCAAAAGCGTGGAAACCAGGTAGGGGGAGAGCAGAAGGGAGCATTCTCCATAAGATTGAGGGTGAAAACAAAAGGAACTCAGAAGAAATAAAGTAAGTTATGAAAATAAATAAGTACAATAGTTTTAAACCACCAAAACCGAGATATACCTTTAACAGTTTTCAATAAAAATCGATCTTGTTATTTTACCTTGTTTCTTGTGTGCAGCATTCAGAGTGTACAGCATTACGGTTCTTGTGCTAAACCCATGTAAAGATAAATATTATTTAAAAAAAAAAAATTGGTTTAATGTTTTCTCTATAAATATGATTCTTTATGATGACATATTTTTAATGTCACCAAGTTGATCAGCTGACTTATTAGCTAATTTACTAATAGCTTCTCAGCACAGTATTGATTACACCAAGAAGACAAAAATGTGTATAAATTTAAATGCCTGTTTCTTGTACAAGGAAGTATGGAAGCTCTCTTACATTTTGTGTCATTAGAACTCACTTTTTTCCATCTTTTTTTTTCTCTCCCCCAAAGCCACCTCTGCATTGTCACTTTATGAATACTGAAACACAACACTGAAGGAAGCAAACACAGTTTAGCAAACGTTCCCTAAGCACAGAGCCTGTCAAACATTTCTGATCACAGTTCTTGCTGGCAGTAAGCCTCGGCTGTTTTAAAGAAGTGTGACACACAATTTTCCACTCTTCTTTGTAAAATCACTTCACTTTTTAAGGTTAAGTTTGTAAGAGAATTATAAAAATGATTTGAAGATGATCCAGTCAGTTTTTTTCATGTAACTAGCCCCCCATCGCCTTGCAAGAGCAAAGCCTAAGATCAGTGCTCTCTAAAGATGAAATAACTGCTATATGTGTTCCCAAGGAAATTTCAGAAGATGCTGTCTCTTTTAAGTAGATGTGGTCACAGTTCTTTCTGATGAATAAATTAGTCAGATTCTTTTCTTCAGTATAAGGTTTAAATTATAGACTTTTTCTTCGGTGAAGAAATGAGACTTTCAAATCACATTTGATAATACAAGTCAATGTCTTCATTTAATTGCAGCTTAAAAGAAGGTAAAAACTAAGTATGTTAAGACAAAACACTTAGAGTTTTCAGCTATTTTTAAAATTTTTGCTTAAGTTAATGAATATTAACCCTCTTCAGAAAATCAGTTATTGTTATGAGTATTTTTTAAAAATGTAAATTCCTTTAAAACTCATGTCTTTTAATATTAAAATATTTTTTTAAAATGTGCTTCTTGCCCCTTTTACGTGTCCTCTCTGAATATTCTATGATTAAATTTTATTGAAATGTTCTTAAATATTTTTCTTATTTCCAGTTTGACAGGTTGAGGAAAAATTGTTTCATACTTTCAGTCTTGTAATTAAATTTTTTCAAACAATGACTTTATTGTTGAGAAATGAAACTTCAGTGACCCTGAGAAGTAAAGATTATATTTTAATCCTTGTTGCTTGTTTCTTTTAAAAAAAAAAAGCTTTGCTTAAAAAAAGGGATATTTAATTACAGTCAAATTTGAATTAGCATTTCTTAATTGTAATGTTTTGTTTGTTCCTGACTACCTTTAATATCGCAATTATTTACTCTGGTTTAAAAACTAATGTAAAATTATAGAAAAGAAAATACATGTTGGTAACATTAATGTCTAATCATTTAATAATATTGTGTCCTCATAGTAGTGTACAAGCATAGAAAAATTTGTACTGCATATGTTTTTCTTCTTTATGTACAACTATGGTTTTTGTCCTTTTTGTCCATATTCCCTTAGACAAACACACATTGAGATGTTTGGGTTTTTTTCCGTAGCCATAATACCAGATCTGAATATCAAAGCGGGGCTTTAAGAGCAAAAAAGCAAATTTGATAAGCTAGTGAGTATTCATGCGGGACCTGAGAGGGAATATTTAATCACAGAACCACTTATGTTGGAAAAGGCCTTTAAGATCGAGTCCAACCAGTAAGCTAACATTGCCAAGTCTGCCACTAAACCATGTCCCTATAGTCACATCTACACACCTTTTAAATACTTCCAGGGATGGTAGCTCAACCACTTCCCAATCACTCTGTTCCAATGCTTTATAACCCTCTGGTGACGAAATTTTTTTCTAAAATCTAATCTGATATTGAGAAGCCCATATGTTAGCATGAGTAACTGATGTTTATGTCCACTTATGCACCTCTGGAACATGCTGGAATACCCCGATGCCTAAAGATTTTTAGCCTTTTCATATCTGTAGCTTTATAGATTCTTAATGTATAGTAATATAGCGTCCAGTACTTTTCCTACCATTTTTCATAGATAAGCTAATTCCTTACTAACACATTCCTGAAATTCTGTTTAGTCTTATTTTTGAGAAAAGAACTTCTAATAAGGACATTTTGTTTTGCAACCAGAACCTGAGAAGACATAACAAGAAATAAGGCAAGGAAGCCCCTGGAACTATTCCAAGGGGCAGACCCAAGGGGGCAACGGAATCTCCTCTTGGATGTACCTGCTAGATATAATAAGTAATTAACCTTATAAAAATTGTATAAATCTGATTCTGTGCATCCGCAATGCCATATTTTGTGCACCTGAAAGCTTTCCTTAAAGGATTGCTTTTTAATCCTACCCCTTTAACACCGTTGCAAGGTTTTTTCCTTTTGTTACGAGGCAACCCTATAGTGGATGGACTGCACTGCACTCTAGTGGATAGCATGGAAGAGAGAGCATTCCTACCTGTCAGGAGAAGACACATGGTTTGGTTTGTTACACAAGATCACAGCACGAGAGAGACAGAGAACCTTTCCATGGATGGGGTATGTACAGTGTATCATGGGGATTCATTTGGATTCTGTCTCATGGTGAGAAACAATGGGGCTCTCAGCAACTGATGGCGTGATTTACTCACTATCTATATTTTTCTTCCAGCTTCCAATTCTACTTCACTATTTACTGTCCAGTTTTTCTTACTGAGGTCTGAAAAACACCCTACACTCTGCCCAACTCCCTGATGCAGCACACAGATCCACAACCAGAAATCATTTCACTCATTTTTTAAATCAATCATTAGAATGGGAACTCCCTTCCAGCTATACTGAGATTTTAAAAGGGCACCTTCAAGGTGCCCAAATCTATCAGAAATAGATAATTAAGCAGTAGGGTAATATAGTGCATTAACATGTTCCTGAACATGATAATTGCTCACACAACTGCTTAACAACTGAAGTAGAAGAACAAGAAAATCAGAATTCTAATTTCATTTTTGAACTGGAATTTAAAAATAGAATTTTTTTAATCTGAGTCATTCAGAGAAAAACAGAACATTGCTAACATATGCCTTTAAATGTGGCAAAGTAGACTGGTATAAAAATTAGGTTCAATATATTTTTCAATGTTTTCTTGTATTCCCTGCATCAAAAGTATAATATTTACTACCTTTTACTATTGCTACAAATGGATATTTGAATAAACATGTGTGTGAAATCTAATATTTCTGTAAATAATATTTTCATCTTCAAAATAAAATATGTCAGTATAGGTATATTTATATGTATTAGCATTTTGAAAATGTTATATTAAACTTGTTGATAAAAAGAAAAAGTGGGGTTTGATATATTTAATAAGTTTAGTCTTTGAATAATTTGTCAATCTAGGATACTGCTAGCTTACATCAATATCAAGTGCTCAATATTACGGCAAGGTTTCTGCAGGCCCCGGTCTATTGCTCCGGACATCTGGCACATGTGATGAACAACGTGAATGCCTTAAGCCTTTTCTTTATGCCCATTAAACGCACGGTGAATGGCTGGCAGGTAGGCCATGGAAGTCTTGTAAGGACATGCTCAGGGCAAATCCTCCACCGTGGTACCAGCGCCACAAAGTGCGAAACTACAGCTGAAGACCATCTGTTATAGCAGGGATTGTGCACCACCGCCTTGAGAGTCTTTGAGGAAACCTGGAACAACAGTAACTCTGTGCTGTGCTACTGCTCTGTAGAATTGAAGAGATGGTGCACTCAAGAAAAAACAACCATGGCATGTGTGACTGCTAACATACTGTGGCAAACTGACTGATTTTTCATCAACTAAACTACAGAACAGGGAAACTTCAGCTATTAAAAAAAAAATTCATTATATATTTTTACAAATGTTTTCCCATTCTAAGCAGATTAAATTACCATCCTCTATGTTTAAATAGAATCCTAAATAGCAGTCTTGCAAGCCTAACTCTTAGGATTTCAAGTGAGTTCCACTAATCAAGTACCCTGAATACAAACTGAAGGAGCTGCGGTTTAAATAACAGTGGGAAACACAAGTATTAGGCTAAAGATCTTCAGCTAACCAGGATGTACAGTGCTTTACGTTTACACTGGAATTCCATGGCAGTTTATATTTTAAAGTGTATTTTCAGATAGCATTATTATTTTTACTGTTGATTTCATTTATATAAGTTGTATTGCAAACAAGTGAATATTAATTGACACTACTTTAAAAATGTTTAAAATTTTGAACATCTTAAAACTAGATTTTATCTAAAGGAAGAAGGGCTGATTTATTTAATTTTATCTATGATTTCTGTAGCTCTTTCCTATATTAAATATCTTTCAGCAAAATCCAGAAGAGTGAGTAAACGTGGCAAGAACAATATTTTCTTTACATTTAGGTTTAAATTTTCAGTCTTTTAGATCCCGGTGAGTAAAGCAGATGACATTTCCTCCTTATGGAGTCAATCATTGTAGGATGAAAACAGGAGAGAAGGAGGGAAGATGATAATTGCTACCATTCAAAAGGGGGTGTAAGTATATGGTGGGAAACTAATCCTTGACCATTAATTTTAATGTTATGCCATTTCAGGAAAAAATGTGAGGCTAGTTGAGAAAAGATTGAATATCTTAGTGTAAAATTCCAGTAAGTCTTTTTAACGCTGGTGTATTTTTCAGTCACAAAGGTTCCAAAAAATATCTTTCGCGCCTCATTCATATCTCCTATTTAAAAATGGTCGAGATTCTCATTTAAGATTGAAATTTGACAGGTAAGTCTGTAGGTTAAGTTCCTGGAATGTATTAATCATTAGATTACTAAAACTGATTCTCAGACTTTAAATGATTGGATTTGGTTGAAGTGTCTTATTGCAATCAGATATTAACTGTTAGAGGGGTATTTTGCTTACAAACGATCTCCTGGGGCATTTTGGCAGCTGAGGGGATATATATAAATTTTGAAAGAAATTAATAGAATTAAATTACTTGCTCAAGTAATTGAAATGTAATATTTAGATTATATACCCAGTATACCATTTGTGATGTGCCATGGAACAGTTCACCAAGGGCATAATTTTGAGCTGTTTTGTTTTTTTTCTTTTTTTCAATCATATTTACTTCCCCTGTGATTTTTATGGCTCAAGGAAGGAAGCTTACCACTGCTTACAAAACCACAGCTACTCTGGGTATGCCTATTTATTCCAAGTCAGCATCAGATGAGGTAATTTCCACAGCACTTAATTTCTTTCAGCTTGTTTGTCTCTATTCTCAAATTAGATTGATTCTTCCTTTAGAAAGCAAAGCTTTTTAACATTGCGGCTCTCATCCCCTGAGTTAAAGTTCAAATGTTTTCTACAGAAGTAAAATGCTTTGGTAGGCTTCTTCCCCATAGAGAATCAGTGTGCTCCAAGAGTAGCACTCCAGACAAGTAATTTACTTATATAAACCTTATAAATAAAGCAGAAATAGAGGAAAATAGCTAAAAAAACCCCAACCCTACAACATGTCTTCCTTTACAGCAACCTGGTTTTATTTTATTTCTTGCGGAAAGTCTACAAGCTGTTGCAGTTGGCTATCTGTGGAAGGTCTTCAAGCTGTTTACGAAAAGTTTAGGTAAGTAAAATTACAAGTTTTTTCCTCCCCTTCTCAGTGGTAGAGGTACAAGTTAAGATGCTTCCACAGAGTTACTTAACTACTCCTGCCTATTTTTAAAATAATTTTTGGTGGGTTTAGCTATTTATAAGTGGTCTTCCCCATAAGAACAAAAAAGGTTGTGTTTTGGATTCACCTATCTATCCATTAAATTGTATTCATGCATAAATGTGTTTTCAGAAAAAGTAACATACAAGTTTTTATTAAGAACAAACAAAATGCCTTTAAGTATGTAGTTAGTTCTAGTAACAATCAGAATAATTTCATAGTGCTGCTATTGGATTGGTGTCAAATATACATCCTGATCCCATGTGGTAGAGGAGGAGGCATTTTTCTTTATTTCCAATTTAAGTCCATGAGAGAAAAGACAAAAGTTTGAAAAAAAAAAGTATAAGTCATGACAATTATTTGGACAATGAGAGACTGGAACAAAATAAACCATCAAAGCTTAAATTCCATATGCAGACTAGGTTGGTAATGGTAAGTACAGATATACCAAAAGATGCACTTGTGATAATCCTCGACAGATTCATTGAAATCTGTTTTGTTTGGTGATTTGAAAAAAACATATAAACCAGATTAATAGCAGGTTGACAGACTTACATTCAAGATAGTGATTGATATGGAATCACTTCTAAATAGGATGCTTCAAGCAGAGTTCTGAGTGAATCAATAGTTAAGAAGCAGCTAGGAAAAAGGTTTTTGATGTAATCCTACTTTATAGTATTTTGAAAGTCAGACCCCTTAACACCCACAAAAACTGACTCATCAGCTGTTAAAAAAAGGGTAAGAGGGACAAAAAAATTTTATTATCAAAAGTTAATGAATTAGATAATTGACAAGAAATCTATTCATGCAGTAAAATAACCATACATTGGATATGAACAGGATCTTTAAATACCTTTCACTTCTTAAAAAACCCTATAACATGTCAACCATGCTATGGAGGGAGGATCCAAACTAATTTTCACATAAAATGTGTCACAGATTTTAAGTACCGAACAATGAAAATAAAGTGAAATGAAATATTAATATAGTAAAACCTTAATTGCTCCGTCTGTTCAACGAAAACGTGAACATTTTTCTAGAGCTGCACTGTCACAGAATATGCTTTATTGAGCTCGGTACCAGGTGAAGAAAGTCAATATCTTGTGATATGAGCTCTTCATATTGTGTGACCCAGCGCGATACTGTGGCTTTAAATTTTTTATGAAAATAATGGCTTGGCTATAGAAGAATAGAGAGTGATGCATTATATTTTAAAAATGACAACAAACAAACAAACCAACCACAAAACAAAAATGAAACCCCACAACAAAAAACAAACCAACCCCCTAAAGAAGAAGGATAGTACACACTGACGATTAAGAACGTTGTTCACTATGCATGTAGTGACATTACTTTTCAGTTGTTGGTTTTCTTGGCTGTTAGATATTCAGATTTGTCCAAGGTAGATAAACACCATTAACTAATTTACTTTCCTCTGAGTGAAAATAATGAGAATACATATCTCCATAAAGATACCAAATAATTAGATATAAAATATTGCTCTTTAAAGTTAAATAGTGAAATCCTTTATTTTCAAGAAAAAGAGCAAATTCATGAACACAATTTGCGCATGACCTTTAAACCTTAGAAATGTGCAAATAATCCTTTTGGACAAAGAATCTGATACATAAAGAAATCTTTCTCAAACATCTGGTTCAAAATCAATGTTTATCAGTGTGCTAATAAAGGACTGATGTTGCTAACAGATTTAGTACTGTAAGTAATACTGTAAAATTGGGTTTTTAATTTGCAAGAGTTTCTTGGTCATAGAAGAGATGTAAAGCATTTCTGATTTTTTAAATTGCTGAAGATTTGTTGCTGATATGTTAGGAAAGTGCTAATTTTTAATGAAAAGAAAAAGACAAAGTTAATTTTTTAATCTTTAATGGTTTAGCAAGTTTGTATATCAATGTCATTGGTCGTAAAACTTTAGCCATATATTGGGCCATATGCACTGTATCACTATTAGTTCCCATCTAACTTTCAAGTTAGATGCTGTTGGCTGAAATCTTGCCTATACCACTCCAGTCACATGTTTACGAAGTCCTTGGAGAGAGATCATAAGGGCAGAGTTACAACTCCAGAATCCTGACATTTTTCTGACTGAGACAAAATAAAGATTTGCATAAAACTTTTTGATAGAGATATGGAAAAAAATCAATTTAAAGTATCTATTAATTTCAGTTAACTAAATGTTACAGATATTTTTCATGCAGAGTAGAATTATAGCTGATTTGAAGTTTGGTTGTCATCTTCTGCTCAATATTTCAGCATTAACAACATTTACTTGTTTAGGAACCAGGCTAAAGTGTTCATTAGACTATAGAAATGAGTTTTGTGGGTTTTCTCATAGCTTTTTTTTTGGTTGGTTCATTGGTTGGTTCGCTGATTAGTTTGGTTTTAGTATTTTGGTTTTTGGGATTTTTTTTTCATTTTTATGGATTGGGATGCCCAAAGATCATTCTGAGCAGACTGAATTAATTTGCCAAGTGATTCAGAGATGCTCACAGCTACATTAACTGCATTAAATGACAATATTTCATTTGGAGTGTTTTTTCATTCTCTCTCCTGATCAACTCGATTGACAACCTAATTCAAAATTTCCCAGGAACATATCTCAAAGGTCAAGTAATTTCTACTTCAAAAAGTACACTGTGTAATGGTTACCATGTTGTCTAAAGTTAAGAATACAGTCACAGAGGTTTTAGATTGGTTTCAGCAAGGGACTTACATTATCAAGTCAACATCTATCACTTTTGTACTAATTTGTTTTCAGTCTCCTCTTCCCCTTCTCCCAAGTTCCATTTGCCTTTTATTTCTACATATTTCCCTAGACAACTTTCTGTTGCTGAATACAGCAATACATATGCAACTAAGGGACTAAAACGTAGATCAATCTCTTAAAAAAGTAAATGCTTCATATTATCCATTAAGTCAGAAGGAGAAAAACAGTACGGAACAAAAGCACTTGAACTGAAAGAAACAGAACACAGGCACTTGAGGCTTATGTTAGAAGGCATCAATCCAGTCAGCCTTCAGCAAAATGCAGTAGGTAGTAGTAGGATTAACTGTGCTTGACAGGGAGATGGCTGATGTATTCCGAGGCTGCTCTTGGTCATCTCTGAATGATTGTTCAAGTGTGAGATGTGCCTGAGAACTGCGTATATTGGGTTTATGTCCAAGGTGTTTTTAGTGGAAGGTGGGGGAGCTACAGAGGTAGCTTCTGTGTGAAGGTGCCAGAAGCTTCCTCTGAGTCCAAAAGAGTCAATGCCAAACAGCAAGTGTAGAGTGTGAAGAGGAAGGAGCGGCAGAGACAAAGATGAACTGACTACAGTCCCCATTCCTCATCCCCCTGTCCCACTTAGGGATAAGAGGAAGAGAAGCCAGGAGCGCAGCTGAACCCAGGAGATGGGTTTAAGATGTTTTAAGATTTGTGTTTCCTTCTCATTATCCTAGTCTGACTTTCAAATGGCAATAAATTAAATTAATATCCCCCAAGTTGAGCCTGTTTTGCCCATTACAGCAATTGGTGAATGATCTCTCCCCTATCCTTATCTTGATCCAGGAGCCTTTCATTATACTTTCTGTTCCTAGTCCAGCTGAGAAGGGGGAGTATTACACAGCAGGTTCCATCTGAACATCAGGAGACACTCTTTTACCATGAGGGTTACTGAGCACTGGCACATGTTTCCAGAGAGGTTGTGGAGTCTTCCATGGCCACTACAAAATTGAAGGGACTTAATTATATTCAGTCGAGTTACTAATTTCTACTTCTTTGGATTAGCTCACATATTTGAAGTAGTGTATTTAAGGAGAAAATATAAATGTACCTACAACATTTAACAGTAGTTATAGGTGGCTTTTCTAGACTTTTGCATCAAACATATTGGAGAGTTTCTTCACCTGAAAACTAGTAATTTACTTTCATTGTTTTAAGCTTATTATTTACTTTCTGTTCTACCTTTCTAGAAAGTACTTTCAGTTCTTATCTTGCTGATTTATTAAAGGTTTGCTTTAGAGGCTTGCAGCAAACCTTGACAGAACATTCAATTTAAGCTCACTTGAACCCTGTCATACTTCTGTGGCTTTCGATATTTCATCATTGTCAATGAATATGTGATTTATTTCAGAAAAGTTGTTTCGGTACATTAGAAATTTTAAAAGCTTTTTTTAAAAAAATATTTTCTTTAGATACCTGGAAATGAAAGATTGAGCTCAATAAAACACAATCAATACAGATAGAAAGTGACTTTTCTATGATTTAAAAGTTTTAAAAAAGCAACAAACCCCACAAACTATTACAAAGGAAAAAGAAAATAGAACAAAACCAAATGAGAAATTTTTTAATCAACCAAATTTAGTAGGTAAAATAGTTACTGAATAGCACATTTTGCGGTCATTCACCATATTTATTCTCAGTGTCAGGCAAGAGTTAACAATGAGCTATTCAGACTAATACTTAGGGTGTTTTGGTGGATTGAGAAGCCCTGGCTTTCCTCTCATTCTAACCTTTCACTCTCCTAGGCATGTCCCTTGATTATATTTACAAAGAGGGTAAATTAATTCTACAGTTATTGGACATTGCTAAAGGTAATACATTGTAATAGCTTTTCAACCAGCTTTCTAAAATAATTATTACCTCTGTCTTGTTTCCTTTTCTAAATTGTCCTGGTAATTCCTTCTTATGAAGTCTCATTCCTGTTTTAATTTTAATTTTTAATTTGGAGTCTTTCATCTAATGGCAAAAAGAAGAACAACTTGTATTCCTCTGTAAAAGATTTTGACCTTTATTTTTCTGTCTTGTCATCTAAGGATAGACTACTACTTCTGTAACAGCTCAATACTTCAAGGTGCTGTTACGGACTATTTTGTCAATGATTCACAAATTAAAGACTCCGCTAGAAGTCTTTGACATGATAAGATATAACAGGTACAATAGAGATATTATGGGCAATCATGTCAGCTAACAGCAGTGCTCCACTGGGATTCCACTGGGTAAAAAACTAGGAGTGAATCAAATGAAATCACATTTTTGATTAAGAGCAGATGAAATAAGTAGAACTTATTTCTAGCTTCACAGGAAGGATATGATTGCCCTGATATCCTACAACTAAACAAAAAATATCTGAAATTTCATCATATAACTTTGTGATTTCTGCTAAACATGTGAATAGGTTTTGGGACTGGCTATGCAAAATCCCGCTGTAAAAAGTAACTGCAGCTAGCAATGAATACTCTGTAAAATCTGTGTCCCAAATTCTTTATTTATGAACCTGGACTTTTGTCCTTAATTTATATGTTTTTATAGATAATCAGTTCACCCCAAACTGAATTCTTTCCTCAGTGAAGAGACAAAACTAAACCAGCAGTTCCTTCTCTTACAAAACTGAAATGCACAGCTCTCCTACGCAGGGATAAGCAGCTTTTATCGAAGGACATAAGCATTGGCTCTTTAGAATGACTTAGACCATAAAACTGTTCTCTGCAAACTAGCCTAGGAAATACCAGCCAGTGTGTAAGCAGCACCTTGAAAACAAGCACCTTTCTCCTCGTTTCACCACATGCCACTTCGTTATCAGCACATTCTAACAAAGTGCTTACATGTGCAGCCGATCTTTGAAGTGTTAAATATTTGATCAGTCTTTTAAGGTATTTTTAATTGACACACACACACAAATGTCTCCTTCTACACATGTATGCAGAGGCTTGTGTTTCTATACACACATTCATCACAACACAGTCAATAATGCTTGTCTTGGATATGTGGGAATTTTGACAGCAATGTGTTGTCTTAATTTGTGGCAGGGAGGAGTAAAAAAAGCTGAGGAGGAAGGGAAAAGAGATACTGGAATAAACAGAGTTTTTCAACATATGTTAGTCACATTAAATAGTTGATTTTAAGAGGTTCCAGCAGCAGCCAAGAATTTTATCACCTGTTGACAATATTTGTAAGCACGTGTGACGAGTGAAGGTATTGATGGATGGCTTCTAGAAAAAAAAGGTTTGTGAATTCTACAATTTTCTCAAACCTTTTTGCTGTTTCACGGACCCAGGCTCTTTTCAGTGCTGCCCAGAAACACAACTTCTTTTTATTCTATTGAAAGAGTCATCTGCTCCCAGAAAAGAAAAACTCAGTTTTTCTCACAACACTGATCTATGATTTTCTTATTTTTAAAACAACTCCATGGGAAAGTTGAAAACAGAAGGCCTTTTCTTTAGAAGGATTCACTAAGTGAATAATTTAGTCTGTTGTGTAACCAATTTGCAATTCTTAGATCCTACAGGCTATTATATATTAGATGCATACTGAAGTTTCTTTAAGACGTCTTCAAATTGCACCCATTTTTAGGTAAATACCATAAGTACCTTGCTTGAAAACTGTGACAATTTTTTGTTTTATCAAGTTTATAAGACACCTGAGAGTCCCTTTACTTTCTTTACTATCTATCCTCTTTATTGAGATTGTATTGGGTTTTCATGGCCTGGTTTTGGTAGCGGGGGCTATAGGGGTGGAGTAGAGGCTAAAAGACGCTTCCCCCATGTCCAGCAGAGCCAATGGCAGCCAGCTCCAGGATGGGCATGCTGCTGGCTAAGGCTGGGCCTGTCAGAAATGGTGGTAATGACTCTGTGATAACGTATTTTAAAAGGAGGAAAGAAGTTATTGCGAACATGTAATTGCTGCCAGAGAAGAGTGGGAGGAGAACATGTGAAAGGAACAATTCTGCAGACACCAAGGTCAGTGGTGGAAGGGGGCAGGAGCTGCTCCAGGCGCAGGAGCTGAGATTCCCCTGCAGTCTATGCTGAAGACCATGGTGAGGCAGCTGTGACCTTGTAGCCCATGGAAGACTACGGGGATGTAGAGATCCACCTGCAGCCCATGGAGAAGCCCTGTGTTGGAGCTGGATGCCTGAGAGGAGGCTGTGACTCCATGGGAGACATGTCCTGGAGCAGGCTCCTGGCAGGGACCTGCAGACCTATGGAGAGAGGAGCTCACATTGGGTCAGGTTTGCTGGTAGGACTTGCGACCCTGTGGGGAACCCACACTGGAACAGCCTGTCCTTAAAGGACTGCACCCCATGGAAGAGTGACCCACACTGCGGTAGTTTGTGGAGATCTGTTGCCCATGGGATGGACTATTCAAAGAAATAATTTCTGAAATGAACCAGCCGTATTTTTAATCTTCTTTAATTCCTAAGAATTTACTTAGATGAAAAGAGATCAATTTCCAGTGGTCTACAACTTCAATGTACAATATATTTAATCCTGAATGTTAGAGTGTATGTGTATTTTTGCATAGGTATATTTACCTATTTAAAAAATCTGTATTATAACCTTCCATAGCTGTGAAGAACTATGAAATAGAGGAATTGACTTCTGAAGTCAACGAGGCATCAATATAAAACCTTTTTCTATGGTCCTATATGCTCTAGTGTGTTAAGAAGCAAAGCAAAAAACGAAGCTGTCGTATATTTCCCAGTACTACAATGCAATGGCAATGAGTCCTTCTGCTTTATCCATTTTTTGTCTAATGTGCATCCTAACATCACAAAGCAAGAAGGTTCTTTGGGATTAAACCTTTCAAATAATACACACAGATGTTCAAATTGCCTCCTACGATAACATCAGGTTGCATATGCTACAAAATACTAATTACAGCCCAGAGGAATAATTCTTTAAGAATTGACCTCATAAATTTTTCTTAAGGGTTCAAAACTAACAATCCTTTGTAGTTTATGCTTAACTGTATGCATAAATGAATAGTAATAAAATGGTTACATATTTTCTGAGGCCTACTAACATTGCCACATGAAGAATAATGCATTATTCATCACTTCTATTCTGACAACACAGGGACACCTAGGACAAAAATTTTTACTGCAGTACCTGTATTTTAAAGGAATAACATGTATTGTTTAGAATTCTTCTACAATGTACATAGAAAATTTTTGAGGTTTTTTTATTCCTTTTGGAGTAAATACATTTTAGAAGAAAGAAGATTATATGACCATTATATTAAAATTTTAAATACTTTTCTGTTTTAGATTCCTGGTTTTGAGAGAAATGCAGATTTGCATTCTCATATACATTTTGTTACAGCATGTATAGTTAAAAAAAATACCAAACATGAAGTAAAACCTTCCTGGTGTCAAACATTTTTTTCACTAAAAGACTGAAAGATGTCCTTTCTGGAGTCAAGGGAAAATTGTACTAGGGAAATTGTCCACTTTCTGTAAAACTTGCAAGAAGCAATAATGTTATACAGAAAACGGAAAATTGATTTAACTAAATTCACAAAGAGCAAAGTAGAATCCCCATGAAATCGGTGCTTGAATTATAGCTGGCCACTTTTGAAAAGAGGTAGCTTTTTCTATAGTACTCTATGAATCAACAAGAGTTCTTTTCAGCAATAAGAAAAGTTAACTTTTATTACACTTAACTAATAAAATAACATTTTATCATTTTGACCAGATATTAATAATTATTATTTTACTAATTTTATTTTAAGTATTTATTATATTAAATAGGGGATATTTAAAGGAGATAAATGAAATTTGAGATGGGCAGGCAAAGTTGCAAAGTAACATTTTCTATTGTCTCCATTGGTAATATAATAATGTGACTATTCTAACAGTAAAAATAGTGACAGAAAAATATATTTAAAATATGAAAATAACTTTTAATTTCATTCTAGAAAAACATTCTGACACCACAGACATCCCCACCCTGCACAGTTGGATTCTATATGCTTTGTAAGAATAAGCAAAAATTTCCCAGCGTGTGTTTGTGAAAATAAAATCAGTAATATTAGAAGAGTGACTGCATTGTTGCATGTGTTAAACTTGAATATGTCAAATTCAATTGTGAAAGTGTGGGTGTCAAAGCGCTGCATTTCTTTACTTAGAGATCTCATTTCCACACACTAATAAATATGAACCATTTAAATTGTTGTTTTAGTTATGCCAAATGTCACGGGGAAAAAAAAATCACTTTGTTTTTCCAGTTCCATTTTGATTACTTTTTGTCTGACCTCCAAGTCCCTGAAACTCACAACTGTATAGTCAGACCAAGTTTGGTGTCGCAATTTTAGAATAAGAGATGTCACAATAAATTAAGGAATGCAAAGATAAGTTATAACAGCATGTGGCTATAAGAGAAAATAATCTAAATACAGATTCTGTAGTTTCAAAGATCTTGAGGAGAAAGGAGATCTTTAAGTCTAAACACCCCAAACTTAAACAACCCCAATCATAACAAAATTTTTATATCAAAGCTGTGGGATTTCATCCAGATATTGAGACTCATTTTCCCTAACATTCAGTTTCTTATAATTTGAAGTAGGGATAATATTCTTTTCACCTTTAACCATTAGATAATTATTTTCTCTTTCCTTTCCTTCCACTAGCTTGAAGCTACTGTCAATCATGTATTTCAAAATATATTTCATTGTGTTTTACCCTTCAGATTACGAGGATTCCACATTGTCCACTGAAAACCGTTTGGCTGTGAAATTCATCGAATCATAGAATTGTTTGGGTTGGAAATTACTTAGAGATCCTCTAGTTCCTACTGCCATGGGCAGGGACACCTTCCAATAGACCAGGTTGCTCAGAGCCCCATCCAACCTGGCCTTCAATACCTCCAGGGATGAGGCATCCACAACTTCTCTGGGCAGCCTGTTCCACAGTCTCGCCACCTTCATAGTTAGCAATTTCTCCTTACAGCTAATATAAATCTACCCTCTTTCAGTTCAAAGCCATTACTCCGTGTCTTACCACTGCATTGGCCCTTCATGAGGCCCAATTTAGGTGCTGGAAGGTGGCTTATGGAAAGTAATATTCATTAAAATGCAGTTAAGGAAAAAGGTAAAAAGGATGTGAATGATTAAGACTGATAACTTCAACAATATGATTTGTGTAGTAAGCTAATTTACTGAGAGTACTTAGGTATACAACAGTGAGGGAGAAGGAGAGATAGGGAGAAAGACATTATTAAGAATGCTTATGTTAAGTTCCTGCTTTGTTCAACTGATTAAAATGGGCTTGTTTGGAAACTTTTCTCCTAATTCAGGCGTATAACTTAGACATCTGGAATTATGTGGTATAAATATTCATGAATACATTCATCATGTAAATATGTCATCCTGTATATTTGTATTTTTGGAATAAATTATTTATAAACATTAAAGAAAACAAAACGGGTAATGTATTACACTAATAGAAGTCTCCAAAAACACTCTGAGTTTTGTAACTTAGAGATACTACATACCCACTCATGAAAATGGTAAGAGATCAGTGGCTTGATATAACATCATGGGGTAAAAATACAGCAAAAAAACCCCAACCATCTCTTCAAGAAAGAATGGAAACCATACTAAGGAAATATACTAAAGAAACATACTAAATACTAAATATATATAAGGAAATATACTAAAGATATAGACTAAAACAAATACACTAAAGAAATACGATGAAGTGTAGAATGGTGGTAGATAATGAACGCTCTTGTTTCTTTGATGTTTTTGGACTTAAAAAAAATACTGTTCCTTTTAGCGCTTGCTGGTACAGGAAAGAGCTTTATTTTGGCATGTATTTTAGAGGAGGGCGGAATGTCGTTCTTTGTGTGTTCAACTGTTCTATCTCACTAAAATTGTGTAGTTCAACCAGTTTTGACTAGTGTTGTCAATTTCTATGCATATATAAAAATTTTCTTATGACAAAATTTGAGAGAACTGTTCTTTTTCTTGCACTTGTCCTTCCTGTACTCCTCATGCATAGTTTCGATGAAACTTTTGTTACTACTTCTTTCTTATTTCATAAATTGTTTTTGAAATATGCAAGAAAACTTTTTACCGTGAAAGAAGCACTTGGTGTTTCAGATTAAAACATCAAAGAAGATATGCTGATAAACACATTTCTTTCCTCCAGGAAATTAGCTTTTATACTTGACCTAGCAACAGGACACCAAATTAATTGTTTTCCATAAGGGCTATTAATCACAATTGTGACAATTTCTCATAATACGCTACCACAGTAATTGAATATTGCCATTCACTTTGAATACAATTTTAGTCACAGAGCAAAGTTAAATGCTGCAGACAGAAAAGTGTCTAAGTTTTTGAAGATGATCCATGCACTAATTGCTAGGCCATGATGGCATTTTCATTTATTATAGGCTGCTCAATCATTAATTGTGTGTGGTGATACAGATCACTGGTTTTTCTCATTGAACAAGTTACAAAGGTTAACTGAACCTGAGTTTTAAAAAAAATCAAGTTAAGAATAAATAAATTACACAGTAATATGATTTTAACTCATTGACAAACTACTTATAATAAAACCCCCCCAAAGATTACCAAGAAGTCTCTATGATTGGCTCAATTTTTTGCCACAAACAAGGAATAAATAAAGCTGATCCTTTGTATCTAATATACTTAAAACTTTTGGTGATAAAAAGGATTTCTTTTACAAGTTAATGCTCAGAAATAAGCCACAGCTAGTCTTGAGATTTTTTTTAGTGAGCTACTGGACTGAAATGTACTACCTTGCTATATGCAATATATTTTCCTGGTTAATATTCATTATTAAACATCATAGCATAATAAAATCATATCCAGCTCCTGAATTTCAGATACTTGAGGTACCCCAATACATTGGTACACTTAGAAATATTGATCATCCCGTGATAGGGTCAGCATCCTGGTGTTAAGAACGCTGCTTTTCAAATAATTTAATCTGTTTAATTTGGGACAAGTTTTCATGCCAACATATGCTAATGTTTGAAATTCACAATCTAGCCTATTTGTAGGAGTGAAACAAAATTTTGAAAGCATAATCACTGATTTTATTTATGAATAGTTGAGAAAATACAACTTTGAGGAAATCAAGTTACATAAGTGACCAGAAGTACTGGAATATTACTGTTTTACTTAATGAAGTTATATAGATCCCTTTTTTTGTTAAAAATATGAACTTTAAAAGCTTCTTAAAACAACATCTTGAATATATTTCATTCTGAAAGAAAATATGTTCTTTTTTCAAAAAAACCCTAAAGTGATCGGATATCTTCAAACCTATTGATTATAAAGACACACATCTAGAGAATTCATAAATACAGAGAAGCAAAACTGAAAATAAATTGTATGCTGAAGTGAATGTCTGTGCCTGGAATTTAGACCGAAAGTAACAATACGAACACAAACATGACTAAAGCATTAGAAAGATTTCAATATATATTTCAATTTTAGTCTCAGCTTTGCAGATATTTCTTTAATCTACTGACTTTACAAGTTTTGTACTTCCTTCCCATATTTATATAACCAGCATCATAATGTCAGGATGATTTTTTAAAAAAATCTTCTAATAGCAAACAACATGTTTGGATTTTAATATGTCATACATGCCTACATCCTATTTATTTTGTAGTTTTCCCGGTTAGCCACAATGGTCTACTCTACTGAACTCGTCTCTTGAATCCACTGACCTGAGCCATCATCTCTCTGCTGCCTTGCCATTGCAGCTGCTCCTCTGCTCACCTTCATTTCAGTCCTAAGGGTTGTTATCTGAAAGCTCCTTGTAAAGCCTGCAGTGTACAACTGTACACCAGCTCATTCCAACAACCAAAGCGAAAATCACAGAATGCCAGAAGCCACTGCTATGAAAACATAATCTCAGGAAAAACACAAAACTCAGGAATCTGGTGACAGCTGTTGTGACAAGTTCATTCTGCTTGATGAGGAAATTCTTTTTAACCTTTTTTTTTTTTTTTAATGCTATTTACACATAGATAGCTTTGAGTCTGCTATATACAGTATCTGTCATGAACTTTAGCGTGATGGGAACAAAATTAATTCTTGTCACCCTATATGTAGTTCCGTGGTTGATATTCAAACCTAATGTGTTCTTCACCGGTTGACTATGGGCTGTTTAATGTCTAGTATTCACTTGTGGAAGATGCCTGGTGGATACTTTAGCCCTGCTTATCCTAGCAACCTTAAATCCTGGGTTACCTGCTTGCTGAGCAAAATATTTTGAAGATGTCACCCATTACAGCAGGACTTTTAAAAGGAGGCTGTAACTGCATAAAATTTATCATCACAGAAATGTCAGGTATTAAGTATGTGAAGAAATGGGTGTACATCTGGCAAATCTGTATTCAAAAAAGGAATAAAATCCATTTCCTAATTCAATTTTGTATTATATATTTTCATCTGTTACTGTAAACATCACCTATGATTTGAAGGAGGTCAGATGACTAAATCATAACAAATCTTCAGGTTTTATCAAATAAGCTATAAAACATATCTATATAGACACACCAGTGTGAGGAATCTATTTTCATTGGGGAAAAATCAAATAACAAATGAAGCCAAGAAAAAATTGACTGTAACCTGTAGGCACATAACATTTATTATCAGTTTGTTCCTAACCCCACGGAAGTAATTTTACTTCATAAACTTGAAAGTATGCTTTGTGGGTTGTCATACAGTGAAGCCACTTTATTGTTACAAAAAAGCAAGACACTGTAGAGACCTTTGCAACTCCTGTTGAGTTATGTGACTAATCCTAATAAAATTTGCCTTTTCTATGTGCAATTTTTTTTTATTTTTTATTTTTGTTGCACTGTTCCACAGGGTCTAATTTTGTCAGATCAAGTATTTCTATAGAAATGAATGGGAAGGGGAGAGGGGAGCGTTGTGTTTTGCTTTTACAGAAATACTTCATATTGGAAGAAAATAAAAACATTCCAGCATTTAGCCCCAGTGAAATCAAAGGAAGACATCCAGTTAAGTTCAGCATGAATAATATTTCATTAGAGAATCCTTAGCAATAATGGAATGATAGAATAATTCAGTTGAAAGGGAGCTGAGTTTGGAAGAGAATTCGGGACATCTTTTTTTCCAACCTCTAGCATAAAGTAGGACCAGCTCTGAGATAACACAAGATCGCTCAGTACTTGATCCAGTTGGCTCTCAAATGTCCTCCAAGGATGGAGAATGAAAAACCTCTTTGAGCAGCATGGTCAACTGCTTGCTCATTCTCTTGAGGACAATGTTTTTCATTCTCTCCAGCTGGACCATTTCCTTGTTCCAATTTATGCAAATTTATCACATCCTTTTACCACCACTGTGAAGGAGCCTGGTTCTGTCTTTTTGATGGCCCTTCCATAGGTGCTGTCAGCTTTCTGTAGGGACCCCTCAAAGCTTTCTCTTTTCCAGGCTAAACAAACCCATCTTTCTCAGCCTCTCCTGACAACCTTCTACTCCATTCTCCCAGTCTATCAATATCATTATTGACTGGGGTGCCCCAAAACTGGGCACAGGACTTTAGATGCAGCCTAAGGTTCTATGAAGAAAGTGGGTAATCACTCCTCTTAACCTCCTGGCTGGGTTCCTAGTGACAGCCCAGGACCCTTCTGGCCTTTGATGCCAGAGTACACCAGGTCCTTCTCAACAGAGCTACTGCCCAGCCAGTCAGGCCCCAGCCTGTGATGTTGCAAGGGAATTTCTGCCGACCCAGCAGCAGGATTTAGTATCAGTCTGTGCTGAATTTCATGAGCTTACTTACTGGCAGCCCATTCTCTCAGCCTCTCTAGGTTCCCCTACATGGCAGCCTTGCCACAGAGAGTATGAACTGGCTCCCCTCCTTCTCCTTAACCCTTGCCTGCCAATTTGGTGTCATCTGGAAATGATGAGTACACACTGTTGCCTTTTCCACGTAGTTGATAAAGACAGACCCCTCCAGTTTTTGGTGACCACTAGGCAGAAAAAGTCTTATTAACCATTATCCTCCAAGACAGGTCCTCCAAGGTATGTTTTATCTGTTTAGCAGCTTGCTCATCCCAACCACAACTTTCTAACTTGGATACAAAATTATCTGTGATATAAGAATAATAACTTCTTTAAACCAAATACTTATCAACTGAAGCTAGCTAAAACTGCAGAAAAGATTAGCACAACATAATAATGAAAGGGAAAGAACACCAGGAAAAAAAATTTCCTGTCTGAAAATCTGGTATTATATTGTCATAACAACTACCTAAAATCAGACCTAATGGCTCTGAAGTGTTTCAGGTTATTAGTACGATTATACACACTGTATTATTATGTATGGATATGTATTTTATAGAGACATTTCTTGTTAGTAAACCGTGGATTGTAATATATTTATATTAAAACTGAACATTTATCAGACCAAGGAAAGTGGTCACTGATGAGGTAGAGAGTAAGAAAGATGGTTACTCTCCTGTGTTTCCTGTATCCCAGTGTCTATCTAAACCATACTGGGCTTTAGAGTTCAGTAGAAAATTACTTAGGAACCTGAACCACTTTTTTCCATGTTATTGGAGAGAACACAGTATAACTGTCACTGCTCTAAGATCAGTGGCATTCCAGCATCTCCTCTTTCTCCTGGTATTGTGTATACAGCTCACACTATTCATTAGATGCTAATTTTTTCTTTGCAGACATTTGGTTACAAAAATCTCCTTGCTGAATGTTTACTACTTTTTTAAAATTCAGGAATTTTACTGTTTCCTGAATCTGTGTTATTCTTAGAGGGTTATTCTTTGAAGGACATGTGTTTGGGGCCTTTAAAGTGCCACTGCAAACATACAGAAATGCAAACATTTGGGAACACAGTTTTAGATTAGTTTTCAGTATGATAATGTAATTTGGGTTTATATACTTAGGGATTCACTGAATTTCATTGTTACTTATCATGTAGTTACTTCCAGTTTTGAAATAAAGTGCGATGATGTGTGGCCGCAGAAGAACATCATGCAAGCTTCACAGTTTTGCCATGCAACCAAATGAAACTCAGTGATTTTGATGGACTTTCATTTTGCATTTTTTACTTTTCTCTGAGCCAGAAACTCAAAGTGAATCTTGAAGAAATGGTGGGATAGGAGGTGCCAACCCACATGGGATCAGACCTGAAGAAAATATTCACACCAACATCTGTGAAAGAAAACTGTGAAGTTTCACATACAGCTGTCTGCAGAATGCATTTTGTCAGGGCACTGAAGCATCAATTTTTTTTGTTTGTTTTTTTTTGTGGACCACATTTACCATCTCTGTATCATCTTTGTACTTTTCCTGTTATCCACTGCAGAAAGTGAGGCAGACTCAGGAGATCCTTGACATAGTTTTGAGAACAATCTTTTATGAAAAGCAAAATAATTACATCTGATCAAGTTCACTCTGCATCTTTTAATGAAAACTTGGGTAGAAGCTAATAATTGTGATATATTTTTGAAATTCAGATGCCGCAATCATTATTTTTCATTTACTAAATTCTTTCTTTAATACAGAAATATTGAAAAATCTTAGGTAATTGATGTGTATCATTACCTTATTTTCAAATAAGCATAGATACTTTTCAGAAGACTGTTGGAAGGTTGCAATTGCATGTATCACATAAATCATATTTTGCCTAAACAAGGACATTTTCATACCCAAGCAAGTAGGTGTATTTATAGATACTGCAGACAAAGCCAATCATAGTGGTGGGGTGTGGGGAAAAGCAGAAAAAACCCTTCCACAGATTGAGTTCAGACGTAAGAAAGAAAGGATGTAAGCTAGTAATCACAGAGCTTTGGTAATCAAGGAGCATCAGGAATCTTACATTCAAAAAATTGTATCATCTTACAAAAAGATTTGATTTCAAAAAATAAAAAAAGAAAAACCAAAGAAAACTAGTTTTGTCAAACAATAACTGAGATAATAGAAAATAAGTTAATTGCCTACCTTTTGATAATTAAAAGCTTTAACTGATTGCTGAACAAAGGCTCCAGTGGGTAGTCTCTTACTTTTTGTCACTTGCTATTTGATTTGATCTATTTAATAAAATTTTATTTAGAGAATTTATGATTGAAAAAAATGCAATATTCTGGAGCTGAAAATCATTCTGTATTCTGTAAGTGAATAAAGCATAAAAAGTTTCCTGTTTAGCAGTAAATTAAGTGAGATTGTTTTTATTCCTTTTCCTTAGTAAAGTTATAATTTATGCATTTTCTTTGTCATTATATTGTTGCCATTTTATTTCTCAAAGTAAAAGAACTTAGATCCACTTCAAAAATATAAATAAGTAAAAAATAAAGCTTTAATTGTTCCAATGTTACTGTACATCTTACATGACAAGAATGTGATGAGTTTCACCCCAGGTGTTGACCTTGTTGCAGACATTTACAATAAATATTTTTACAGTCTATTTTGTTCTTTCTCCTATTTTAGCAGCTTATTACATGCATACATACATATATATAAATATACACACATATATAAATATTTTCTTAACAAATACTACATGCAGGAACCAACTAAGTTCACAATGCGCTCTTGGTAATAGTCTGCAAGTTTAGAACACCTCTTTATGGGACTCGGACTTCTTTTTAAAATTCAATTAGTTGGATTTTTTTTCTAATTGTTCAAATCCAATCAAAAAGGGTATTTATATGTCATAATCTTGAGCCCTGAAATGTTTATCTTTTAGAATAGTAACAGATTTGATTAAAGCCTTTAACAAGGCCTGATCAAAGCCTAGTGCCAAAATTTGGGCTGGAGAAACAAACAAGATAAAACCCAACAAACACTAAGACAAGAGCTATACAAGCTGTCTTCATGTGAAGAGTAATCATGCAAATAATTAATTGTCTAAGTCTTCACTAGGAAGGCAATGGGAAATGCTATGGTTTAGCTCTTTCTTCTATCCTTGTTTTAACTTGTCTGTATGGAAAAGTCATTACTATTTACTCATTATCATCAGAAGTTAAAGAGAAAGAGGGGGTCTCTCAGGAAGACCAGAGATGTGTTGCTTTCTTTCTGAAAGGATTATATCCTCCACTTGTCATCTGCAAACTGTTGTCTTAAAAAGAGTTCTAGGTTAACTTGTTGAGATAAGTAAGCCTGAGACCAAAGATCGTCTTCAGGCTTAGTAACTAGATCTTTGGTCAGCAGCATGACAGCAGTATTCTAATCCATAGACTACTCTGCATTTCACTCTAAAACAGCATTAAATTAATTGAATACAGGTATTCAGAACTGGAATTGTCATCATTATCTTCTCTTTCAGAGTAATTTTAAAAGAATTTGACAGCTACCATTGCATTTTTCATGGGTCCACCTCATTAGGCTACCCTGAACACTCATCACATCAAATGTTTTAGAAAATACAGAGAGAGAACTACTTGTTTCAAGAATTCAAGGAATATTGTACATGAACAAAGCACTATGTTTGCTGAAGTGTCTTAATCTGTCCACAAGCAGAATCTTTCATGACTAGTGTCTTTCTACATGGAAACATCCCTTTGTAAATACCTCCAAGGTAAATGTAGCTGGTCTCCAAAACTGGGTATTTGGGAGATCATAGGTTTTTAAATTAAGTGTCCATGTCTCCTTATGAAATATGTTCTACCCTGCTCCTATAAAGTCAAATCTGTTTAAAACAGGACATATCTATTTTAAGACATTTCTACTTTTGTCACCCCCAAAATGTAGTGCTTTTTTTTCAAAAACAGAGACTCAGTGTAATTGCAGTTAGCCTAATCATAAGCTAACTTGAATTTTTCAGCACCACCATTCTTTTAAATATTTTATCCTATGCTTCTAGTTACACTGTAAGAAAAGCAAAAAAGAGCCCCTAGGCTCTATGTCTATTTTTGTGAATAAGGCAAGCACCATTTAAAAGTGGTAGCTCCTGCCTTGAGTCTACCAAGGACTGTAATGAAAAAAAAAATCATTCAAGTTTGAAATCTACAAAGGTCACTAAATAAATTAAATCTAGGTTTTTCTCTTTGAGTAAACTAAGAGAGGAGCATTCAGATCACAGCTCCCTCCTAAAGCTAATGCTAATTTAGGTGAATTATCCCTGAGAGATTCAAAGGAAAGTGATTTCACAAACTTTAGAACTAATGGGATGCATTCTTAATGCTGATATAAATGCATCATCTTCCTGGTTCAGCTTTGTCCTTTTGCAATAGAAAGGTTCTTTTATCACCTTTTGGTCTCATAATCCCAAATCATGCTGAACACTTAAACTATTCCATTAATTCTTGCTGTCCTTTAAAAAACCTAAAATTGCTGTTTCCTAGTGTCCTTCAAACTCTTTACCAAAAAATTAAAAGGAAAGTAGGATGATTTGCCATTTTAAATGTTGGGTGGTTTTTGTGTGTGTGTGTCGTTTGGTTTGGTTTGGTTTTGCTGCTTTTGTTGTTGATTATTGGTTGGCTATATTGTTTACTTTATTTGTCTGGCTGAAAAAGTAGTAGATCTCCATTCTGTCAATTAAAAAAATAAATTTGCAAAAAATATTGTTGACTATTCAACCAATAAAAAGTAAAACATAAATATGTAAAACATTTTTACTGCAAAATAAGAATTAATAAAAATTAGGAGATCTTGAAGTTATACCAATTCCTTGGTAAAAAAAAATTTACTCTTCTTAAAAAAAAAGTATTTCCCTAGGAAGGCAGACTCAGATTCTGTATCAAACCTAGTTAAATTAAAACTCATTAAACATATGGTTGATATAAACTGCTCTTATCCAACCTTCACGATTTCTCAAAAAATCAGTGTTTTCAAAATGAAATATTTCATTATTAATCCCTAAAAAAGGGGGTAGAATTTTTTTTAAAATTTCAGAATTATTTATTTTTAATGACTGAAGTTTTAACAAATTGAGCGAATTCAGGCTGAAACACTGTGGTAAATTTCAGCAAGATTGAAACTTTATGCAAATATTAAAAGTCCTCTCATCATAGAGTCTTATAATGGAAGTACTGTCAGATGTTGAATTATTTTGGTACTGTTTGGCTCATAATTAATGTATTCTGGAAACTAAATAATGGCAAATATACTAGGTAATGGAAGTTTTTATGGAGACTATGGTATACATATAACGTGTACTGAATAGCTGTTAGTACAATGAAACTTAGATTACAAAATATATTTAATCATCCTTTCTTACACTGAAATCTCATTGACCTGTGACCTCCTAAAACAAAGCTAATAACAAATCCATGATAAAAAGTATAAAAATCCCAATTACATACGGAACTAATGCAGTTTTTTGAGTTTTCCATACTATTAGCCATTAATACAGCAGTATCCTGCAACCCAGTTTCAGGGCTTCTAGTTTCTGGGAGGGGAGGGAGATGTAGGGAATTAAAAAAATGGGTTTTTTTCCCCTATATCTCTGAGGCTGTTCAGCTATATAAAGAAAAGATAGAGAGAAGTTTACCATGAAGAGAATAAAGGTTTAAAACCCTTAAACTGAGGTAATTCACTGACTCACCATCTTTCTATTGTGCCTAAAGAGTGTGGTGACAGACTAGGTCAGATGTGCTTCAACGAGTTCAAGGGTGAATGCTTGAAAGTGTCTCTGTATTGGTCTTAACTTTTTTCTCATAGGTGCTGTGAAAATTAAGACGCTTGTAAGGGCAATGAGATGAAAACTGTTTTTCTCCACGCATGCAGTTAGTTAACAGCAAGCATAAACTTCTTTACACCAGACTGATGTATTCCTGAAACTGAGTCACAACCTTTCATTACTATTATTTATTAATTTATTTTATTAACAGAAGTATGTCAGTACTTGCTTATCAATACATTTATCCTAAATTCCTTTAAAGAAGGATAAGAGGAACAGATGCTTAAAATGGAATGGGTTTTTCATGAACCTGTGTAAAACCGGGAGAACATCTGAAAGAATATATATGGCCTGACACCCTGCTTACATAATCTAAGTAATTTTATTCAGAAATACAGTGCTTGTATGGTAGGCTTTGTGATAACACAGCTTGTCTAAAATACTTAAGTTCCCACATGAGAAAAATTGGAGTGGAGTTTTTAAAAAAGTCTTAGCAACCAACCATGGAACAGAACACATGAAATACATGACATATACTTTTTCAGAGATAATATCTGAGAGTACTGTAGCCAGTGACCTAGGGATTTTCTGAGCTTAAGGTTTCACAGATGTTAAATGAGATATTGTCATTGATATTTATATAATTATCTATAAAAAGCAGTTCCCAGTTCAGAATATTTCTTTTCTTTATTTTAAAATTTATTTCTAACCTAATTTCTGATAACTTCACTGAACAGAAATGTTTTTTAACGAGTTCTGGACAGATATTTTTTATTCACCTCCTTTGCATAGTTTTATGCGCTCCTGGTGTATCTGGTTTTATTTATCCTTTTCACAATGTGAAGAGTTCAAATTTACTTAGTTTCTCTTAATCTGGAAGCCATTCCTGTGGGAATACTTTACAGAAATATGTATTCTTAGTCGCATTGTTATTTCTTATTATTTTGGAGCTTGATGACTAAATCACACATAAAAAAATAAAAACTATCATGGATTTATAATTTCTCTCCCACTTTTCTTAAGAATGTCATTTTTCAGATAATTATTTAAAAGTATTCTTTCTTTTATCCACTGTTTCCTCTTTGCCCTTTGATTCATTTTTTGCATCTCTTGCAGTGTCAGCGAGGATTCAATAGGTACCACTTCCACACCCCATTCCCTAACACATTTCAGAATGGGAATTGAAAAGGCAAAGAAAGTATTTAATTCACTGAATACAGTAAATTAGAACTGAAATTTCATTTACAATGAAACTCTTCCTGAGATGACCAAAAATATGGAAATGGTAATTTTGCTGTATTAAAAGTATCAGTGCATTAAATGAATGAAAACAATGCTGGAAAGATCATGCAAGCTGTTCAAACACAAGCAAAACAAAACAAACAAACAAAACCAGAAAAAAAGAGCTAAATGTATCATGCTTCTTTCTTTATTCTCCTTTTGCATGGGCAGTTTACAAAGATGCAGTCATAATGCAAGGAAGATACAAGTTTCAATATGCTGCCTGGAAACAAGTATTTTAAAAATAGTAAACTTAAATTCAAACAGAACAGATGCCAGAATGTTGCAATTAAATTAATAACTTTAAATTATGTTCATTAATCCACAGCCTTGATTTAGACTGGGATAATCCCAGGTTTTGTACTTAAACCCAAAGAGGCTTTGGAGATTCATATTAACCTTCTGAAGGGCATTTCACAAGGTCAGAGCTCTGTCACAAAATGAATATTAATGTAAGTGGAAGCTGTGGAATGAAGCATTGCTCTCCATTGATTTCTTGAGAACACCACTTAGGGGAGGACTTATGGGAAAAGATATGGCAAATAGTTGTCAGTGCACAGCAGGAGTTACAGGCTCCCTGGGAGCTACGGGGGACGCTCATGAGGATGGCAGAGCAGGGCCTCACCAGCCAGAGCTGGTCCCACAGCCTCAGCCAGGAGCACGTCGAGCCTCCGTGGGCAGGGGTTTAGTCCCACAGTCTAACACTGGGCACCGGGGAGCCTCTCCCCTCAGCAATCAGAACAGGACTCTCCATAGCCATGCTGGTGCTGAGCTGGCTCCAGCAGAAGAGCTCTCAAGACCCTTACAATAACAAATCAATTTTCACACGAACTGCCTTATCCTACACCATAGATGATACATAGGAAAATTTGTCACAGAGACTAAAAAAGAGCTTATTGTCCTCTCTACAGCTTCATAAATGTTAGTGGTTCTTTCACAGAACAACATCCTGTACATCAGAAGTAGGCAAACAACAAAAACTGAGATCTCTGGCAAAAGTAAAAGATAAACCTGTAATCATTGTTCTGGCGCTATTCTGGTCTATGCAACATCCCCTTAGATAAATGTTGCTATTATTCTATCACTGTTTCCTGTAATCAAGAACTTGTAAAATTTTTTTGAGTTATGTAGGTATTTAAGTGAATGCTAAAACATTCAGAAAAACAGCTTATAAACTTGGGTTGTGAGTATTCAAGACCTCCTATTTAAAGATCTACAGAAAACCTTTGCACAGTCTTTGTGACATCAGGTCCCTTAGTTATGTGGCACTCATTTGACAAAATACTTGTAAATATCTAGAAACTTGCAGAAAACAATTGTGGAAATTCATGAAGTGTGACAGTAGTCTTAAAACTTGAAAGAAGTGTTAACACAACCAAAAGTGAAATCCTGAGAATGCATGAATTTTAAGACATGTTGCAGGGCTAGGTTTCTTACAGAAAAAAGTACACTGAAGCAAAAGTAAAACAACAATGAAGTACATTTTTCTAATAGCAGCTTGTTAAACCTTGATAATTTTAAATGGGCTGGCAACCTTAGCATTTTTTAAGATTTTTGATCTTAGCTTCTTTTCCACTGTCCTGTTCTGCTGTAAAAAGGGAGTCGGGGAGGATTCTT
>VZTA01022502.1:0-99121 GCA_013398855.1 Mohoua ochrocephala | reverse complement strand
TTTTTTTTTTTTTTAAAGTCAGTGGAATTATGGCTTGGCTATAGAATAAGCATTATTCTGAAACAGTATATAAAAGTCTTTGGGGTTCTTTTTCCTGAAATTGTTTAGGATGAATTCTTAGCCTTTCTAGAAGAAAACACTTTCAAACAAAACTAATAAATAGGTAAAAACTATATTACTAAGTATGTAGTTATACATCTAATAGTGTTGATTCATATTTACACATTGCAGTTCTCAGACTGCTCTGTCAAGAATTTAAAGTTGTGGTCTTACATGCCGTGTGAAGCCAAGGAGGGAGAGAGTCATTGGTTTAAGTTTACACTGATGATGTTTTCCAGAATACCTTCCAGAAGTTCACGGTTCATCTCACTGGAAAAGGATAAGATGGGTTATATGATTTGGGACTTAAAAGGGACTGGTAAAAGAATGCTCAGGTGACACACTTGAATATAAATATCTACAAATGGAAAAGGTGATGGTAACCTATAGTAACCAGTCCTCAGCCCTGTGACCGTTTTAATGTATCTGCATCATTGAGCTCTCCAGCAAAACTACTAAAAAGTACTATTGCTTTTGGAATGTCATTATTTTGAAGTATTTTAAGTTATATTCTGCTCTTGTTCTGAACCATATTGTAAACATTTATATAGTCTGTACTCTGAAAACAGAGTAAAGAAAATGCATTTACATTGCCCTTTTTCATCTTTACTAGGAAACCCGCTTGGATGGCCATCATCATGTTGCAGTGGCGCTTGGGAAACAGGAGGGATTGGTACAGAAGAATCCTGATGTAAGAAATTGTGAAATAGTTTCATGTCGTGGTGATCACTTGAATATAAACTTATGCTGTAGCTAAAAGTGCGTTATCTCATATATAGGGCCAAGAAGAAGACTTATCTTAGGCACGGTATTAAACAGAACCAAGTGGTATTACTGAACTGTTCCCCCTAGTTCTGTTATGCCTATTTCAGGAAAAATCTGGGAAGGAGAAATAGTTTCAGGGGACAGCAACAGATGATGTCAAGTCTGTAATGCATGTATTCAGTGTGTTCATTCAAGAGAAGATTAAGTGATTTTTGTCACAGCCTGCTAGTACTCGTGTGGGAAACATGGTTTTCACAGAGGGAAATGGAAACAGTGAACCAATCTGGACTGCTAAACTTGTGTGACACCTCACCAAGCTGATTTTAATGGGGGACTGTCAGTGCATGTATCCCAGAGCAGATCCATCGCTCAAACACCATTACGACAAGATAACCCCTGAGACAAGCAACAACAACCAACAGATGGGAAGAACAGCAGTGTTAGTCTTCATTCCATGTGGTGTCTCTATTGAGAGAAAGAGAAAAGCTACTTAAAAGCTTTTCAGGATTTTCTGTGTAATTTAAAAAAGACCTCAGTCATGAAAATAGCAGTAAAAGTCAAATTTAAGGGAGAGGCAGACTGGCAAGTTGTAGCCAAAACAGCCAGACAGTCAGCAAAGGAGAGTGTGACAAATTGCCAGATTTTTCTCTGGTGTTCTAGTTGCTCATGAGAAAATGGGTTCGTTGTCTTCTGTTACTTAGACACAAAGGTTCTACCGGGAACTAGAAAAAAAAATAGTAAAGGAATGGATAAAAGCATGAAAGTGGTAATGCACAGTGTCCATCACGGTAACAAAGTCTATGTTCATGGATAACAAAGGGACGCAGACCTATTAACTAGTATTGGTTAGACTGAGAAAAAGAGGTATTAAACCACCTTTGAGGATTTACTGTGACAAATCAGTGGACAAATATTTTTTAAGAAATTATATGCATCCTGTTTGACAGGACATACTTAAGTTCCCGGTGGGGTTGCATATTATCCTTCTGACAGGAATACTGATCACTGTAAGTCTGAGGTGAAAAGAAAAGGTGGCCGTTATTTCGAAAGACAATTACCTAAGTATTCTACAGAAATCCAGGGGTTTTAAGTATTGACCTTCACCATCATGGTCACATACCTTAAACTTATCTTAGAAAGAATAGTCATTATATCAAAGGTTATGATGGAAAGTCTTTGAATCAAGAGGGGTCTCAAAGGCTTACTTGTCTACTGACTAAATTTATGATGACCTAAATTTCATTATCTCAGTTCAGTGAAGAAAGGTCATTTTAAGGAGGACAAGAGAGCATTCTGAGACTCCCCAGTAAGGAAATTAAGTGAAAATTTATGTACTATTGCACTGTGCCTTTTTAGGCCTCCTTCTCACATGAACATGGAGGAAATGAAAGTTGCCTTCTTTCTTTGTGAAAGAGCCATAAGATGGATTCTATTTATTGCTAGATGTGTTGAAAGAAAAAGTTGTTGATTCTAGCTTAACGTGTGTATAAATGTTACCCAGTTGTTTCAGGATGTCTGTGTCTGTTCTCTCTCTGCAATCACTGGAGTAATTCATTATGGCCTGCTTGCAGAACATCTGTTTCCAGCTTTCTTCACAAAGTGATAGCATGTACCAACAATTCCCAGGAAAGACCAGTTGTTATGTCAATGTGCTGTAAAATAAAAAAATCTCAAGTGTCAAGAGTCTTACCAAAATGCTAGTGGCTGCTATATGCTTGAAGAAACAGAGCATTTATCTGTGCTCTTAACCTAGATCTAGATGTTTATCTGAGGCAAGTCTCAATAAAAGCTGGCTGAGTTTAAAATTCTTTATAAATCCTATGTAGGATATAAAGTATCTTCTGTCTGTCACTTGCTAAATTTCACAAGAGTTGTGATGAATTCAGTCAGGACACACTTCCTTCAGACAAGCACATGCTGAAGTTCAAACTACATCTCTTAACAACTTCTTAGCTCAGAGGCTTAGTTCATATTTGGTATGCATCCGTGATGTCACTTGCATGGCTCTAGGCACCATTCCTGCAGCTTTACCTCATCTCCAAAATGCCCAATGAACAGGAATGTCTCAACACCATGTCATTGTGTAAGGACGTACAGTGAGAGACAGCTCAGTCTCTTTTGCTTTCAGTCTGCATTGACAACACAGAGTTTTTCTGTGTTATTACAACAAGCATAAACCATTTTATTGTCTCTGCATTTATTCCTAGCAGTAGCTTACTGCTCAAATACCGGAGAATAGACATTTTTGCTTTTTCCCCTATTTACTGACCTACCTTCATCAATGTGACAGGAAGGGATAACAAAATCCTCAAAACTGATGTTGGATTGAGTCACCTCCAGCACTTGGATGTAAGCAAGGAAGGGTCTACAAGGCACAATTATGAACAAATTCCCCAAATCTTCTCCTGGAACTCAACATGCTGGAGTGCCTCTGGAGTGCCTGTACACCAGTGCACTCAGGATGAGGAATAAACATCATGAGTCAGAGATCTTTGTGTGGCTGCAGGGCTCCAAGAGCCTGAGATGGAATTTAGGATCCTGGGACAGCAAGGATGGCTCACAACCCTTAACATGAGGAGAGCAACCATTCTCTTCCTCAAAGGACAAAGAGGGGTTCTGTGGGATAAAGCCTCACAGGAAAGCTGAGCCCAAGAAAGCTGCTTGACATTCAAGGATCACCTCCTCCACTCTCAAGAGAGTTCCATGTCACTGCATATGAAGTCAGGCAGAAAGGCCAGAAGGTCTGCATGGATAAACAGGGAGCTCCTGGCCAGATTTGGACAGAGAAAGGGAAGTGTACAGAGGGTGGGAGCAAGAATGGGTAACATGAGAAGAATACAGAAATATTATCTGAGCATCCAGGGATGAAGTTAGAAAAGCTAAAGCCCAAATAGAATTTAATCTGGGATCAGATGGACAACCAGGGATGTTCAAGGCAGCAAGAAGCACTTCTGTAGGTGCAAAGAGGCCAAAGGGAAGGGTTTTGCTCTACAAGACAAATGTTGAAAGAGGCTGAGGTGCTGAATGCCGCCTTTGCATCAGTCTTTATTAGCAAGACTGGCTGTCAGCAATCCCAGGCTGCAGGGATGAAAGAGGAAAGGAGCAAGGAAGATGCACCCTTGAAGGAAGAGGATTAGGTCAGGGAATGCTTAAGCAGACTGGCTGGGTGTAAGTTGATGAATATTTATGGGATACAGCTGGCATTGCAAGGCCCCTCTCAATAATGTTTGGTTGATCACGGGGACTGGGAGAAGTGCCCAAAGACTGGAAGGAAACAAATGTCACTTTATATTCAACAAGGGGGACCCAGGGAATTACAGGCCTCACAGCTTCACCTTGATTGCTGGAAAGGTGGCAGAACAGCTGATTCTGAAAACCATTTCCAGGCACAGCAAGGACAAAGAAATCGGGACTAGTCAGCAAGAGAAAGTCACGCTTGACCAACTCGGTAAACTTTTGCAACGAAATGACTCACCTGGTAGATGAGGTTAGAGCAGTGGGTAATTGTCTAACTATATTTCGGTGCCTTCTATCTCTGGCACTGTCTCTCACAAGGTCCTCCTAGAAAAAATGCTGAGTACTGGGTAAGCAGACAGTGTATTGGAAACTGGCCTGGGGTGTGATGATTGTGGTGCAAAGCCTGGTTGGAGGCCAGTTACTAGTGATGTACCCCTGGGATCAATACTGGGTCCAGTCCTGTGTAACATCTTCATTAATGAACTGGGTGATGGTGCAGTGCACCCTCAGCAGGTTTGCTGGTGACACCAAATGAGGAGGAGTGGCTGATACACCCAAGGATTGTATTGCCACAAAGACAGGCTCATCAAAAATGAGTCAGTTTGGCTGATGTACCGAGGAATGCCACTGCAGAGGAGCCCTACTGAATTTTATGAAATACTAAACATTAAGAATATGTTGCTCAAGCAAATGCCCATTTAGAAGAATCAGCTATATTTATGTTTGCTTCATGCAAGCCGTACTATCTGCCCTGCTGTCTGGAAGCAGTTACATTTGGAGATAGCATACAGCAGGCTGCACAGTAGTGTGCTCAAAAAGAAAAAAAAATATATCTTTTTTTTCTTTGAAATGTGATTTTTTTTTTACTTGAAGTGATGAAACTAACATGAAGACCATGACACTCTTGACTCATGTCATCTCTTAATATCTCAGTCTGCATTTAATGTGGATTTAAGGTGAGGAATTGCTGGTTGATTGTGACCACTAGTTTTTAAGTAGCATTTGAGTCTGAGAGAAGCATGCAAAACCTCAGTGACTACTGGTATTAAAAAGAGTACAAATAGGCACACGTCTATGGAATAAATCCTCACAGAATTGTCTCAGATAATCATATCTGCTGGAGAATGAAGTACAGTTCATTTGATGGTGGTCTTTTTCTTTTTTACTGGACTTAAACACTCATTCTGTCACACATGGACAGAATGTATAGCCCTTGTTCCATCAGTTTTGTGAGCTGTGTTTCAAGGAAAAACTCGATTTTTCTGCGTGGCCTGTTACATGCTTCTAATAGTTACTGCATAGCCTAAATTAGGGGATGTGACATCAGTCTCAAATGTTTTCTTTGTTCTTCAGTAAGCAATATGTAGTTTAAACAGAACAGAGAATTTTACAGGAAGAAAGTTGATATTTATTGATTCATGTTATGCTAATATGTGTTTTCTTTAGGTACAGTCCATGGAGTCAAACCAACCACAATTTACATTATTGACTTTTGAAGATTTAGTTGCATCTGGTATTCCAGTCACACCTGAGGATTCTGCATATTGGGACAATTTTTGTTCAAAGCAGGAGAGTCCAGTGAAACAGAGTTCGCATTCAAGATAAAATTGTGTATAAGAAAAAGAAACTTGTCAAAGTTCTTATGCTGTTATTCTGTTTACTTTGAACTATGGGAGTAAGTGCACATACGTAAATGAAACGTATTTTTCCTTATTTAAGCTGACAACCTGATTTTCACATTTTCAAAATTGATGCTTTACCAGAATAATAGGGGAGGCATGTTTCCTTACTGAAGGAATTCTGAATGAAAAGCCTAAACCAACATGTCTTTTTGCATCTCCTTGCCTGTGGTTCTTACACTTCAGTAATTATCCATGCTAGGAACAGAAAGCAGTTGTACAATAATGTTATTTATTAGTCAACAAGTGTTTGGTATATAAAAATGTGTTTTCATACTTATTTATGCTGAAGCTTAAATTATGATACTGCTTTTTCTCTTACAAAAATAATTTGTTTATTCTCAGATGGACGAATAAAGCCAGGAAGATTGGTACAAATTCTTATGCTGTTATTGTGTGGTGCAGGTGTTTGTACAGCACTTGGTGCTTTGTGTAATGCCAGGCTGAAAAGGTCTGAGTTTTAGTAGTCTTGCAGCTACATCTGTGCAAAAATAGTTTGAATTAACTTACAAGGAATTAACTTACAAATATTTCATAGTCTTTTCACTTCTTATCTTTGTTAATTAAAGCTTCCTGTATGCAACTTAGTATTCATCTTTTAACAGTTCTTTTTTGTATTTTTTCCCTCAGTAATTAATAGGTACAAGCCAAGCAGCAGTTCAGTTTTCCTAGGCTTGGATTTGCATCAGTCATGGGGGGAAAACCAAAGAAAAAAAGAAAGCTATTTACTTTTTTCCAAATAGTCTTTTAACATCTGATGACAGAATATTTTACTGTCCTAACAGTGAATGAAGGTTTCTGGAGATCTGTAGATCTTGAGTGCACATTTAGAATATTTTGTCTTCTTTTTCAAAACAAATCCTGTTTTGTGCCGTTACCTCTCACTCTTCTTTCGAAAAATCATAGGTACAATGTGGTCCATCTAAATTTAGAAAACCATACTGAACAGAATGATGTTTCACAAAAAGAGTTAATTTCTGCCCTGCAGTTAAATATAGATCTTCACTGAATTCGGGGTTGTGTACAACTGGGCTGCACCCTGTAGTCTCGTGTAGACCATGTAAAGGAGAATCCACTTGTAGTGTAGCCACTGAATCCATGCCTTACTACGAAGATCAACAAAAGTTTGGGAGAGAGGATGAGTTTTACAATTATTGTACAAGCTTTTGGAGTCTGCTGTAGATAATTCTGAATTCAAACATGCTGCTAAACTCTCCTACTTCCAGTGCTGATTAATACTTTTGTTTCCATTTGCATGACTCTCTCATCCTGCATGTTAATCATAGTTTTTGGCGTTTTGGTTTTTTTTCCCCCTCCAAAACTGCAAATCAGTGAAGCAATGACTCTTCCCTCCAGACTCCACAGGGGCTAAATTAGATGTTCAGTAACTTCAAATCTGAAGTTAAAAGAAATACAGAATATTTTATATACAAATTCTAAGTGATGTATTCCAGATTGTTTGTCTATTATAAAAATGAAATTTAACTTGAAATAAATAATTTGCAATCCACAGAGGTCCAGTACATGCCAATCAGTCACTGGACCCATCAATTTGCAGCTTTGCCAGTTAGTTTGAAGTTACCAAATTTTTTGCTAGGACGATGAATTGAGCTGCAAATATGGGGTGAGCTGAATGAAGAAATTTCAGATCTAGATTTCTGGAGATAAGAGAATTAATTTCATATTAGAGATTAGTTATTTTTGCATGGAAGCAGTGTCTCAAACCAGAAATTTTCTTTCATTGGAAAGAGTTTTAAAAGTATTAATGAAATTGTTTATAATATTGTGCTTGCATGTAAGTAGAGGACAAGCCAATTTTGTTAAATTAGAAAGTTGTGCTTGGTTTTCTTGCTAGGAATATGATAGCTTCCAAGACTATATCTAATTAGAAAGACCTGTAAGAGTTTGTTTTGATTAGTTTTCCGTGAAATAAAATCATACTTTAGAGTGGTTCCTACAGAATTGTCTAAAAGACTGCAGTTTCTCACGTTGTGATTTTTTCCATGTCTTTTAATTTGCACTGAACTATTTGAAAAACAAGATTAATCTGCTTTTTAATCTTAATAGCAGTAAGGTTAGGTGATGGTAATACCTTGTGAAGAGCCACTTGAGTCAGGTTGCTTCGTGTCAGTACAAATGGACAGAATTGTTACACTTGCTTTTACCTCAGTGGGAAAGAGCAGCTGGATGGTTATGGAGTTTTCAGCTAAAAGCATGCTGCTAAAAGGCCAGCAGGACATTCTGACTCCTTATGAATGTGAATGATCCTTCTTAAAGCCAGAAGAAAGTTTTTCCGGGTATCTGTGGTGTGGAGGCACATACTGAAATAAGTGCTGCTAGTGTGTACAAATAAATTAATGTAATTTCACAGTTCTAAGACTAATTTCTTTTTTAATTCACCATCACACCTTTTGCTGATAAAAAGATAATTGAGCCCTGTATCCACACATGGCCTTAACACTGACTTACTTGCATTTCCACAGAACACAGTCCTAATGGCCACAGAGTTCCTCTGCCGTTTTAGAACAGCTCCAGCTTCCCTCACTGGGTCAAGTCATCAGCCCAGCCCAGGGCAGGTGAGCTGACCTTTGCTGAACATCGTTCTTCTGTCTGCAAGAAATATCCCAGTTACAGCAATTGAGGCTTGTCAGCCTTAACTGCTGCCTGATTCTGCAGGGGTCTGAACTTCCTAATATGTGCTTCATTATCCTCCACAACACAGTTAGTTTTGATTACTTCACTCTTTGTAGAAAACATAAGCATGAAAATATATTATGAATTTTCAAGAATTTTCAAGAGAGACAACATTTGAAAAGTGGGGTTTTTTTTTCAAAAAGTCACTTTTTGTAGTATGTTATTTTCTTGAGCTGTACATGCAGTTTTTTATGGCCAGACACTGTATATGAATCCTGTTTCTTCTAAGATTGGGTATAATTTCTTTACTGCAATAAAATGTGGACTATTTTGTGTTTGTGTTGTCTGTTTGTGGTTATTATCTTATCTTGCTATTATTTAGACCCAGACATAGGTGAGATTACTGAAACACTTGTCCAGCACTCCTTTGCTATTTTGAAAACAATCTATGGGGCCATGAAACTGTGCACTCTTAATGACACCCTTTAGATGAATCATGAAACAAAGGTCTGGACTAGCTCTCCAGTTTCTTCTACAATTTTAATTTTATAATGTGCGACCCAGTTTCTGTCAAATACGGCATAATGTTGGTGTATTCTGTGCTGGTGTGAGTGTCTCATGTTGTGGTCGAAATTGGCATAGTGTGAAGTTTAATGCTCTTGGGAAGATGCACATTTTCAAATACGAGACTGCAGTGATGCCCAGTGTTGCTTACACATGCAAGGAAATTTCTGAAGATTTGTTTTTTAATTAGGACATGGAACACAAAGGTTCTTTAGGTTGTAGTAGGAGCTTCTTCACACAGAAAAAAGCTCTTGTACAAGATATTTTTTTAAAACATTTGAAAACCTGTTTTGTATTTATAAGTGATTTAAACAGTAAGAAAACGGGTATTTCAATTGAAATGCATCTTCCTGGGATAGCCAGGATGCTTGTCAGGTATGTCCTAGGGATTTAGTGATGCCTTTTGACATTTGGGGCAGGAACAACAAGGTTCCCAGCATAACCAAGATGCAATGCCAGTCCTGTAGGCAATGCCAGAACTTGGAAGGACTTACGGAGCTCTGGTAAATGGTGATGCNAAATGGCAGAGCTCTGAAGGGGTTCTGTGAGAGTTTTCTTCAGGTTCATACTTTTAAAGTTGTATAAATGTGGATTTGGTAATTACTACTTAGGCATTTAAGTCTAGGCAGTTATTCCACACGAGCACTGAGATTTTCATTGCAAACTTGCCCCTTTTTTTGTTAAAACACCTGAATAAGCTGGTGCATCATTTCCATCCTGTTTCTGTGTGTGTTGGTGTGCCTTGTGCTGTGCCCTTGGTACCACAGGACCTCTGACACATCCGAGGTACTTTTGCTGCAGCAACTTTCGATGGGGCCGGTCCCAGCATGCCAACAATTCCTTCTGGCAGGTTGTCCTTGAGCTGAGAAGAAAATGTTTTGGTATTATTACCAAACTCTGGTAAATTAATGGAAAAAATGAGTAAAGAAATTACATGTGAAGACTTTAATGCTGTAATGCAAATAATGAGAAGTAAATGTAAAAGAAAATGTATACTAATGCTAGCTTTTAACTCAGAGAGAGAAGTTATTAGTTTTGCTTTGTTCTAAGATCTCAAAGCGGCCAAACTTAATTCAATCCTATTATGGGGTTTTTTCCCCTCAAGGTTAAATAGTAACATCTGTATTACAACTTCAAAGTCCCAGTTAAGATTTCCCAATTGTGAGTTTCTTTTCTCCCTGTACCTTAATGTTTACCGCCTTGATTCAGTGTTGTAAAAAATTGCTTTCCTTTAATCATGAAATAGGCTGAAGTTCACCCAAGTAGCCAGTCACATCCACTTAATCCGTGGGAATCTTTGACCAGAGACAGAACTCAGGAGGTTGGCGTGCCCTGCTTCACCCGGGCTGGTGCTGCCTGAGCAGGCAGGGATTTCTCAGCTGTTCAGTGTGACACTGGTTTGCTCAGAGGAGGGGACGACATGCTCCTGCTGCAGTGGCTCTAAAGCTGCCTCCTGATTTCTGGAACTACCTTGCTCAGCTGAGTGATATCACTACTCGATGTCACTGAATATTAAACTCTTGATTGCATGACTGTTTTGATTTTTTGTATCCCAGTGTTGGAGCTAAACATTCTGCCCTGTGAATTTGCTACCAGCTGTTTGCACCAGTGTTTGCAGTTTTTGCCTTTATATCAATATATTACTGGCTTTGGCTTTAAGGCATCCTAGATAGCAATCTTAATAACTAGTGCAGAAGGAAAATGCGATAAGACTAGCAAAACCATAAATAGTCTTTATAAACGTGATTACAGATTTTGTATGTATCATTGCATGTTATGTGTAGTGAACTGTATATGTAATACTTTAACAATATTGTATAATCATTTAATAAATGCATTATATATTTATAAATATGGACTTCTATATATGTGCACACACTGCTTTACGGTATCTTATCTTTCAATTAAGCGTAGGTCTGTGTTTTCCTCTGCAATTAAGTAAGTGCACAATTACCTATACATAGTTAAAATAGTCATTTGTTATTTTTCATCATAGAGGGGTGTTTGATATATTTAAATGATTCCCTCTTAAAATTACTTGGGATTTGCATTTAAAACAGCACTCAGGCAAAAATCTGAAAATACTGCCTTGAAAATATTTTTTCTTTAAAATGAATATCCTATTTTCTCTCAGCTTCAGCAGCAAAGTTTTCAGTAATTTATCACAGCTGCCATCAGGTGAGTGGATTCTCAGTCCTTGTGTCTGTTGATTGTACAATATGCTCCTCATCCTAATTGAGAGCTTTTGTGAAAGGCACAGGGAACTGCTTATTCAATGAGGTCACTGGTCTCTTTGTAGGAGAAATGGAATTTTCCTGCAGTTATTAAGTTCAAACACTGTTTACTGAACAGAATAATATTCTCAGCAAGCAGTGTTTACTACCTGCATAAAAGCATTTTGTTAATCTTGTGATGGTTACGTGGTCTACAATTAATTAGCTGCCTGTACAACGTTAGGAAAGAGTATTAGATTAATTTTGTATAGTAAAACTGTGTGTGGGTAGAGGTTGTACCACAGTTTTGTGCTTCCACATACCACAATTACTATTCTCATGTGATTGAGAGCAGTGTATTACAAAGAGACTGATCTTTCTGATATCACTGTTTCTGCCTAATTGCTTGTTAGGATCTTTAGATTATATGCTTTGTTAATTTCGAATGTTTTCCCTAGAGTGCAGTAGGATATCCATTTGCATTTCAACTGGAGCAGCCAGGCAACTCCTGCTTGCAGAAATCATTGTTATCTCTTGGTCACCTTTTGGGATAAAACCAGAAAACAGCAAATTGCTCAATGCAGTGGAAGCACATTGGTTTCAGTCGGATTGGGTAAAGTCAGACGTGCTGGCCATAGGGTTATGTAGCACTGCTTGTGTAAATACCTTTAAGAAATCAGAAAATAAGTTTGTTCTCTGAGGTGAGTCTTCACTTAAAAGAAGGAAGGAAGGAATGTCAGAAGAAGGCAATAATTTCTCCTAAAGGACTGCTGAAAGAGTGAAGACCCCTTGAACGTGCTAGGAATTCTAAACCACATCTGATTTGTTTATAGATGTCAATTTGAGGACTTCAGAAGTCTTCTAATAGAACGATTATGGTTTTGGTTTTGTTGGGGTTTTTTTTTGAGTGACAGCAGTTTGAATGGAGCATGGATTGGATTGAGTTGTTGAGTTTGTGGAAACAGGCTTTTAAAAGGCAAACGAAAATTCTGTTGCGTTAAAATTTAAATGTGTTGACACAAGTATCTGTGCGCTATGTTGTATATATGGCATACACATACACATATATATATGCCTATATATGTACATTATATACCTATATACACGTAATCAGCCTTAAAAGAACTGGAAACCAGCCCCATCTTTGTTAACTCTGTAACCAGGAAGTGTCAGAGAAGCCCTTCAAGAGTGGGTAATACAAATAGTACAAATACCTTGGGCTGATGCAAGAGAAAAGTTCAGGTCTGGCAGCTGAGAAATGAAAAACAGTGCCTTGAACAAATAGGAGAAGGAGCAGATTAAGATACGATTTTTTTATCTGTTGGAAGTTGTTATTAAAAATATATGAGTTAAAATACTGTGAAAAAGAGTGAATATAGGTAAATATCTATTTTCTTTGTCATTAATAATTGATACTTTTTATGAGAGAAGTCAACAGAAACTGAAGAAACAAGACTGCACTGAATTTATTTTGCTTTAGCCCATTGGTCTTAAGGGCTTTTCTAGTTCAACATTCAGAGGGGCACAGGAAAATCCATGGTATCTTTACTGTACATTATTGAAATATTTTTGAAGAGAAGAGACCAGATGCAACTGTTGCAGAAAACAAATGCTTCTGAGAAAGAAAAGCTCTTGGCATTGTGGGTTGGCAGGTGGAAAAACACCTGTTTATTAGAAAAGCCGGTCGGCACATCACGGTCAAATAATTACAGTGTCCTGCTTTGAAGAGGTGGTTTCATGGTGTTAGTGTAAGGCAGAGTATCAGAAATGCTGCCTACATCTTCTTTGTGCAGTACAGGTCCTGCAGGGCTTAGACAAACCTGCTCTCAGTGTCTGTAAAATAACATTACTGGTAAAAGAATGATCAAGAGCATAAGTGTTAATGAAATCTCCAGTCTTGTGAATTCTTCCGCCCTGAGCTCCTGAGAATGGACAGCTGCTATCTTTTGTGCATGATGATTCCCCAGCTCTAAGGTATCCCATTTCTACCACAGGACACTGAGTCAGCTGTTTGTCCATTACAGCCTGCAGGGCTTCCCTCCTGGGCTTCAGGAGGGTCTCTGAGAACTCACACAAGTCGGGGAAATTTGGTAAGAAAAGTGAATCAGGCCAAGCACTGCAAACCAGTCTAGCACCTGAGCTGACATCAAACAACTCTTTGGAAGAAGAAGATTTAACTCTTAAGGTAAGTATGAGGGCAGCTAAAACCGGATTCTCTAGCGTGCTATTTGTGGTGAAAACGACTGTTCTAGCATTTATAGAATCTAAGATAAGAGCCCCAGTCTGGCTCTTTTTCGTTTATGTACGTCAAAGCATGTACTTTCAATTACAAATAGTACAGGACAATGGCACAGTGGGGAGGTAAGAATTAAGGAGCTGCCAATTCTGGTGATAAAACATCTTTTAAGGAGTCTTCCAGTTCTGGTGGTAAAATATTTTTCTCCATTCCTTTAGCTTCCAAAGTGTAACATTTCTGTATGTCTAACTACAGTTTCTTGTCATTATTATATATGACTTTTTGTTTATTTTGTTGGTCTAAAATTGCCTTTCTTCTATTTTAACCATGGCAGGGCATGTGGTTATGTTTTAACTGGATGTCTGCTAATAAAAAAGTGCCATTTTAGAATTAGTGTCTGCCTGCTGGCTGTATTTCTGTGCAACCATAATAAAATCTCTTCTTGATGCCTGTGTTTCCCCTCTGTCTGTGTATCATCAGCTGAAACTGCAGGCCCCTTTTGAGAAAGAAACAGTCTCCCAGTAAAGCAGAGGCTTGGTCCCAGCTGGAGCCCCTTTGCATTAGTCTAATGTAAATACTGCAGGAATAATTGAATCCCACCAATGTCAAACCTAATAATCCACCAGCAGCTCCTTCGAGCTCAGATGAAGTTGTTGATGCGCATGGGGATCATCCTGAGCTGCTGTGCTGATACAAGAATGATTTGGATGTTTGTCTGCTAATACACTAAAGAGATGAGCAGAGACCTTGGGTGGCTCCTCGGGTGAGCGAAGACATCGCTGCCACCTTGGCACATTGTATTTCTCTGTCTGAACCAGAGGTGGGTTTCAGATGAAATTTCCAGCTGGTCTCATGCCTGTCTGCTCCTCCATTTGAATTAGTAAGTCTGTAATGGAATTACAGAATGTCTGTGCCAGTAATGTTTATACAGCAGGCAGTATGCCAAAGGCTTGACAATATCATAACTTAATTAAATGTGAGCGTATGTATGAACACAAAGATAATTCAGTTGTGCTTAGGGTATGTGGCCTCCGCTTGTCAGGCTTTCCTGCTTAACCTACAACTTCTTGGACAGGATATTTTTATCTTCTGCAGGCCAAGGTCTCTTTTGTGGTGCTGATTACGTCCCAAGCCAGTCCACAAATACTTTGTAATCACAGCACGCTTCCAGCACTCCCTTCTTCCTGTTAACATTTTTTTACCCCTTTCAGTTTAATTTCCCTCTATGAGGGACTGAGTCTGAGACCCTCTTGCAGTGGAGATTGTCCTTCCCTTGTCTGCAAAGGCTCTCTGAGCAATGGACTCCCATTTTGTACAAGTGTAGTTTAATACCTGCAGTAGAAGTGTGGATATTTTCCCTCCCACTTTTATAATTTCCCTTTTTTCTTTCTCAATTCCTTGTTTTCTTATGATATGTTTTCCTCCTCTTCAATCTAAAGCCTCTTCTATTTTTTCTCATGAAACAAATCCACATTTTACTTCCCAGTTTGCTCCCTCTTCCTATTTTCTTCTTCACAGCCCGAAGATCTCACACTGCTGTGTGCTGGCTGCAGAGGTGGGGAAGGTGCATTGAGTTAGAGTGGCTCAAGCTACCCTGTGACACCATTTTCAGGCAGGAGCATAGTCTTCCAGGTTCTGGCATAGATGATGAAATGGCTGTTCACTCTTTCTGAACAGCAGACAAACTGGGGTTATGTTGATTTAATAAACATTTTTTATTTTATCTTTTTGGGGCAGGACCTGAATTTATAATGAGGCAAGGAAGGTGTATGAGTTTGTGCCACATGGATCTCTCTGGCATTGTTTTCCTCTTTACGTGGGACCTGCATCAAGTTACCAATGCATTTGCTTCGTCACGTGTAAAATGGGCTGACACATTTCTATTATCCCGTGGTTGGATTTGTTTAGGGCCTCAGAGCCCTTGGATTCAAGCTTTTGAAGAGATGAAAATGTACTGAAAAATTGTTATTCCAGTTGGGTCTATGGGTTTTGGAAAGACATCAATGGATTTTAGAGGCTTTAGTAGCTTAGTGTTCAAGCAGAAATCAGCATAATCCACTGTGAAGGTTCCCGAGTGCATCCACACGTGCCACCAGCAGAACAGAGCTTAGCTATCGACTATGCCTGAATGGATTTAGGTGGCAGCCTACGCTTTCTTTGCCTCTAGCAGTGCAGGTAGACCCAAAAAGCCACCTACACAGCCACTGTGAGCCCTCTGGGATGCACTGCGAGCCCTCTGGGACGCACTGAACCTCTGCTGCTCCTTTGGACCTTCCAGGCTGATCCAGTCTGGCATCAAGTCAATTAAAACAAAAATGTTCGTCTTACCAGTTTGATGGAAATGGTGAAATCACACACAAGATGGTTATGCCTCCTCACTGAGGTGCTTGATACCAGCCAAAAGACTGCAAAAAGCAGATAACCCCCACCAAAAGACTTCAAAAAACAGGTACCCCAACAGTGCAGCAAGTCATAAAAGATCGCTGGTTTCTCAGGGTTTGTGTGAACAGTCTGAGTACAACTGGAACTTTTGATGAGATCATTTGCATAAAGAAAATATAAAGTTTCATTTTAAGTCTTAAGGTATTTAGAAGTTTATGAGGATAAAATTATTTCTCAGAGGTATCAAAATGTAGTAGATAGCTGGAGGCCACACTGCTAAGCTGTAGGAATTGGATAAATGTTCGTTTAATGTGACAAGTGAATAATTTTATGTTAGCTTAATGCTTTCAAAAGCTTGTTTTATATTTTAATTGCTTATCAATGATTTATGTTGCACACCGCAGGAACAGAAACAGTTACTAGCTTAATTATGCATAAAAAGTAAAATGCTTATGATTTTATTATTTTCTGCAGTACATAATAAGTTTTCTATTATTTCCCCATGAGAGAAAAATAAATATTTCAGTATATTTGAATATAGTATCCAATAAATATAAACTGAGCCTTTGCTTCTCTTCAATCTTTGTCCAACAGAATTATGAGGTCCAAATCACTCATTATGTCATCTGTGATGCAGAATTGTGTATCTGGCCATTTACCTTCTGGCTGCTGACTTGTATGGGCCAGTGAACAAAGCTGTAATCAAAGCAGCATTTAAACTTGACATGTAACCATTTTGCTGCTTCTCTTCCACTGGATGTGTGAGATCTGCACCGAAGTCATAAGAAATGAAGAAGATTGTCATTCTGGGAATAGCATGAAGCAATATAGAAAAAATACCTTTGAGGTTTTAAAGTACCAGCCATTTTGATAGGTTTGAAACATCTTGGGGCAGCTTCAAAAAGATCTCAGGAGCAGCCATATCCAAAAGGTGGATGTTTGAGCCTGTGAAGGGAATCCACAACCCAGAAGCCTTTAAACAGCATTCTCAATAGAAGAGGTTTTGGGCCCAGAAGGACATAAACTGTGAAAGAAGAGGCAGTATCTTCTTGTTCCTGGAGGGTGGACAACAGGACAACGTATGAGCTGGAATTCCGCCGTTGTAGGTGACAAGGTCCAAGAGACAGAGACCCCAGACCTTTTATGCCCACAACCATTTGAGAAATAAGAGCAGTAGAGGCAAGACAGAACATTCAGTGGGCACTCGCTGAATCTCATAAACTCTTACAGTTAACAGGATAATGGATTTGAAATTCTGTATTATGTTAATTTAGTACTATGTCAATTTTTTAATTCTTAATGTTTTGTCTGACTAAGGAAGGAAGATGTAATAAGCTCTGCCTTACTGAACTCTGGTAAGAGCTGGGCAGCGTGTTATGCACAGACTGTGCCATGCAGTGGTAGCTCATGAGAAACAGACCTCGGACTCCTTGCAAGGCACAGCCCTGTACAGCAATGGAGGCAAAATTGAATTTTGCCACAAAGAGGATGAAAACAAAATAATGTGAATGCACTGGCTGTGCTAGAAAATACATCATTGCCTTTCAGAGAAGGTGAGATGAAGGTGAGGAATACGGTTATCCTGTGCATCTCTCCCTTTATTCTGCTATATGTCCAATGTAAAGACATTCCTTTATTCAGACCTTCTCCCTCTGTTTCGGGGTGGGACATGGGCAGTCACTGGGCGAGGACTGAGCTGGATACGCAGCAGGGTGGCCCCAGCTGTCACTGAGACTGGGGAGGTCATTAGATGGAGTCACACAAAAGTGGTGTCTACCCCTGCCCCTTTGTTGGCAATGACAGATGAATTACCCTCCTATGCCTGAAGGCAGCCGGGATTTGTGTGATCTCTGAGCAGTGCTGCAGCCAGGAAAACTTGAAATGCACGTGGGATCAAAAGCTTGTGTTGGCTATTGATGCCGGACCTTTTGTGTGAGTGCCCTACTGTCCCACATTTACAGGATCAGCATCCAGGTTAGCCTATGGTTGGTCCTACCTGGATGCAGCAAAGGAGAGAATTAGAGCCAGCAGAGAGATGTGAAACAAGAAGAGCATTTGCAATTGGTGCCTATGGATAATTGTCCTGTAGGCACTGACTGACAGATGGGCCAGGAGAGAGTCAGACCCTTGTGAGAGAGCTGCAGTGCCATATGGGAACAAATGAGACTTTCTCCTCTTTGATTCGAGGCACAGGAATCTCCACAAAGAATCAGAATGCAGAGTTCACCCATCAGCTTCTTTCTTTACCCTTTCTATGACTTGTCTCAGCAGCTGCAAAAAGAAGAAACCATTTTGAAATTGTACTTAGGCTTCTGCTCTAGTTTTTTGGTTTGGACTCACAGGCTTATCCTCTCCCTCATGTCAGATATAATCATAAAAATGTAGAGAAGTTCAAATAGTGTTTGAGAATGCTTTCTGGAGAAAAGCCTTTCCCAGTTTCTCTTCTCTTCTCTATTCCATATACTAGGCTTCTGATTACATTTTCATTTATTTTTTATCCATTATTTTTGGTTGTAAAAATTTTGTCCTTTAAGTTGGAACAGACCAAGTCTCTTCTCCAGCTTTCCTTACTTCAATACCACGTATTTTATTCTTGAATTTGAAACAACTTACAGGATATGATAAAGGAATAAGAAGAAATGTTCATATAAATCAGCCTTGGCTGAGCAGCCTTTAAAATGATCCTAAATGCCAATATAAATTTGCCCGTAAATTATTTCTATAATGTAGTTATTATTTAAATTCTTGCAGGAGAACACATTTGTGGTGCTATTGCCAGACAGCTTGCAGATTTTGATGGATGTAAATGAGGATGGATTTAGCCTGGATCAGCAAAGGCAGATGTATGGGCAGACCTCTCTGCTACTGAGGTGTGTCAGGCTCAGAGGCTCTCAGTGGGAATGCTGGGTTCGAATTTCCAAAGGATCTGGAGCTGTGCCTAGGAAGAGCGGGGGCTTTATCCACTCACTCTTGGGACCTCTGGATAGGTGTGTGCTGTATTTAACTTTTTGTTTCAAATTTATTTTCAAGCTGGATCTTTTCTACAATTGTTTCAAAATCCTCCAGCCTATTTCCACCAGATTATAGTTTGGCCCAATATTCTGGAAATAATGATCCCGTTCAAAATCCACACCCTGCCTGATGTTTTCAAGGCTGGCCTTGATTTGAGTGTAGAAGTGCAGGGTGTCTAATGCAAATCTAATGAAGCACAGAAAGTAACTATTTAAGTTAACTGGAGCGCAGCATTTACAACTAGAAGCCATTTAAGTATTCTCAGAATCGCTACTACTTAAGCTGTGTTTATAATGTTTGTCTAAATGCAAATGAGAACATTGCTGTCCATATTTATGTTTGTCATTTTGTTTCACTTAGTTTGTCAGGAAAAGAGCTTTGATAAACTTTCTGAAAAGAATACTTACAACTTTCTAAAATAAAACTTTGATCGGTGCGAGAAACAGATGTGGAAGTTTTTAAAATTAAAACTCTTTGCTTAAAAAACCTGCCGAAGTTTTCAGTAAATGTTTTCTGTATTAGCTCTTTAGAACAGGTCCTGTACCTCGGCATATTGCAAAATAATAAATAAAGCTAAATCAATAGGTGTTCATCTGGTTTGCCTCTCTTTGCTGTAAAAGACCTCCTTCGTCCTGATTCATACGCTTACGCTACTGTTCCCTTTGCACTACTGCAATTCATCAAACCAAAGGTTGTATTTGTCATAATGCCGAAGAACAGACGTGCAATGAGATGCTACCTCTAAAAGGTACTGTTTGACGGCACAAGATGAAGTCAAACACAAAGCTCATGTTTTGTGTAGGTGTCCTCTAGCAAAGCCTGTCGACTTTTGAGGACTCAGTTCCCTTCACTGACCTGCCCACCATGGCTTCAGTGCTGGTACCCAGGGGTGAAGGTTGAGTGGCACAGGGCCTGTGGAAGAGCCTCAATCACAGCCTCTAACTGCTTCTTGTGAAGGCTTCCATATGAAAAAAAAAGGCCCATTTTTAAAACCCAGCATTAACCCCCTAAGAAACAGAGCAACAGATGCAAGGTTGCTGTATCATCATTGTTATTTTCAGAAGCAATATTGTGATTTGTGCTTTGCACAATGCTGCATTGGTGACAGCTCCGAGAATTACTCCAAGAATGCAATTTCATTTGTGTCAATGACAATTGCTTTGGAGAGGGGGTACTGACTTCAGCGAGAATGGCAACTTACATCCAGCCTACCATGGAGTCAGCACTGGTGCTCGTGTAGGAAGCAGGTGTTTATTTTGCAGTCTATCCCCAGCGCAGATACCTTGCAGGAGGCAGGAATGCCTCCTGCACTGCTGGTCTGAGATGTCTGCAACTGAAGATAATTCTCCAGAGAATATACAGTATTTTTTGTCTTTATTTCTGTAACCTAGAGTACTTCAGAAGTCTATATAAAAATGACAGGAAAGCAGAACGGTAACTTGACTTGTCTTAGACTAGCACTCTCCAGGAGAAGAGAAATGGGAGACTAATAATTACTAACCTTTTCTGGAAAACTGCTTGTCTAAATAGCTAAAGCCATTGTAAGTCACTATTAAACCAAATGACCAAGTGTTGCTGAGGAAAGAGCACTTCTTAAAAATCTTGCATAGCTGTTTTCCATTCATTTTGAAACAATCATCTGTGATTACGTCAATTTTCAAGATGCAATGTACAGAGAGAGCTCTGAAACGCATTGCTTTTCACTGTTCAAACCTTATACAGCTAAACCTGTTAGAATAAAACCATCTAAGAATGTACAACGTAGATAAGGGGTTATTTTTGCTTTCTGATAGAAGTGGAGGAATTTTTTAGTAAACCACTTCAATTCAGCATTTTTAGGTGAAATTGCAGAGGTTAATATGTGTGGTTAAGATAGAGCTTCTGAAAAAATTGTTTCTTGATAGTTATTTGGAAGCTATTAGCTACAACCTGAACCATCAAAAAGGTAACAGTTACTGTTTGCAGTATGAGTTTTCCATTTCTTGAACATTATTGAAAGCTTCTAAAAAGTGGTAAAAAAAAAAATCTCAAAATTTGAGTGTCAGCAATAGAAGCCAAAAGGAAGGATGAAGACAGTCCAGAGATTTACATGTTCCTCAGAAATAATTGCTCTCCTCTTTGCAAGCAAAGGTCACTTCAAAAAGTATAAGATATTGCAATAAGAGAATTTTTAAAAGAAATTAAAATCAGGTGTGAAATCTTTTGGAAAATAGTATAAGATTGAAACCAACTGAATTTGCTGAGTTATAAACAACTTCTCCAACTGGCTGTATGACAAATGAATGGCTGTGCCACTCGAATCAGCATGGAAATTCTGCAGCACTTCATGCCAGAACTGAAATGGGCCAGACTGCTAGTTATCTCTGCAGCATTTCAAAACTGTAGAAAAGAAATGAAATTACCTATCCAAAATAAATCTCCAATATAAAAAATTTGTGTGCTCAGATGTGAATTTTCCCACCTGGAGAAGAATGACTGTCAACAGTGAGGTAATGTCTAGAAGACAAGCCAGAGGATGCAGTCTGGCTGTTGCTTTGAGTTCAGGGGCCATCTGAAAGTGAACAAGTGACACAAGGACAGCATCCAGGTTACAAAGTTTTTGCAATTTTTCATGAAAAAGGCTGCTTATATTAATTAATATAAATATTAAAATAAATGCCATAAACATACAGAAGAAAAAGACCGCCTCTCTGCAGAAACACTTTATGATCCAAGCATTGAGCCAAACACAGGAAGAGAAAAAGGGCAAAGGGATGGAAATGAAGATTTTTTTCTAATTCATTCATCAGTTTCTGTTAGGAACAGCAGCACAGCAAATGCATGGAAGTTTCCAAGGGGAAAAATAAGGAAATATGAAGCCTTTGTGTGTTGATGGCCCTACACCCAGCGCTAGTGCCCAGGCTCCTGCTCCGCAGTACTGACCAGCTCATCCCTCGGCTGCTGAGAGGAGCCCCGGTCACTGCCTGCGAAAAGCACTGCAAAAGTGAAATAAGTATAAGGGGTTGAATAAGTTGCCAATCATTGGGTGGGAAAGCAGGGACAAAGGCTTGGGTTTTCCTTATGGAGCTGTCTACTTAAGCAGGATAGTGTTGCAGGCACTGACATGCTTCTCTTTGTTTAAATGAGAAGATTATTTTGATGGCAACACCATGCTCAGAGACCCAGACTATAATTTCTTTTTCACTTCATCGAGCTCCCTTTCACTTTCACTGTCAATTAAACCTGAAACAAATCTCACTTCACCTCTTCCCCTCTCCAGAGTACCTCAGTGCAGTTACAGAGAGGCGAGAATGGAGAGAGGGTTTCTTTGTAACATTTGCTGTCTTTAACAGTGACTTATCTCTCCTTTTCGTTTTTTTTGACTGCTCCTTTGCCAACATCACTCTCCTGACAGTATTTGATTACGAGTAGCACCATGGCACAGAACGAGATAATATTTGGTATTGAGAATAAAATTTACTTTTGTCTGAGGGAAATAGGTGCCACATAATTTTAATTTGCTATCAAGTACTCACCTGTAGGGTGATATAATAGTTAAATACTCTTTTTCAGAGTTTCATAAAACACTTCTTTGCTCTCCCCCCAGCCACCAAGCCTGTCTTGTCACTGCAGGTGGTTATCAGGTGGGTCAGGCAGGATTTCACCTTCTTAAGTCCATGCTGATGTGTGCAAGCACAACCAGAGTGCACTCAGTCACCTCCTCCGGCTTCTGATAAAGATGTTAAGCAGACAGGTCCCAGTGGAGACCCTTGTGTGGTGCTCCCCTTGAACCACTCCATACTGCATTCCTCTTGAAAAATCTAGTCATTTTATAACCAAAGGCAATCAAGCTGCTCAGGCAAAGTAAATCTGTACCAAGCGTTCCCAGCCAGCTGCTTCTTGTCCTCAGAAATGCTCTATAAGAGGCCTCACTCGGGGAGGAAGTTTTCAAATGAGGCTGAGTGACCTGCAAATCCCCACACTGTCCTTTCGACCTTTTTTGAAGGGGTGTGCATCCTTTGCCTTTTTTTTTTTTTTTTTTGACTGATTTACACTCTTGACTGAAGGGACAGGTGACAAGGGATGCGTGTCTGCCAGTGCTGATGTCTGCAGCAGACTGAGCTTTGTGCATCTCCTTCATCTGGAGGAACACAGGCTCTTCTGGGGCACAGTTTTTAGCAGCTTAATAAAGAAAGGTGTTTGGACATACTGAGTTGACTGCTGGCTACAAGTGTCACTTGTCTCCACGAACAGTGGGATTTGAGGGGACAAGCTCCACTGGGGACAGATGTGAGGAATCTCAGCACTTCGGGAGAGGTTTGCTCCTGTGACATCTGACTGCCTTGGCACTGCCTGCCACTGAGGTGGGGAGGGTTGCAGTCACGTAGGGAGCAAACTAAAACCTTTGTATCCTTTTTATTTTTATTCTCCTTTTTAACAGTAGAATATTTGATTTCTAATTAGTGGCAACTGCAGCAAATCCCAAAGACTTTAAGTGTGAACCAAGGATTAGCATTTGTTGTTTTTTCCCCATATGCTACTGAAAAGTATGGCCCTTTATCAAACACACTGTGCCTAAGATATTCAGGTGGAATTTGTATTCTGGCACTGGTGCCATTAGGAAATAATCTAGACCTTGTTTTTCTCCTAAGACACTGAGGAAATGATTGAATATCTTAGAATAACAGTAAATAGCAAAGATGGCGTGACCTCTGTGTGTTATTGTGGATCTTTTGTGAATTACCTTTAATTCAACTGCCTATAAATTCTCTTATGAGTTCTTCTCATAACTAATATTTCCAAGGAAATCCATTTGGTTAAAGTAGGAATTAAACCTTCCAGAAACTATATACAAGCAAACAATTCCCTCCAACAACAGTTTGCAGATACAAGTTTTGAAAGCAGTTGCGGATGTGGGGACCATGCATGGAGCTTCTCCTTTTTGGAATGTCTCTGATGTACTAAGGTCGCACTAGTGACAGTCACCCAGCTGTGTGGTGAGCCTGCCACCCATGTATCCTTTATGAAAGGCAATATTTGTCTGCTGGAGTCCTGAGCAGATCTGCATCTGCAGACTTGGCTTTTCAGTCCACTTTGTTGGATGTGATGTGCTGTCTCATCACCTTGTCCTTAATTACTACTTATTGAAGATTAAAATCTGAACAAATAGTGACTATTTGTATTAAAGATTTTTAAATCTATTGTTTTGTTGTAACTTCCATTTACTCTCAAGGCTGCTGTGAACATTAATTAAACAATATCTGAAATGTCACTACAAAACACAATTATAGAAATAGCCGGGTTTTGTGCAAAATTAGCAGAAGGGATAAAACCCTGAATTTGAAGAAATCCACTTTAGCAAATCTAATTTAAATATTTCAAAATTTACTTTATGAAGTCATAATGAGCTGTAGTTAACGTTCTGTGCATATCTTAACATTTGCCTTTAGTCTTCTGTAACGCTTAGTTTTCAGCTTTCAGAACAGAAGAACTTCAGCAGATTTTGCTGTGGATTTTCAAGAAAGACAGGAACTAGATCTTTCTGAGCCTTGAAAGCAGTCATCACTCTCCTGTTGGCACAGGTTCTCTCCATGTACAGAGTTGTAAACACCTCGGACACAAACACAGACATTTGCAGCCTGCAACATTTGCTCGGAGAATTAGAGCAGAAGCAGCTGTTCAAACTCTGCATCTGAAATTCTTTGAGTGAACTGGGCACGGACTGAAAATCATGCTTGTTAAAGTGATCTGACCCTGTGACTAGAATATGTGATGTTTGAACAGAGGGAGAATAAAAAATATAATTGCAACAGAGTTGAACTCTGCGAAGATGCAGTCAAAGATGCTGGGTCAGTGAAAGGTTCTCTAACTTACAGCTCCATCTGGGATATAGAGATGCAAACTGTTTGTACCAGCCTCAGGAGCAAAACCTCTCAAGCACCTGGTACAGATTTGTTGGTGGTGTTTCAGTTCATGCAAAGCCTCATGCAAAGCATTTTAGTTTTGTCTCACAAAGGAAGAATGATCATCCAGTCCCTTCTCTCACCAATATTTTCTCTGAAGCTCAATTTTTTCTTTTGAACTGGGGTGGAGGCCGTTACTGTCTACAGTAGCTGTTAAAAGAACCCCTGTGTTTGGTCTGAATTGTCATCTTCACCCTAGAAGAGGTGTTCACCCCCAGGTCCTGGCACATAAGGGAGCCCAATGGCAACACTGCAAAATGTTGCACTTTCTGATTTCAATTGCAGCAGAATTCATGCACCAGTCATGAGGTGCTTACAGGAATTCTCTTCCACTTCTTTCCCAGTTCCCCTTCTCTTAGGACCCAGCAGGCAGCCAGGGAATGTAGCACACCTTCTTTCTCTGCCCTTAGCAACCTGATGCTGTTCTTACGTGAAGGGTGGACAGATGAGAAAGAAAATCCCAGTCCCAAGTGTTCTCTCCCTCCTTACGAACACAGACAGCTTTTAAACTTCTGTATGTGCCTTTCCCAATGCAAATACATTCACAGGTCCTTTTAAGTGTAATAGATTAAAAATTAAAAAAGCAGTTTAGAATGGAACTGCCAACCTGAATTTGCTTTTGTCAGTGTGTTGCATAGCAGCCTGAATGACAGGTTTCTTTTAAGGCCATGTTTTAGTTGAAGCTTTGTTTTTCAATTCCTCATACAAAGCATGCAGGTTTGATTTCTTTGTAATGTTTTTTTTCTTGCTTATCAGTTTCTGTAGCAGTATATTATCACACCCATTCTTGGAAGGAGCACTGCAGCACAGAGGATTTGTTTGCATTAGGTTATCAGAAATGTGGTTCAGTCAGAGCTTAAAAAAAGAAAAAGAATAAATTACAAGTCTCTTGAGATACAATAACTTAACTCACTTCAGCACTTCAGTTTTATATAAGGAGGGCAGGAGAATAAATTAAAACTACACAGATAGTCCTGCTCTTCTTAATTCTTGAATTCAAGTGCTTTATCCTCCTGAGATAGTTCCTTCATCCCATCTTATTTTTGTGCATAGTGTATGTAAGTATTTATTTATAGCCTGCCTCTTCACCTACAAAAAGCAGCTACTGTTTCGAAAATTTCAGGTGATAGGAGAAGAAGAGACTTTTTAAAAGCCTGACATAAAATTGGTGCAGTGCAGGGGAATGGTAAATAGGAAGAAAAAGCAGTTTAACAGTATTGACAGTCACAGCCTGTAACACATAACCTTTGGGCTGGCAGCTCGGCATGCACCGCCAGTCTGGCATTAGCACTGCCTCGAGGGAGGCCTCGGTCTCTTTGACCTTGAGAGTCTTTCAATAAGCAGAAAATGGGATAATACTGAGGTAATACCTTCTCTCCTGAGGGATGTGCCATTGATTAGCAGCTTTTACAAGTTGTTATTTTGTTTATCATGGAAAATAGCCTCAGAAAGAGCAGATTGCCTCAGTTCCCTGCGCACAATTATACGTTAAGGGACTGTGGGAACACCGAGTTAGGAGAAGCAGACCACAAAAATAAAGGAGAGCGTTGCATCAAAGGTGCAGCTGACACAAAAGCTGAGCAGAGCTTCGGCAAACATGCCACGGTGAGGAGTGAGGGTCCTGCCATACTCCAGCCACAGACATCCCGATGCCCTGCCCAGGCAGGTCAGCATCTCTGGGCAGGTCACTCCACTCTGCCCCGAGGCCAGAGACTCTCAAGAGGTTTTTGGTTAAACAGTCCCCTATTGGAAAGTGCCTCCTAAATGAGACTGAAATGTGTGGTCAATTTTGACACAATTCAGCTTTGAAACAAACTTCGGTTTTACTTGGGAAAAAAACCCTCTTGGTTTTGAAAGTGGCAAATAAAACATTTCATCAGTGATTCTTTGCTTTACCACTTTTGAATTATTTTTATTTTTATAGTTCTTTCTGGCTTGCAATTTGTTGTCTCAGAGTTGTACGTGTAGATAAATCAGGCATGAAACTCAATCAGTGATCATTTAAAAATAATATTTAACAAGAATTTTCACAAATTTGCCCTTAATTTTAAGGAGAAACTACTGTAATCCTCTGGAGCCTGATTCCAGCATGATATGCTTCAGATTCTCTTCTGTACATTTCAGTTTTAACTCCAGTGGTTGGAATAGGAACCCTCTCCGAGTACCATTACGCATCTGTACAGTCAGTGCTGAGTTCTCTGGGAGGCAGTGTTCAGATGCACAGAAGAGTATTTTTCATTGAAAAATGAAAAATGGGAGCAATGCATGACAATTCTGCTCAGCTAATGCAAACTGCACTCTTAGAATATTAACTACAAATTCATCAGCACGCTATGAACTCCAGAGAAGCACATGAGATAATTTAAAGAGCAGCATCTGTAATATAATAAGTAGACATTAGGTGGGCAGGTACTCTAAAACTACAACAGTCCAGTTGCCCAATAAATTTATGCAGAAATGAAAATTTTGATAATACAGTGCATCTAACTAGGTTATACCACCATTAAGGGATGTTCTGAGTACATTGGTACAGTAATTTACCATAAAGAAGCAAGCAATCTGTTTTCTTTACAGGAAAAAATTGAGTATGACAACATCAGTAAGACAGATTTAGAAGGGGCTTTTTCAAAGGAGTTGACAGATAGCCATCCATTTTCCAATTAAAATCTAATTGAGTGTCTGGTTTTCTCCGGTTTGTATCAAAATCGCAGAAAAAAAATGTACTTGTTTTCATCATATAACCATATATTTGAGTAAAACATTATTTGTTTGGCTATAGCTTATCTCCCCAAAAGACATCAATGTCTTCACCTGAAGGTAATATAAATGTTCAGCTGAGGACACCAAATGATGGAAAAGCCCCTACCTGCTCAGATGCCTTCTTAATCGCCCTTGTTATTCATATCTCATCTCTTCATGGTATGTATGATTTCATTATTGCTCACATCATTGCTCACATCAGGCTTCACCATTCCTCATCTGCATGTTTTCCCTGCTGGACATCTGATACCTACTTTGAGATCATGGATTAAAAGCATTCAATATTGATGGGCTTTGTTCTGATTCCTGTGAGCGTCTAATAGGTGTGCTTATACACCACAAGCAGTTTAGGTGGCCTTGTTGTTCATCATATTCTTTCAGTCACACCTCATATTTTTTTCTGGTTTCAAATTTCATTGTGATGCTGTCTTGGAAAAGCAATGGACATTCTTTTTGCTCTAGCAGCTCAAGGTGTTTTTCAACCTTTATATGAAGACATACTGTTTGACATAGATGTCTATGATTCATTTTTACTCTGAAGTTCTGAAATCACCCTACTCAGAAATATAACATCTGGGGCAATAGCTATTTCCCAACGCTGATCCAAAAAAAAATTTGTGATTGGTGTTTATGTTAGAGTTATCCTCTTACTGTAGGCATGTAAAACTAGTACTAACAGAAAAAAAGATTGGGCTTGTTTATAATTTTGAAAACAACAGGTCTATTAACCTGTTCTATCCCAGACTTCCCAAATATGGATTAAACACATCCACAAAGTGTCAGTAGACATTTACACCTGCACCAGTTCAGAAGAGTGTCACAAAATGTCTAACATTACTAACAGAAAGTTTTGAAAATGCTGAAAAATATGATCTGCTGATGTTGAATTTTGCTCTCCAACAGCTGGATTTCAATGCTTGGTTCCAGTTTGTCAAAACTGCTCAAAATGCCATTCCTCTGAGGAACATACTCCCACACACGAGCAGCCTTGGGTGTCATGGCGTCATTTGGGTGCCAGGCAACCTTTGGTATGATATGGGTATTTTTTAAATTGACAGATCCCAAAATAACAAGCTTAAATTCCAACGGGAGAGGTGTTGGATCGAAAAGGATTTCATGCCCAGCCAACAGGTAAAAAAGCTGGCAAATAAGCTACTAGCCATATTGTCACAAGTGCACAATAATGCAATATTGATTTTAAACTGGAGCGGTTTTGGCACATAGAACAGTCATGAGGAAAATGTGTGTCTGCCTATTAGACCTAATTCAAATAAAAATGGATTCGATGTAAATCCTTGCATCAAACTGATAAACAGTTTGAAAGGCAAATATGCTACTGGCAGCACATGGAGTAATGCTCATTTTTCAGTTTTAGAACAGAAAATGCAGGAACAATAGAAATACTAATTTCTGGATGCTTTATGTACTTGAAATTAAAAGTGCTCTGCAGACTTTGAAATTGTCTGGACCATCTGCTTGTCAGAGAGCAGCAGCTGTGGGCTGCTTCATGGAAGAAGGTGATTTGGGAGCCGAGGCTGACAGCTACTGCAGCACGGCTGTCCCTGCACCGCCGAGGTGCAGTGCCCCGTGGCACTCAGACAACAAGGGCAGAGCAGGTTCTGTGCCCATAACCACAGCCCAGTGATTGCCACACAGGTCTGCCGTGGCAAGGCAGGGCCATGGCCAAGCCAGGAATTCAGGTCACCAGGCTGGGTGGGGAGAAGTGTGTTACAGTGCTGGGTGCACACACCCCTGCAACGAAACTCAGGCAAGGACTGAGTTCATTAACACAGGTCCTCAGTGAAGAAGTGGGGTCCCAAAATCTTACAGCTCTTGTGCTGCATGTCTGAGCCAAGGTTACCCAGCCACACTCTGTCAGGGCAGGCTTGGAACACAGGCAGCCAAATCCATGGGAGAGGGGAAGGACCTGCAGAGCCTCTCAGTGCAGTCAGAGCCCTGACACTGCTCACCTTTGAGTAACGCAGTTGAAGACCTGGACTAACAGCACTCACAAACTTTCAGAGACCTGGAAACTTTCAAAGATCCTTGCCAGCCTGTGGTCATTGCGATATCAAGCAAACGCAATGAGTTAAATTATTTTCTGGTACACCTCTGTTGGTAGGTTTTGAACGCTGGAATATTCTACTGGAGCAAGGCATCCTCCAGCAGATATGACAGAAGTGGAGAACAGTTGGATAACCAGTCCATCTAGGTTTCAGTGAAGAAATAACCACTATAAACAAGTTGTAATGTGCTACCTAGCAAATCTAAAAGCTATCTCAGCTGTACAGAATCCACAGACCTGATTTTTCCTACTGGTGTTTTGGAGAAACAAAACATAGAATTTTACAAAAAAGAAAGTGCTGCAGAGCTATTTATTCAAAACAAGAAGTTTTGGCAATACTCAATAAATAGGTGCAAAAGAATGGAAAGTCAAAAATATCTTAGGGTACTCTATGCTTCCATTCACATTAACCTTCTGCACCTTGATTAGCCACTGCATTTTTACTCATAGATCACCAATACAGTCAACAGATGCCTTAGTCTGCCAGCATGGTCTACTTGCAATTCTGACAGGAGGAGGATGGTTGAATACTGCAGAAAACAGCTTCTGTTGTAATGAGTCCCAAAAAATGACTGTCAATAACCTTCTGCTTGTAGTGAGCGCAAACATTTAAATACCATTGCAAAGTGTGAATTGCATCTGGTCTTCTTTGGTGGGAAGCTAGCTCAAGTGTTAGACTTTTAGGAATACATGTCAGGAATAAACCTTGTAATGCGCTTTTGTATTAACTAGCTGGCTCAGCCTGGTTGCACATGCTCATATCCTTCTCCAATCTGCAACTCGGCTTCAGAACTGTGTTCATCTCGTGTTATTTGTCATAGAGAGCTTATTGGTATGTGGTTGTGTTTCATTCTGTTTAACACATGAAAATATTTCTGTCTGTCTTGGGCAAACCAGGACGCTGTCTTAACAGTTGCTGGTGTTAAGCATATGTGTTCATCACAGGGATGCAACTCATTAACTACTAAGGAGGTTCCAGGCTATCATTTGTCTGCCATTTGCAGTCTCTGAAGTAATCCCTGTGGTGTAAGACTGAACACAGTCTGGAGACAGTTTGGTGAGTAACATGTTCCTCATCAGGAGCAACAGAAAGACTCAGCAGTCCTACAATCTAGAATGAAGACTCTTCGATGGCACCAGCTGAACAGGTTACAAACTGGCCAGTTTGCAATCAGTTTGCAACGCATCTTCACAGGGGCGGCCACTGTGTCTTGCAGAAATAAATAAAGAGCTGTGAATAAAGAAGACAGAAAGCAGACTACTCTTAGGAGCAGCAGCATTCCTCAGCATGACAGGGAGCTGCTGATGGACTTGACAAGAGGAATGTGTTTGTTGAATCGCCAGGCTCCCTAGGAGAGAGAGTTTTCCAATTCTTTGTCTGTAACTGTTCGTTCTTGAAAAACTTCTGAAGTAGCCACCATGATGGACAATTCTGCCTCCACCATTACCTGTGTGACCATCACATGAGGGTTACTAACATGCCTTCTGCCTTGGATGGATCCTAATGAGATCAGGACTTAATTGTATGCCCACCCCCAAGAACTACTTGTTGGTAAACACTTCTAGTTACAAAACTAGAAAACTAGTTCCAGACTTCTGAAGCCTGAACATTTTTTGAAGATAACACACCTGAGTGGACTTTGTGGATTTTCTGGTTTGGAGAAAGGGAGGCTGAGTGGCAACCTCATCTCGCTCCGCAACTTCCTGATGAGGGGAAGTAGAGAGGGAGGTGCTGAACTCTTCTCCCTGTTATCCAGTGACGGGATGTGTGGGAATGGTTCAGCTCTGCAGCAGGCGAGGTTCAGACTGGACATTAGGAAATATTTCTTTACCTAAATGGAATATTTCTTTACCAGTGCTCAAACACTGTAGCAGGCTTCCTGGAAAGGTGGTCAGTACCCAAGCCTGCCAGTGTTCAAGAGGCATTTGGACAACGCCCTTAATGCAGCCGGACTGGAACTCTCCTGTCAATGGCAACTTCATTTTAGGGGCAACTCAGTAACAGGGACAAGTTTGCACAGATGTATTTCGCAGTGCATGAGCAATAAGCTCATTGCTGCATAGTAGTGATGGATCTACTATTTTCTCATGTGGCTGCTGATTTAATGCATTTAAAATATTTTTAGGAATGTGGTGTGTTCTGGACAGGAAAGGCTGGCAGGGAATTCACATTTTAAAAATTAAATTGGATCATTTTGTCTCTATAATTCAATAATTTTATATAGTTTATGAATAATAATCTGATCAAAAGGTACAACATTCACTATTAAAACTGTTCACTGTATTCCAGTCCGAATTTGATTTACTTCAAATTCAAGCCATTTTACATTGTTATGTTCTTAACTGCCAGATTAGAGTCCACTAATGTATTTGTGTACTGTACTAGAAAAGGAGCAAGAGAACCAATTTGAAGATCAAAGAGGATTAGACAGATACAGCTGCTTAATTCAACCATTTGAATTTGTTTATCATTAAAACATATTGCTTTGGTCTAGCCACTGAAGTTTTAATCGCTGTTGATTTTCAGCTCTAAGAATTAAATTTGATCGGGATTTTCCATTATGGGAAAGGATTTCTTATTTAGAATAAACTCACAATCAGAAGGGCTATGACTATGTTTTGCAAGAAGCATCAGTATGTTTCCTTGCAGAGAACAAAACACCCTCTGGGCTGTAAGAACTTTTCTTATGCAGAAAAGATAGTTGCTTACAAATAATGCTTCGGGAGAGCCTGTGAAGACTTGTAGCACCAAGAGGCAATCCTTATACTAAAAAATCACTCCTCACTCCTGCAGAAGCTTAATAGGAGCATGTCACACAACGCTGTCAGAGGTCATGACTGGGACTGTTATTTTTCGACTCCGCTGAGCATGCCAGTGAGGTAATGCATGGCCACAAAATTCAAATGATGGGGGAAAAATCCAGCACTATCAAATCAGTCTCTGGGTAGTTTCAGAAGTTCGGTCAGGTAATTGAATGAATTGTTATTTGTGCCAAATTCCCTCCTCCTTAGTGCGTTAAAATGCACTGCCTTTTATTGCATGGGAACGAGTACTTCCCTAATTTCTGCTGACCATGACAAGGATAGCTGACACAACCAGAGAAAACATCAAAGGTCTCTGACTTGCTCTGCTCCATGCCAGAAGGTAAGAGGCCGAAGTACAAACGCTCACACAGTCTATTGGCCCTGATGGGCAAAGGGAACCCCATGGAACTTGCACCCACCCAGCTGTGGTGGCTCAGATCAAGCCAAAGGCACATGAAATAATCATGTTCCTATGTCTGTGCAGTCTTAAAAACAACAAATATTGCAAGACTAACGAAGAACATAAGGAACTACAGCCCTGCATTACTTTTTTGGCAGCCTGAATGCTAAACCTCCAGTTTTAACAAGTAGTTATAGCAAAGCAGTAATCAAAGCCAGATTCCCCATTTGCAAAGAGCTCAGCACAGAGTGCTGGGTTGCAAACATAGCCTCCTGAAGTAAATTTGGGCAATGTCTGCTCTAATCTGCTGGCACAGCTTGAGAGGCTGTTCTGACCTGCCAGAGTCAGCTCCAACACATATGCTTGTCCAACCAGGCCATGAGGTGCTCACTGTCTTGTGCTTACATAGTCACCTTGGCTTCCCCTGGGAGCAGCGTGGTGCAAGCTGTATTGCCAACTGCACAGTGCCAGATGTGCAGCTTAAAACCTTGTTGCAGAGGCTTGCAGGCCCCTGCAAGGCTGAGGAGGGCTGACTTGAGAAGTTCTGACCATACTGTCCAGAGTTGCTGCCATTCAGACTTGTAACTCAATGTTTCACATTTTCCCAGGAGCATCCTCTCTGGGAGCCACATAATAATATGGGATTAGGCACTGAAAAAGCTGAGTATATTGAGATTTAAGGGTATCTTTCCCAAACAATAACACAAGGAAATCTCCTTCCTCCATGTATTGAACAATGTAAGCATTTTGGTCACGACTTAGGAAAATTTGAGAATAAGTTGCTGTAGATCCTAATTTCAAAAGCAATCATGGCACTACCTCCAACTACCTCATTGCATTCCTCTCTGCATCAGGACATATGTGTGTGTCAGAAAATGAGACTGCTCTGTGCTGTGTCTTCTGATAGCATCGTGTGGCAGACCTCCAAGAACTTTTACGTGGCTCTGCTGATTTTGCACCACGCCTTGTGATGAATAAGACAGGGGATCTGGTAACAACTGTCATGGAGAAGACTGATGTTGTCAACAACTTTTTGGCCTCAGTTTTCACTGGCAATTGCTCTTCCCACATGTCTCGAGTCCCTGAACCTCCAAAAAGGAAAAAAATCTCGGTGCATATTCAACTGAAATGTAGGCCAAGCAATAGACAAGCCTTCTTGATCAGAGATGATTGAAGTTGGAAAGCAGAAGAACATAAAATTAACGTGATTTTAGTAGTAACTTCAGCAACTTTCTACAGAAGTTTTTTCCTCCAGGCATCTGAATAGCAACAGACATTCCCAGAAGACCTTGCTTCTCCAAAAGCAAGCACACAATGAGAAGGAAAGAAAGCAAGAAAAACAAGAGAAGAGGGAGCAGGCAAGAGGCAAACCTCAAAACTTCCAACTTCTTCCAACTTCCTCTCCTCCAACCCCCAACCTCAAAGAAAAAAAAAAGACCTCAGGGCAAAAGAAGTCCAAGGGAGTTTTAAGGAGTTGAAGGGCTATATGGGAAACCTTCTAGAGAAAGCACTTCTATTGGTGGCTGAAGTGCTGGAGGCACTTCTTTCTTCTGGGTATCAAGAACAGAAGTAAAAGCTTTTTGTAAATGGCAAATTCATCATCTGCCTCTTCAGTTTCCAAATGTGGGCGGAGTTCTCATTTTCATCTTCCCCTTGAGCAATACTCAAAGCTAACAGAAGGAGGAGGAGAAGAAGAAGAAGAAGCAGGAAAGTTAGCTAAAACAAATAAAGGTTTTAAAACTTTAACCATCATGATGTCCCATTGTTCCTGAAAACTCCAGGCAAAAGAAGCAAGAGGAGTCTTCTAGCACCATTGTCTGTCTATAACTGTGCAGGTGCAAACGTGCAGTGCAGCAGAATGGGCAAGCAGAGCAGAGTGTGCATAGGGAGACTCTTCCCCGTTGCATGGTACTGGATCCCAGTTGCACCCCAGGTTTGGTGCTATCTGCAGGCTTGCTGAGGGGGGCATTCTGACTCCTCCTTTAGAGAATTGATAGAGATGTGTTATTCCTCTTGTTCTTGGCCTCCAGAAGGACTACAGCCCATTAAACACTGCTCTCCAACTATCAAAACCATCTGTTTGTCTACCTTCCATCCAGAGATACTGTGGGGAGACACTGGTCTCCTTTCATCCAGAAACACAATCATTTCATTAGAGAAAGCCCCCAGATCAGGTCTGTCCCATCTCTCTGTACTAATCCTATATCCTCCAACAGGGTCTTGTGCTTTTAAAAGCCCTGTCAACAAAACACTCCCTATTGACAGTACTAGCTATGGAACTGGCTGTGGACCTGCAGGATCCATCACCTTCTCCTCAAGCCCTTCCCTCTCACTGGCAGGACCAAGTGGAAACCACATGGGAGCCCATGGTCTTGACTATTTTCCCCAGAGCCATGTAGTCACTCCAAGCACACTCCAGCTCTTCCTGGCCATATTGTTGGTGGCCGTTTGGAGGAGCGTTGTGAGTTATAGTCCAAGGGCTGCATGAACCTCAGTAGTCTTTCTCCTGTCCTGTACACCTTAGCTAAGCCCTTTTCCCCACTGCTGGCTGGGATAGTTGTGACTTTGTCTCTTTTCCACAACAAAAATTACTGTAAAAAAAGCCATCTGTGTAATGGCATTTCTCCCCTAGGACTCACATCCAGTATTCACCATTTGTTATGAGAACCAACCAGTTCTCCAAGGATGCTAAAAGTATCAATTTTTATTGGTTTTTGGGGGGGGTTTCTGGAGTATTTTTTTTCTGTAACATGAGTTTTCATTGCCGGAGTTACTGTTTTTTCAGGTAAAATAACAAGTCCACATGATCCGAATGGCTGATCACATGGTACTTATTTCCAACTCGTAGAAGGATTTCGCAGCTCCCATGCATCCAGTACATGCATTGATTAAATTGAAATAAAGAAACCTGAAAAAATGTAGATCTTATCTTCTCTGAACCATTCAGCAAAGAGATAAAACATCTAAATTCAACAAAAATAATCACAGCAAATAATTCATACAGCTCTGCAAGGGAGAGCACTGCATCATTTGCTCTGCTCCCTTATCTAACTCATGGGTTGGTCTGTCAGTCTGTCTTCTGGAGTGAGCTGTGCTGCCTTGTCCCAGTGTCTCCAGGAATTCGCCACAGCAGGATTTCAGTCAGATTATTAAGAGAATATCCTTTTTTATCCCTAAGAAAACATCTTCTGTTGTTCACTAGCTGCAAAACTTTCCTCATTAAGCTATGTTAACAGCAGGAGATTATTTCTTACCTGCGTAACAAACACACCCTGGTGCCCTGGTTATGTTTTTTAACTTGTGGCAGGGAAGGAACTTTTTTCTCTTAAATTACCTTAATACTCAAAGTTGCCTAGCTTCTCTTTTGGGAAAGCCACCCCTAAGGGACGGAGAACACATGCCAGCTGTCAGTTCACTTCTCATCAGTTGAAAAACACTCCGAGCCTTCTGTCGGGCAAACTTCTCAGCTGAGCAACTGGTTTGTCCACACTGAGACTGGTGTTATTCAGGGCAAATGGGCTCTTCTTCCTTTGTCTGGGCATGTGGGGGCAGTTTTGTTTCTGGAAGAACTTGTGTCAGTTGTAAGAGTTAACATCAACATCTCTCAGTTATGCTCAGGCTCCTCCTGAGACACTGCAGGACTGTGGGCCCACCAGGACAGGCAATTTCTGCCTCTACGCCTCTTCTCAAAACTGTATAGCCCCAAAAGCATCAATTCATCTTTGAAGACCACAAAAATACACCTGGACTTGGAGCAGATGCTCCTATACTGGATGGAAAATAAAAATTTTGTCTCTAAATCTCTTTGCAGATCTCACTCTTTTTACTTTACTGCTTGTTTCTGCCTTCATTAGAGCTAATGATCTCAAGACAGCACAAGAACACATGAAATTAGTTGTAAATAATTGCAATGGTCATTAAATATGGTGAACAAAAAGTGAATATTCAAATGGAATGCTTTCAGGTTGGTCTGAGCCTGACAGAGAAGTGCACACTCTTGCACAGCCATCTGGACATGCTTGACAGTGAGGAACGACAGCAGCTGGGAAGCACTCCTTGGACAGGGTCCTCATTACAAAATTCTATGCGAAGAGCCATAAAACTCAGAGATCTTTCTTGGCTGTTTTTTACCTATGTTCATTTTGTCTATGTAAGAGGGAGGGAAATCTCAAGGAACAAGGAGCCACCTTGGCACCCATTCTACAGGGTCTTGTTTCAGGGTCTAACTCTCGTTTTACACAATTTGTAGTATCACTCTGTTTATAATTCCGCTGGGAATATGGCAGGATGAAATCAAATACTGACTGGCATCACTCCTGATTTATACCAGAGGATGTCAGAGCAAGCTCAGTAACTGCTTATTATCATGTACTTCCATTGTAATTTTTTAATGCTACTTAATGCTCTGAAATCTTTGTTTGCAGGGACTTACACAGGCCCAAGACAAAGGGTGTTAAGTACCTTCCATGAACAAAGTCCTTGAGGAATTTTTGAAGCCCCTCCTGCTTCCCAGGCTGCTCAGCTTACTTCGAGAAGAGTCCTTGTTTTACATCGGTTTTATTTTTGGCTGGTTGCTTTGGTACAACTTGTAGTAGTTTGCTCTGAGCATGTCAGCATTTTCATTACACAAAAGTTGATCTGCGAATGAAGAAGTGGTTACTTTGTTTTGTGCCTGGCTGCTACAGAAGGATTTCACTAACACTGAGGCAGTATAATGAACACTCATTTTTAGAGTTGGATGAGATGAAAAGGAAGGGCTGGGTCACAGAAAGTCCAAAGACGGGCTTGATAACAGCACTTCAAAGGGATAAGAGCTTTCTCCTCGGAAGGGGAAAGTTTTAAAATATACATCTGACCTTTAAGTATCTTTGAACAATATTATTAAGAATAATCTGTCATTCTTTACCTTTTATGCTTCAGACAGAGCATTTTTTTCAGAATACATTTTCAGTACAGTCTACCTTTCCAATCCAGTCTACAGTGTTTCAATACATTTTCCAGTACAGTCTACATTTTCAAAGTTCAGTGGCACATTAACATTTACAGAAAGTTTTAATCAAAGTTTGAATGCCAGAATCACTGTGGGATTAATTAATTAATATTTTTAAAGCACTTTGTAGAAGAAAAGTGAAAAAGGAAAACATTCTTTCTTATTTTTGATGCAAATTACATTTCCATAGTGCAGATTTTCAATTTAACTTAATACCAAAAAGGTCCCAATACATTACTCAGTTTAGGCATGTTTTTGCATTCAAACTGTTGAATAGAATGCTAAAATACAGCTAAATGCCATCCTGAATTAGGACTACCCTATAAAAAGAGAACAGCATGCAGAAATTCTCCTCCTGGACCAGTAAAGCCAATGACAACAGAACGAGAGATACTGGAATTTCATTATGAAGCTTTCATAAATGCATCTTCTTGTCCCTTAGTACCCTGATACTGATTGGATGGAACAGAGTGCCTCTGTCTCCAGAGCTGAAGAAGTTTTCTGCATCAAATAAACTAACTTAGATGAAATGCAGAAAGGTAGCCAGAAAAAAAATACCTGGAAGGAACCACAGTTCCATGTTTGCCTTGGTTAGTTTGGATGGGCTGATGAAAATCTCCTGTCAAATCCCTGATGAGGGCAGTGAGGGACCAGCCTGCATTAGGGGATGGTAAGTACCCCTGAAACTGTGGATTAACAGAATAGAAATGTCTTTGTGTTGAAAACTTTTGTCCTAAATATGTGTTCTTTGCCTTAGGTGACTGGTTTACCAGCTCGGTGAGAGCAGAGGACCAGCGCCCACACCATACCTACTGGGGGATCACAGTAATGGACAGGAGGAAGCAAAAGGGCCTGGAATAAAGAGAAGGGCACCGGATCCATCCCAGAGGGGTCAGAGCTGAAGAAGCAGCACTTGTACTGAGTGGTTTCAGAAAGCTTTATAAAGAAGGGATTGCTGCTTCCATTTTAACTTGACTTGTGACAAGAACTCTTGAATCTAGTGCATGAAGCACTACAAACTCTGGTGATTGGAAACTGAAATTAGATAAATTCGGGCTATAAATAAAGTTCTGTTTTCCAGAGGGAGGGTAGCCATCAGCCAGGCTGATCCCCAATATACCTGGTGCAGTCTCCATCACCGACATATTGGTCTGTTGAGAAGCCCTGAAGCGAATTCAGAGCAGGTCTCTCTTCTACAGGGTGTCACACTAAAGAATCTGTCCTTTTGTTAGCTAGAACTTCAGTTCCTGTTTTCCAACATTTTGATGAGAGATTATTAGTAATGCCTCCCTCAGGTCTTCTCTTCGCTATTTCCTTCTGTTGCCAATCACAAACAGTCTGAGGAGTCACCTGGACAATAAACTCTGTGGCAGAGGTCTCTGAATATCCCTCAGAGGTTTTTAAGTCTTTCTCCATATAAATCTCAGTAATTTTTTTTTTATAAAATTACTGTCCCAAATCCTAAGTCACCTTTGAATTTCTCAGCATTTATTTTTAAGTGCCATGCAGTTCGTAAGCGTTCAGTACTAAGAAGCACTTCTTCCTCCAATACCTGGCAAAAAACTGAACTACCAGAGAAACTTTCAATTTAGCTTTTGATTTCTTTTCCTTCTCTTTAATCACAACCTTTAAAGAACTCTTCCAGAAAATGTTACTGCAGTAATAAGGGAAGTGAAACACTGCTGCAATTTAATAGTGCTCAATAAGGAATGAGCTGTTTCAATGTGTTGTTAACACACTAGTATTTTTCTTAACTTTTAGAAAAATCAATCTATCTTCAATTATGCATAGCAAATCATGTAAGCCTGCAGAAGCAGACTAATGACTTGCCTACCAATGATCCCCAAAGGCATCTCTATCCTTGCCATCAGTCTCTGATGCCGTACATTAAGAACTGAATTCCTTCCAGCCATTGGCCCACCATTAGGTTTTCTTTCATGCTGGTAGTCTCCCTGAATTAGAAAATGTGAAGTTTAGAAAGAGAGGGAGAAAGAAAAACTAGCTCCTTTCTAACACAGTAAGTAAGCATGACTCATGAACATCAGAGCCTCATGAATTAGAGTGCATTGAAATGACCACTAAAAGCTGAGTTTCTCAGAAGATACTGCATAAAATTAATAAAGAGGAGACTCAAGAATTTGGGCAGATACTCTTTTAAGTAGATGTTTGAGTTTGAGATTTGTGGCTACATTTTGCTGGTATAAAAATCTTGTCAAAGCCTCATACCTAGTGCTCCTGAATTTTTTTGACCGTCAAACCTGAATTTAAGCACTAAATCTTTCATTCTGCTTGCTGGAACAACAGTTGCATCTTATATGCAGTTTAAGATACCAGAACCGGAGCCTGTTGCAGACTGCACATGCTGAACCTCACTATGGCCCATTCACATTCTGCAGTTCTGCAGTGCAGAGGATGGGATATAACCCAGAAGAAACTGCCCTGCTACCCAGCCTGCCAGGCCTAAATTCCTTTGCAAAAGGAGTTACCTGTAGTTCTATAAAAACCCCAGAGCTGCAATTAAAAACATGAGTATGACAAAGCTTTCCCTGTTTTAGATCTTCAGGGATTTTTTTTGTATTTTTTGAATGGTGCATACAGAAGAATTAGAAGGGAAAGAATTCATTATAAATAACATTTCAGCTTGTCAGACTAAGACAAAAAGACGTAATACAGGATAAGACTATGTATTATATGTCAATTCTGCTGTGATTCTGTGAGCTGCAGCTAAAAAGGCTGGCTTGGAAGTCGTCTTGTGAATTTTGAGTCAGAGGAGAGGCTCAAGTCGGCAGAAAAACCTTTTGCACTGGAGGAAAAACACTGTGTTGATTTAAAGCTCAGCACAGCAGAAACATCTACCCTTACTTCTGAGAAAGCTTAGATTTACCTGTGGAAGGTACATTGTGAGAAAAATAAGAACAAGCAGAATGTGAATAGAATTCAGGTACTTGCTGGCCAAGGAGATAAACTTGGTGACCTATATCTTCATCTCACTTTCTGACAGCTCTCATGGGATCAGACTGCAATGGTCTTCCAATAACATTTACAGGTTGCCAAGGACAAACATTCCTCAAGTTTTGATAAAATAAGAGAACCTTGGATGAAACTATCTGATCCATAAAAGGCATCACTACCCTTTTTCTGACTCACATTGTACATCTTCGAATCTGGAGACAGCAAGAAGGATACCTGATACACACCTGAATATATGAAACAATTATTTATTGGGTAACAAACACAAAGATATCTGAGGTTCAAGGACCCTGGTGACACTCACCTCTCCACAAGGCACCCCAGAGCCTTTGCTGGGAGGGCAGGAGGGGAAGGGCCGGCCTCTGCACCTCCTGGGTTCAGTCCTCAATGGTGCTGCTTTGCCATCTCACGTTGACCCAAAACCTTAGAACCCTGGTGACCAGGCATTTCAGTACAGTGATCCACCTGGCTGAGTCTCTTGGTGGAGGGAGGCTGGAGTGGGGCTTAGAGAGGGAGAGGTTACCTACAGAGCATGGAACAGCAGTGAGGTGGCAACAGAACCACTGTCTTCCACCTCTCTCCCTGTCCTTTTCCCTAGGCAAGTCCACATGCAGTATTCCTTGCAGAGGCAACACTGTGAACTTTGCTATTAAATATTAAAATTCTTCTTTCCTGGTTATGACATAGCTGCAGCATTACCGCGAGCATTAAAACGTTTATTTAAATGTAGCAGTCCTTGAAGTAACTGTTTTCCCAAACTTTGAGACCAGAAGCATACTGAACCTGACAAAAAGAGCAGAGGAGGTGTTGGAGTTATCTTTAACCATACCAGTTCTTATCACAGGAGGCGAACCTTTTTCCCCTCACTACATTGGCTGCTCTTCCATGCTCTTCAGACATTTTATGAAGAGATGGAGCTCTCACCTGCTCTCACTTGGGACCTGACTTTATAAAACACAGCCTCCTACAAAGTGCTGCATTCCATTACCAGAGTTTTTCCCAGAGTAGCTCCTGAGGACACCTTAGCATGGTAGGTACATCGAATGAAGCTTCCAGAAATTAATCTCAAAGAAAAAAAGAGATTCTTCTTGCAGGCAGTGCTGCAGTTGAGAGGCAGAACTCCTCACCACAAGTCATGGACAGCAAAAAACTTCCATGGCTTTCCTGGAGAGACTGGAGAAGTTAACAGAAGAGAAATACACCAGGAGCTGCTAATTTCATAGAAACACTTCCCATTTCAGAAAGTGCCTGAAGGGCAGATAGTAATGGGCAGGGAGAAACATCAGAAAAAGGCCATATATATTTGTCCTGATCCCACACAGTGCCCCAAGCTTTTTGGCCAGTGCTGGAAAAGAGCTCTTTTAACCCACTGTAGGCATTCTTATGCAAGATAAGCAAAAAGCATGTGTGCCTGATGAATGGTGAATTGTATTCTTACACACACATTTATTTCCCATGAACTTTTCAACAGTGGTGTAATAATTAGACTAAAAAGGAAACATTTATACAGCAGTTACAGAATAGATGGTGTAGACCATTAGGATATTTAAGTTTTTGATCTGTGTGCCTATTGTCAAGGCAATATGCACATTGCAATATGTGCAATATGCACATATTGCACATATTGCGCATATTGTCAATGGCTTATTCTACGCCTTCTTATGCCAGGCCATCGCTGCACTCTCCATTTGTGCTGCTATTAAACTCAGCCTCTTGTTTAATTGTGGATAAAGTTGATGCCCAATCTGATTCACTTCAAACAGCACAGATAAAAGTTGTCAGGAGTCTCAGATCCAGGTCTGTCATTCATAAGCAGCTCTCATGTGGTTTTTTTCTGCCTGTACCTCCTGCAACCTTCAGAGGCACAGGGAAGTAGCATTCTGCTGCTCGGCTCTGCCACTCTGGCTCCTAAAATCTGACCTTGACAGGGAGAGAAAAGGAAAACTAAAAATTATACCAAAATATCCCAGTCGCGAATTCCAAGATAAATTGAGTCAAAAGACAAAGATGTGAGAGAATACAATGCATATGGACTTGCCAGCAGAGCTCAAATCTAAAAAAGGGTAGAGGTCAAGAGTTGACAAAAACCATTAAGGCAGCAGTTCTAAAACAGGTGCCTCTGCTCTGCATGCAGCATGTGATGTAGAGGTATATAAAAATCCTGTGAACTATCCTCAGATGTCTATAAGAAATGAATCTTTACGTGTTGAAAAAGGAATTGCTTACAAATAGATTTAAGTAAAGAAAATAATAAAATGTTTGGAAATTTATTTAATGAGACAGTTTCTGAAGTATAGCACAAAACAAAGATTATATAATGGGTGCCAAGATAATAAATTGTACTCAAATTCTTCTCACACTTCTGAGTCATTTAGCCTGCTGTCCTTATGAGCTGTCACTTGAACAAAAGCAGATGAAATGAACTAATTTGATAGCTTATCTCATTTGTCTTTCTTTGGGAAGTATTCCTTTTCTCCACAAGTCTCTAACAGTAGGCTAAAAGGAGAGACAAATATAAGTGAAAATGCCAGTAAGAAAGACAGGTCTTTTCATTAGCTGAAAATTTGAGGTATCTATTCTGGGCACAGTTGCTGTGTACGCCATGCATCTGTGATATTCAGCTCTCAATTTAAAGAAAAGTCATGGAAATTTTCTCTCTTACTGGAGAGTCTTTGAGAATCCAACAGCACAACCACAACACAATGAGAACACAGCACAAATGCAACATGGTGAAAGAATACCCAAACTCGCCTGGCTCTCAGAAGCCTTAGCATAACTTCTCCCTGAAGCACATTGACAAATTGCAGAGCGAGTTTTTTCACCTTAGGGTGCCTGCCCACAAATAATGTAATTATTTGTGCTCCTCTGACCGCTGAGGCTGGAAACGTGTTGAGGCCACCAGTATTCTCTCGATGAAGTCTCAGCGGGAGGCTCCTGGTGCTATGCAGCACAAATAGATAATAATAACAACTAACGTGTCTAATGAGAGATCTCTTCAAAGGCATAGGGAGGATGCCAAGCTCACCCACCCACCCCTGCGTGCCTGTCTGAACAGATGCGTGCTTCTTAGCCCACCTGCCAGGTTTTTTCTTATATTCTTAGAGAATCCATGATTGTATCTCATTTTTCAAGCAATTATTTGCTATTCTTCTCTTAGCAATCACCTGGATTAAGACAGACACTTAAAGGGAATTTAGTAAGGCTCGCTCTGTTACCCAGCCTGGGTACACTCATGCTTCCAGCATTCTGAAAAGCTTTAAGAGATTGAGGCACGTATGAAAATTGCATGAAGCCCTAAACTTCAATGGGATTTTTCAGAGGGGATGTCAATGTGTCAAACTCTCTAACAGACAAGTGGACCTGGAGCTCGACAGAATAGATTTACTTCGGAATAAAACTGAAAACAGGCTTACGTGTGGGGCAATATCTAGCAGCTGGACTCAGGTGCTCTGAAATGTCTGCCTTAAACCAATCAAAATGAGATCAGTGGAGTTTTTAAGAACTCACAGAAATATACAGAGGATTATTTGACAGCATTATCATCCACAGAAAGAGATTGGGCAAACCAAGTAACAATATTCTCAAACATTATTGCCATCACTCAGTGTTTTATCATGAAACAAGAAATTTAAAGCTTTAGCTTTGGAAGTCATGCTATTCTGTAACACCTCCACTGCTTTATCTCTCCCTCTTTTTCTTTTTGGCATTTATGAATATTTCACATTTTCCGTATGGCTGGGGAGAAAAATCATTGGATTGTGATTCTCAAAGACTTAAAAACCACAAGGCAAATAGATCTTAAAACTTTTTTTTTTTTTTTAATTAATATCTTCAGTTTAAATTGAAGCTGGTTGATTTTTTGAGCCAGGATCATGATTTTTGAATACTTACAATACTTTTTTGTGGATCTGACCTTTTTTTCATAATTCTGACAGAAACTATAGAGCACTGGAGTACAGCAGAAATGTACTAAACCACTAAAATCTATTTGCACACAAACAATTTGAACATTAACAAACAAAAAAGAAAATTAGTCAAAGGAGAGAACAAGAGAAGAGCCAGTATGAACACAGATAATACATGTGTTAATATTAGGGATTCTCCTATTATATTTTTATGAAGAGCAATGCAAAATCATGGATGAATAACAAGTACTTGAATAGCAATAAATAGAAAAATTACATAATAAGTAGGGGAGACACCTAATACAAAGGAACTTAACAGACAGCCAAGGTAGTAAATTTTTTTTTTTAAAAAAATTAATCTGATGAAACACTAGGTAATATCAAAAGGAAAACCAATCTTTTAGGGTGGGATTCATCTTGCCTAATTTAAACCATTTGAAATGTCAACTCTTTAAGCATTTCATTTCATTATCATTGTCTAGTTTCTTGTGTAGTCAGGGGAAAGAAATATGTTACAGGCAAAGTTAATTCATCTCACCCATCTTGAACAATGCTTTAGGGTGGCTACTTTCAGAAGATCTGGTCTCTCTTTTCACTGTAAGGGAATTTGGAACCACTGCCTTGTACTAGACGTAATAGACAATTAAGATTTTTTTGAGATGAATTTCACTCTCATATGGGGGGAAATTGTAGGAAAAAAAAGCCAATACAGATTTAAGAATGATGAAAAGAAGAAAAACAAGTCAAAGATATAAAATTACATAAAACATTTTTTGCCATTTTTAAACGCTATTTAAAAACTTTTATTCTGTGTTTTAATACCCTAGTAATGCAGACAGGCTTGTCCTCTGAAGACTTTCTAAAATGTCTGCTTTTTACTCTTCAATGTGGAGAATCGAGGCATATTTAGGAATACTAATTCATTAAAATTTGGAAGTCTAACTCAGGTGTTTAAATTTGAAGAATGAATTTGATTGCACAGCTTCGAAACAAATTTTGACAGAAAAAAATTACAAAAGACCTAGAGATAAATAAATAAAGGCAAGATGTTTTTGTCAAATTTACATTCTGTCAAAAAATTATGAATTTTCTTTAAAAATTCCAATCATTTTTTAAATTAAATATAGTAGGCATTTTACATTAAGAAAATCACAGTGAGACTGAAGAACAAGAGAGCTAATTGTAATCTGGGTAATGTATTAGTGTAACTCCTTTAAGATAGGTAGGGAGCTGCTCAAAGACAAAATGTAAATGGTGTTCTCCAGACAGTAAGTCACCAGGAAAAGGTAAAAGTGAGGATCCTCAATAATTGCTCGTAAGATTAATTTACTACTGTTTTCATTCATTATCTTAGCTCAAAAACAAGTATGTGATGATAGAACCCTCTGATATCATGACTTTGCCAGTAGATAGGCAGGTCGGGAAGAACAGCATGCTGTTGGGGATTGCAGGGGGATTAAATTTAATGGTGTATAAAGTGAAAGACCATGCAGTTAAGAAGACTTTCTGCAGTAATGAGGAATTCATCAGCTGAAACTGAACGAGGCAGAGAAATGGTGTTGTGTGAGCACAAGTATCTTCTGAGATACCACGGCGAAGTGGGCATGAAAAAGTAAAAGTATTCCTAAGGGAATACTTAGGAATGGGACAGGTATATCCAACAGAGGCTACTTGTGTGCTTTACCTGCATGGCAGACTGAAGTTCAGTGCAGGTAGAAAAATACTGATGGCTTTTTTGAGTAGTATTAATGCTTTTTGTGGCTTTTGTGACACTTCCTCTGCTATTCTGCAAAGCTGTGTTCACCCCTGTGTGCACCCCTTGGCAGTGCCAAAGGAAAATGTGGTATATAATAAGAGATAAACACATTACATGAACAGATATTTAAACCAAAGCACAGTATTACAGCGGAAGGCAGGAAGCCAAAAAACAAGCCTTAAAAACAACCCTTAATAAACTCCAAAATGGATATATACTGAGCAGGAATGCATTTAGGCTCAAAATAATAAAAATGAAAAATTTCCTTACCATCATTACATGCAATTAATGAGACTTTCAACAGAAGGCATCTAAGCAGTTTCAAGATGGAGCTCAATTGTCTTCTGGAAAAAAAGATACCGTGATGATACAGTTCAAGCAGGGCACTGGACTCACTGATTTAGGAGCTTCCTTCCAGTGGTCTGTCATAAATGTGCGCATTACTGACAGAAAACACTGCAGAACAACCAGTTCAGGAGTAACAGGCTCTTTTCTAGAACATTTTATTACAAGATTTTAAACGATTCTGCAAGGAAAAGAAGAGTGTCTTTATTTCCATTTGTGGAGGAATAAAATGAGGCATATGAAGGTAAAATGTCTTTCCTTAGTTACCCATCAGGTTTGTAGTAGATAGAATGAGGTTCTTTAATTCCTGTATAACTTCCTACTTCTGGAAATGAGTGCGAAAGGAGGGGTTTTTTCTGTTAAAAATAGCTATTTGTAAGCAACAAGCTTATAATTAGAAACAAATACATACCATGGCAATTTTCCTTTTGGAGATGGTTATAAAAGAGTAGGGCTGTTTCCTAGGAAATTGTGCATTTTTGCATTTGGGTATGCCTCCAGGTGTGAAACAGAGTGCTGTTTGGAGAGCAATAAATTAAAAGATCTCTGTGTTCCTCAATTCCCATGGGAAAGTGTAGTCTTGCAGCTAACTCGCTTTCAGACTTGGGTTGTGTTTAGTGTGGTCCCGCCCATGCACAAACCAAGGAACTTCGTGTCTTGCTCCGAGCTGACTCAGGTCTGGTACTGGGGTGTCTGCCCTGGAGAGCCCCAGGTGTCCAGGTCTAGAGACAGCATGGCTGGGGCTATGTGTAAACACAGCCTTAAGGTCATCCCAGACCATGACGACACTTACTTTGTCAACCTGACTTTGACTTTTTTTGCAGGATGAATTTGCATTATTCAAACGGTCTGTTCTAATACCGATTTTTCAAAAGTTTGCTTTAGCATGCTAGACTGACAGTGAAGAAAGGAAACGCCAGTCACAAGATGAACAGAAGTTATTTACTCTGAATTTGTTGTGTAGATGTGCTGTCTATTCACATTAGCTGGATTGTAATTGCCTCTAATTCCATTTCATCTCTGTTTTCAAAGCTGTGTTCATTCCAATAGACTATTTCTTCATTTTCAGTGACAGACTTACATAAAACTATTTCTGTTTACCCAAACAAATGGAACTTTTTAATAAATTACTTTACTACATTTTTAGCAAGAAGATGCCAGAAAATTGTTCAGTGGGGTATATACACATTAGATACTGTTCGCTGGCTCTCACACTTGATAGATTTACAGATTTAAAAAATAATGCATTTTAATGAATATAAACAAAACGTTTACAAATATAACAAAGCATTGGTATGCAGCCTGAGGTTTTTAAATTATCTTTAAAGCTCTGGGACATGATATATGTAGTATGTATATTATTGACACAGGAAGGTTGGATTAGATAATAAAAAGTCCTGTATTTTTAACTGCATTCATTCTTTGATATGAATAAACCAAGCAAACTACTAATAAAGTAATTTCAATAATTTTGTTACTTTATCCTTCAACAACAGTCTTATCTGGACAATTGCTGGACTTTCAGTTGCATTAATTACCCATTTATTTGGCTTTGTAACAGCGTTTACAAGGCACTCTATGCCATGACACTCACACCAGGAACTTATTCATCCTGGGTTAGGGTTAGGGAAGGTCCAGGCAAGTGGCAGATTGTGGGACTCAAAATGGCTCACTGAAAGGAAATGGCCTGAGTCATTCTCTCTCTTTCACTTCACACATTCGCGTTCTCTCTTTTCATATGACCTTTTCCAATGCCGGTGATCCTCTGGCTTCAGAGCATATAGGAGCAGTGCCAGGCAGTTATCACTGAGGAATCTCTTCTAGGGAGTTAGTACATTGCCTATCCCAGCCCTGACTGACTGGAAAGACCTGAGGCTGTTGTAAAACACCGTGGAATACCAGTTAAGAAGAGCAATTCCTTCCCCGAAAAGCTGAATAATATATTTAATCCACTGTTCTCCTAGCCCTTTCCACTCCCCATGATCTTATACGTATTGCACATTTGTGACATACAATCCAGACTTTGTGCCCAGTTTTTGCTTGTTTTCTTTTAATATTAGCTTAAATGTTTGATGGAATCTAAATTGCATCACATCTATTATTAATACACTGCACAAAGTCAGTAATTTTGTTTTCAAAATCTGATCAGAAACAGCAAATTGCATAGGGGATAATTCGTGGTAGAAATTGTCAGCCAAGATTAAAATGCATTTGAATGCAGAATAGACACATGCAATCAATTATGTTCTTAAGGAATACACAAATATCTTGGATTTTTATATGCAAATGCTGTCACAACTCTGAGCCCTTCTTATAAATATACAATGGTAATTGTGACTGTGAACATCTTGCATGTCACTCGTATTCCCAAATGCAAAATCTCAGCGCTCGGGAAAACTGTTATGAATTTATAACTCTGCCTAAAACACTTCAAGTCCGTGAACAAATAAATGGAGCTTCTGTTAAGAATCCATAATTTTGCCAAAGGATTTTTCTTGGAAAGCAGATTTTTATGCGTTTTTACCAGGTACCTTCAAGCAGAGAGTGAGCCTTCTTATTTCTTTGACAGTAAAAATTTGTAGCCTTTCACTTGGCGTCACAGACCCACCAAAACTCACAAATAATCTTCATGGAGCTATTTATTCTTCATTGATGTACCCTGTAGTAATTTTCACTCCATCACTCACTCAAGTTTAGCAGAGGAAAAAAGAGAAAAAACAGGAAAAACCAGGAAAAAACAGCTGCTCAAAACTTCTGTGACCCGCACAGAGCCAATAGCGGATGGACAGGTTACTAGGCCAATCAAACAAGCTGGACATGCCTCTGTGATGCACATATTTAAGAAAGAAGAGACCTCAAGAAGCTTCCTTTTCCTGCCAGGCCCCATCCTGGAGCAGGCTGCTGAGGCCTCCCAGCGTGGTGGCTGAGGCCAGACCACTGGGAGAAACCCACCCCGGAGCCGCAAGCAGCTGTGAACAGCCGTGAGCAGCCACACAGCCGGGACTGCACAGTGACGGCTTCTGGGGCTGGCGCAGCCCACGCAGGGCCAGCGGGCCCTTCCACGCAGCCAGCACGGCTAACGCTGAACCGGGCAAGAAACACCACGCAGCCAGCAACGAGAGACGTGGCGAGTGTCTCCCTGATGCATAGCCCAGACAAGATTAATTTCTTAGCTGCAATTTACAGACGCTAACTTTCTTCCAACTCAGAGAGAAGGAAAAGTGAGATCACGTGAGGAGGGCCAACATGGTGACACCGAGGTCTGTGGGGGCAGGGAGATAGCAGAGGCACTCCAAACACCGGAAGTGAGATTCTCCTGCAAGCTGTGGTGAGGACTATAATATAACAGTTTCTCTATAATTCATTGAAGTGCATGGGGGGCTGCAGAGATCCATGCTCAGCCCGTGAAGAAAGAGTGCTCATGCCATAGTGCATAGATGCTGTGAAAGGCTTTTAGAGATTGAAGAAGACAGCCTTTGCTTTCAGACTGGAATAGCTCATCCTTAAAAGACTAAAACCCCATGAACCATGATGACCCACGATGGCAATTGTGGGAAGACTGTGACACCCATGGGAGAGATTTTTTCACTGCAGCAGATTCGGGCAGGACTGTTGTTTGTGAAGTTTGAAACCGTGCTAGAGAAGTTCGCACAGAACTATCTTCTGTGGGAAGAATCCCACAGCACAGCAGAAGGAACTGTTTTCCATACACATGAAGAAAGACTCTTAAGAAATTAAATACTGACCAAAACCCCATGTTTGTTTCCCTTGTGTGGGTTGGTGGAAAGAAGGAGGTACTGGAAGACAGAAAGATGTTCTGAAAGTTTGCTTTGGTTTCTCATTATTCTTTTTGCTTTTAATTCTGTTAGTAATAAATTTTCTTTGTACTATTTAAGTGTGGACCTGTTTTGGCTTGAAGTTTTTCTGTTTTCCTCAATAATCCTTATTTCACCTCATGAAAATGAAGTTTCAATTTCCCCTTCTCTGCTTAGCTATAGCAGAGGCAAATAAGTGAATAGTTTTTTGTGGTGCTGGCGCCTAACCAGCATCAAACCACCACAACGTCCCACAGTCAGTCCCTGAGCAGTAGTATTCCTGCATGTGCCCCCGGAAATAGGAGGACCCTAATACCAAGGAGCATCCCAAAAATTAACATCACAGCATATATTACTAGCTAGATTTCTATTTCATGTTTACATAAACAGCTATAAGGCCAAACCTACCCAAACCCAGCAAGAGAGAGAGCAGAATCTTTTCATTCCTAAGTGCTTTGTTTAGTCATAAATGTATTGGGAAGATTAGGACTGGCATATTGGATACCTATGTCTGTCATATTTTGGCTAGACTGTTTGAAATCCAGAATTACAGCTGAATAGTCTTCCTCTGTGTGTTTGAGACAGCTCATGGACTCCTTTTACATGAGGATAAAGGATGTTTTAGGCTGCTTACTTGCCTGTATGATCCTGGGCTTTGTCAAACGGTCTCAGAAAAAAGCTCTTCTGTAAGCAGTAAAAAAAAGTGTTTTCTCTGGCAGTGTGGTGTTCACTGACGACAATAAAGCCCTCTCTGTGCAGCAGTAGGATCATATGGAAGTGCCTATTTCTCATCCTCACCTTCCTTAGAGGTGCCCTCAATTCTTTAAGAAGGTTGTGCTGAAGTCTGGCCAGCAGGTCTGGCTGCCCTGGGCACCAGGGTGTGCTCTGCATCTGCTGCTGTGCCAAGTAATTCCCATATCATCATGGGCTTGTACAGGTTTGTGTTGTTCCTTCTCTGCTGAAAAAAACCAAACAAAAGTGGCTCATATCTCCATAAAACTGGCATAATGGAGTAGCTAAGCAGGCCAGTCAACTCCCAGAGATCTTGTGTGTCTAAACAACTCTTTACTAATAGTTATTCCAGAAGAAGTAACTTCATAGCACAGTAACAACAGCAAATAAAGATACCAAGGGTATCTTGTAAGGGTATCTTGTAAGAAAGCAATGGTACCAAGGGCAGTTTACTCCAGAAGATGAAATGAGCAGTATGGTCTCTACCAGGAATCATTTCCAGGGGGCTGTGAGCAGCACTGAGAGCCAGGCAGGGGATGAGAAGCAAAACCACCCTTGGTACAGATTAACCATCTCAGGAAAGTGTGTCAGTGAATAAATGCCGCATCCCCACAACAGGGACTCAGGTATATGAAATAAAACATTCACGTTTGACATTTTGTTCATAGAAATGGTCAGTATAAGTGAACGTCCTCTGAAACTTTTGAGGAAAGCTGAGGAAAGAGGTAACAACACTTCTGTCTGGAGTGGTTGTGCCTGTTCTGAGGACAGAAAGCACCACACAGCACCTCAGGGTAGTGGCTGGGGCAAAATGCTGAGAGGACTCCGGGACAAAACTGTGACACAGACACCAGCAAAGGGGTGCAACAGCGGGTAAGGGTCAGGTCAGGTGCATTCTGCCAGAGCCACGGCTGGAATATTGTGTTTGTAGCCTATAAAAGTCACTATTCTCTCTCGCTATTCACTTCACAAAACAAGGTGCAAAAGAGCAGTAAGGGCCAACTATGGATTTTCCTGTCTCTGAAAATTGCCTCTGGTAGAGCAATTCTAGGGCTTTGCCTAGATGTCTAAAGACAGTCTGGCTGAAATTAAGAGTTGAAATAGTTTTCAGCAACAGGGTAAACACAAAATATAAATACAAAATCTCATTTGTGTGCACAAAGAGGAATGTTATATGTTTTGCACTCTAGAACTTGTATTTTTTAAGACTTACTTTTAAAAAAATATTTTAAATATATATATTATTATTTTTTTCAAGTAAGCTATATTTCATTCATATATCACCTAAATTTAATTGATGGGAAAATGTAAACTTTTCATTAAAATAATGGGAAACATTTAATGAGGAAACAGAATTTCTTTTGTTTTCGTCAGATTTCAACTTGAACTTGTTATACCTTGATTAATATAATAATAAAATTTTTTGTTAATCGTTCAACTTTAACGTAAAACTGAGTGTGCCAAGGATGGTTGGGTTTTTATACTTTTTTGAGACCATCTTGCAGTCAAGTATTATTTTCCTGAAAGCCAGTTTGTTTAATTCCACCATTCTTTCTATCACATCTAGGTACCTTTCAATGTATTCTCCTAAGCAACTTTGTCAAACAATGTTTCCCACAACTTTCAATTTGACTGTGTGCATTTGGACTTTGGTTTCCCAAAAGCCTTCTGCAAATTTCTCTTGTTCTTCTACAGTCTCTGGTTTCTTGAAATTATTTTTCCCAATGAAACCCGTCAACACTTAAGTCTATATTTTTAAATTTTCTCTACTCAGTTCTTCCTCTTAGTTTTGACCAGGTAAGAGCAGGATGAGCAGAAAAGTTTTGGATTGGTTTGCTCACAATTTTCCGGCTCAGAGCTTTAGCAGAATTAATTCACATATGTCTTCCCTGAGCAAATTAACAACCCCTTAGCTATGCTCTCTCACTTGCACTGTAACTGGAACTGTTTCATAGTGCGTACACGATTCAATAGCAACTGGTCCAGAAGCTGGCTATAAGCTCAGTTCTCAGGGCATAACTTTTAATAGAGCAATTGCTATTAGACCCCACATTCACAGAGATTGCGTTGCTGTGGTTTTGGGTACCCTCATTGCAAGGGGGGTTGGGCTGGATGATCTTTAAAGGTCCCTTCCAACCCAAGCTCTTCTATGACTCAATGATAATGTTGATTCATCTGAAATAGCCACTGTTCTGGGCAGAAGCGTCACATAAACCACGCTCTGTTATCAGTTTCTGCTACTCAAGATCTGAACGATGAAGCTGCCTCCAGTATTCCAAAGGGCAGGAGGATGATTCTGACTTTAGTTCTGGGGATTTTTTAGAATAATATAGCTTTAGGTCTTCTCACCACCAAAAATGCTTTTGAATGTGCTCATCAAGGAACGGAACACAAGGCCCCAGATACTCCTTAGGACAATATTTGAGAGCATAACGTGTCTCTCCTACACTGCCTGCCAGATCTCAAAAACAGGAACAGGCAATCTCAGTATCCCAATAACAGAAACAAGAGTGCATGGAAAGGCAGACGGTGCGTATTTAAAACACTTACCCACTACTCCTGATGCAGTCGTTCCAACATGTGCTCAGATACGGAACATTATAACACCATCGACACATCCAGATGTGTTTTATCGTGGCCTTGAAAGTGCTTTTGCTCACATCCCTGAACAACTAGAATGTTGGAGAGCTCCAAAGCTCAGCAAATAATGAGATTATTCAAGACTTTTTTAATTCTCTGCCTTCTCAGGCTTGCCAGGCTGGGTATATGCCCATGCGTGAGAGGCTACAAATGTCCAAGCATCCATGAGGGTGATGGGTCAGAGGTGAGTGGCACAGGCACTGGCGGATGCTCCCTGGTGTGAGACAATCTGTGCAACAGTGGAAGTACTGAGCTGTGGTTCCTCAAATACTGCCTCACATCCCCAGTTCCTGTTCCTGAGCAGAGAAATGAAAAATGGGTAGACATTTCTTCAAGAACAGAAGTCAAGAACACCCTTATGAGCTTCACTGAATATCTCAGAAGCCATGAAAGACAAGCAATGAAGGTTACACAGGTGCAAGGCATTTCACCAAAATCAGTGGGGTTCCAGTCAGTGCAGTGATCTGGGCCAGCAGCACAAGCTGCAGACTCACCACCTTGCTTAGACCACATTGCCCTGCATCTTGTTCGTGCTACCACAGTTTTTCAAAGCAGGCAATGAATGAAATTGTTCAACGGGATTTAAAGATGGACAAAAGAAAGCCTAATTAAGACGTGAGACACTTTTTCACGGGACAACATGAGCATGGCAAACTTAGTTGAGAAATGTCATAATCCAGGATTATTAAAAACAAAAATAACACCTCTAGTTTGGGAAGTCCCAAAGCTTCAGATTGCTCAAATCTGGATGCCAACACTAGTTCTACTTTTGCTATCCCTGTGCTGATAGCTGTTGTTGGAGCAGCAGACTTGCTGAGATGTATCTTTGGTTTGAGCCAATACAAATGTCCTAATGTATTTAAATTTTCTTCTTTTTCTTCTTCCTAGAATAAGCATGATAGGAGATACAGAGTGCTATTCAAAGAATAAAAATAAAATTCTGTTTTTCAAGACATTACCATCCAAGGAATGGGACAGATGGAAAGAGGCAGATGGAAACAAAAAGGAATCAGTGACACAACATCAGTCAACATGAGTATCATTAAGATTATTGCTGCAGCAGTTGTACCACTTTAAGTTTGTTCCTGACATTAGGGCAAGAAATGTTTTAAGAAGAGACTTGGAGAAGGATAGTGGGGCATTTTTACTGGTGTTTACAAAAAAGTCCTCCAGAGTGTGAAGATGAAAATGCTCATTTGCTCTAAATTAGGAGTTAGGGATTTCACTTTATATTTTCATATTTTAAATTCCTGACCAAAATTCCAGTTACTCTCCATTACCAGTGTTTTGTTACTCAAAATTATAAAAACTCAAAGTAAATGCCTTTTCCTCTGTATCATAACTGTGTATATTTAGAGGTCTGAAGGCCTTTCAAAGCCTTGCATGCTTTGGTGCATATTCTGTGGCATGTGAGCTCCAAAATAATGTGGTGTGACAGCTGCCAGCCTGGGAACCAGAGACAAAGCTGTGTCTCCAATAAAGAGTGTGACTTAATGCACTATTAAAATATGCTTGAGAGAGTTGAAAACTAAAAAATCCAATGCAGCAGAAGAGGAAACAGAATCTAACAGCGGTGTGACAGTGAGATAACAGTCAAAACCACAGGAGGTAAGAAAGAAGAGTTGATGTGGCAAAGCCTTCACTGGACTAAGGGATTGCTCCTGTCCTTGCCCACTTTCTTTTCCAGGGTGGCTTGTAAGAAGATTTACGTCTCCCCTCCAGTGAGCCTTTTGTGTGTCACATGCAGATTAGATCACTCCTCACTCAGCAACCTCAGCTGGGCGGCTGCAGTGACCCACCACCCACAAACAAAGCCCTGTTTTCACTCTTGCTGATGTCTCCATGCTGGAGGGGAGCGGAGAAAGTGAGCAATAGAGAACTACTTGGACTGTCTCATTGGAGACAGTGGCCTGTGTACGTAGTACACAGCAGGACTCCTCTGTCACCTTCCTGGACTCAGGAAAGCTGAAAGAGGTGAGGGAAGCAATTCAGAAATACCCTCACCTTCAGCACTCAAGGATCCCACTCCCACAGCAGCAGAGGAAACGCAGCCAGGTGTTGCCATATTTGTCATCTGCCCTCTCCACATGCGGCTTTCAAACCTCTGCTGCTTCCTCTCCGGGTCCACGGTAGGCTTAGCTCTGTGTACGAAGTGTACTTCTATTTCTGGTTCATCTTCCAAATGTCCTCATTAACGGGATAAGAATCATCTCATTCTGACTTGCTCTTTACAAAATTGAATCGCTACTTCAGCTGGGTGTTATTCATACTGAAATCAAGTTTATGTCTTTTTAAAGGGAAAAATGCATCAGTTCTAGCCACCTACTGAGCTACCATATTGTATGCCTAGAGGATTCATCAAGCACCTGTTGATTTTTCAGAAAGGGAATGAAACCTATGTGTATTTGCATTGATTTTGAAGGAAAAGATCCTAACCCTGAACAGCTGAAAATCTGAGTGCCAAGAAACGAAAAAAGCCCCAAACCATGGGGGAGTTTTAAAAATCCATGGGTTTTAAGATTCTGGTTTTAGACTCCTAAAGAAATTTTGGAGACAAATTCCAAACGTTTCTCCTCACTCTAAAGGCAAGAAGTCCTAACCCATTTCACCTCCTTAGTAAATTCACACCTTCTTTTGTTTGTGTTGTTAATGTTACTATTTAACAGCATTAGTGTGAACTTCCAGGAAGCAGGTGTACACTTCACTTAGCAAGAAGAAAGAAAGAGTATAAAACCCATCTTACTTCATTCCTTCAATTTCACAACCAAGATATTATGCAGCTTTAGTGGTCTCTGAGCTGTAGTGAAATTCAGAGCTAAAACCCACCAGTTACACCCAGAGGGACTTTTGGGAGCTGCTCTGTCCCATTAAGCAGGATGCTTTAGCAGAGCTTGCCTTCACACCTGAAAGCTGCCCAAGCCTGCACGCTTCAGTCCCTCGTGCTTCTGAAGCTGTCACTGACTGCTGGCAACAGATTCCACAGGGAGCCACATGTGGTGCGTTACATGGATAAAGCCACTTAAAATTTTCCTCGGTCACATGGGCCTTTCTCACGTGATTTGCAGGGTCTGTTTTCTTTTTGTGTCTCATGATGAACGGCAGCAGCGATTGTGATCTGTGATCCCTTAATGATGACAGCAATTTCTCAGTCCCACATCCTTCCAGCACAGAGTTTTTAAATCTGAATTTATGTTGACTGCCTGTTACAGATGGGGCAGGGGGGTTGTATGCATGTAAAAATACTTTATGAGTAATATTTAAAAGCATCTTGTTCATTTTTACTGTAGTGTTTCTCACAAGTTAAGTGTTAGATAAACTCCATCTTGTTACTTGGTAACTCATCAGTAAACTAGTGCCTGTCCAGTAGTGGATAGAGTTTATCAGTCATCTTTCCCCCTAATTTATTGTTTTGAATGTCGGAAAGGAGTAGTTTGATTTTGGAGCATTTCTACAAAGGCATTCCAAACATTTTACATATTAATTAGGATAGGTAATTCTTGAGAAAGATGGAGTCACTCCTGTTTTTAAATTACTTCAAGTAATGTCTCCTGGACAATCCACTGCACTTCTAGGTAGTGGCTCCAGTCATTAGTAATCCTCTCTGTTAAAGATGGTTATCTCATGTCTACTCTAAATATATTTGCTACAGCACCTAGCTATTTAATTTCATTATGTTTATATGGCCAAGACTGGAACCCTCTCAACTCTTTGTCCCCTTTTGCCCATTAAGGCATGTAGAGATAGGGCTTAGTCACTGTTTCTTTTCCCTGCTTGATAACCAAGGTTCTTCATTTGCATTCTAATGCAGCTCAAGATCAAAAAGTCAAGGCAGCAGAAAGGGCTCTAAGCTGCAGGGAGTCACTTTCCCCTCAGGCCCAGGAAGGGAACAGGTCCATCAAATGTTGCCTAATGGCAGTGCAGGTCTGCTCATTTCACAGGGAAGATGGCTACTGCGGTGCTGCCCTCAGTTCTGAAGAGGATGGGATGGATCACAAAGCGGTAAATGCTTGGGATACTTAAGGTACAGCAGTGCTATGACGTTTTCACATATTATGACAGCAAATGATAAGGGTAAGAAATTATTCTATTGTGGTATGGTAGTACCAGTATTAAGGAAAAAAGTTAACTGACAGTGGTATTGACTTTTCCTTTTCCCTGATGTGCAAAGGAATAACAAGGACCAGCATCTTAAAACTGAGGTAGTCACGTTCAAGCTTGAAATTAGCTGTAATTTTCTAGCAATAAATTACCAATTGTTGAGTTTACATAGCAAAGAGATACATTTTCCATTGCATTGGAGTCTTCAAAATGAGATGAGGTGTCTTGAACAGAACACAGAATTCTTTAATTTGGCTTCTGGGAAAAAGATATATACACAGATTACATATAGAGGAAACGAGATAGGGTGTTTAGAACAACAACTTCTGATCTTAGAAGTGAGAAATACAAATAAATCATTCCATTGCATTTACAATTTTTAAGAAGAAGGCAGGAGCATGGCAATGACTGTGGTACTGTAAGCAATATCCAAGAGATGGTCCAGCAATATGGAGGAAGCAGTGCTATTAAGCTAGCTTTAATTTATTCTTAATTCAAATTTCAGTGATGTTGGAAATACCTGTGTAACAGAAATTTGTTTTGACTTTAGTGCTTGTGATACCATAATAGACTGAACTACTTTTTATAGACAAATACTGTAATTACTATTTACAATTCATTTTCCTTGTTATAACCTTAGATGATACACTTAAATTCTTTTAATTGCTCAGTTACCAATTCATACACATTAATTTTACATTAAAAGATAATGACTGTGAAAGGAAAAGCACTGCATTCTTGATGCCTGTCATATACCTGACATTACTGGTACATACTCTCAATTTTCTAAGGTGGTTTTTTTTCTGGATTGGTTTCTTTTCCTCAATTACATCTTATGGCAGACACACAGTAAGAGTAGGCTGTGAAAATTTCTGTGCCCGATCTAGTAGTTTTCCTTTCAAATAAATTATATATAGAATGAACAGTGTGCAGTCCTCTCTATTCAGAACCGATCTATGAAAGCAGTGCAGTCAAATTTTAATTGCTATTTATGAAGAAAACAGAACTGCTGCCCTGTTTCAGGAGTCTAATTCCAGGGCCTAATTAGTAGTCGGTTTGTTTGCCCAAGTGCTACTGAAGTGCAATTTCTCTTTTACAAATCCATTTTCCTCCTCAACTAATGTCAGAGACATGGAAGTCTCCAGTCCTTCTTGCTTCTCACTGACCCCTAAATAGCAATGTTCTGTGTAAGAAAATAAATTTGTGTCCCAGTTCCTTAAATTTCACGTAAAGCTGACTGAAAGCTTTTTAATTTCTTTCTTTTTCCCCTCTTTGCGCAAAAGTTTACTGTGGTAACAGGCTGTGCCTGTTATACAAGCTAAAGCTTCATGCCACTCAAAGTTTCTTTTGCCCCTTGAAAACCAGACATCCAGTCTTTGGCAGAAGCATCTGTCTGCAAAGCACAACATTTACAGCAAGCCCTCATTTTCAAAATACTATGCAGCCTTTTAGCGATATCATATCCATTAAAATCAATTTCTGAACCATAACATGCTTTTATTGTCAGGAAACCTATCTCATTGAGTGATTATTCTGGATACACCAACCTGCTACTCTAATTCTGCTATTTGATGTATCAGAATCACCTGTAAATGATAATGTACTCACTGAATATGTTATTTTCCTGTCTCCTTTCTGTCAACACAAAGTGTTTCTTACTTAGTTTCATCTATGCCATTTAAGACTGCTGGTGTTATTTGATATTATTTTATTTATTATGCATTATAAATAAATTAAAAATATATAGTGGTAAAAATTGCACACATACACTCAGATATATGTACGTAAAAATGTGACCTGACTTAAAAACCAAAAGTCTCGCTGTCCTTTCCTGTGATGGCTTAAGGGCTTCCAGTGTTCAGTGCAACAGGAGATGTTGGGAGAAACCTTGGTGTTTAGCGCCTGCTGTGCCAGCACTGAAATTCAACAGGATGAAATGCCAGATCCTGCACCTAGGACAGAGTAACACTGAGTACAAGTGCAAACTGGGAGAGGGGTGGCTGGAGAGCAGCCCTTCAGAGAGGGGTCTGGGGGTGCTGGTCGGCAGCAGCTGTTTGGATCAGCAGTGAGTTCTGGCAGCCAGGAGGGCAAAGCCCATCCCGGGGCAGGGCCCATCCTGGGCTGCATCAGGCACAAGATGTCCAGCCAGGCAAAAGCCGGGGCTGTCCCCCTGCGTTCAGCACTGGTGCAGCCTCACCTCAAGGACCATGTGCAGTTCCATGCCCCACAACTTAAGAAGGATGTGAAAGCATTTGAGTGCATCTGAAGGAGGGCAACAAAGCAGGTGAAAGGGCTGGAAGGAATGTCCTGTGAGGAGAGGCTCAGGACCTGGGGCTTGTCTAGCTGGAGAAAAGGGGACTGAGAAGCAACCTCGTTGCTGTCCACAGCTTCCTGAGGAGGGGCATTGGAGAGGGAGGTGCTGAGCTCTTCTCCCTGGTATTCAGCGGCAGGGTGTGTGGGAATGGTTCAAAGCTGCAGCAGGAGAGGTTCAGGCTGGATGTTAGGAAGCATTTCATTTCCAAGAGGATGGTCAGATACCAGAAAAGGCTTCCTGGAGGTTGATACCCTAAACCTGTCAGTGTTTAAGGGGCATTTGGGCAATGCCCTCAATGCTTTAATGCTTTATTTTTGGTCAGCCCCGAAGTGTTCAGGCAGGTGGATTAGATGATTGTTATAGGTCCCTTCAAACTGAAATCTCTTGCCTCATCTTGCCCTCCCACGCCCCCTCCCACTCACCCTCCCCGTCCTTTTGAAAACCTTCTGCAGAAATTTGTGTTAATCAACTACTTCACACTCAAAAAAATAATTGTCAAGCATTAAAAATAATGTAATTGCTGCAGAAACTACACCATATTAATAAACGGCAAATGGTTTTCCCTGTTTTCCTTACAGAGCCTAATAATCAGTCTTGCATTTTCCAGGTTTTTCTTGCATCTCTGATGACAAGGAATTTGCTTCCCTGAAGCTGTCACGTAACCAGAGCGTGAGCTCTGCATCCTGCCCTGTCACCATGGCTTTTGTCTTCCTGTAACTCTCCTATGGAACACTTTGCCACACTCACTTGAGGTAGACCTGCCACAGAAGCAGGCATAGCCATAAAGGATGTGACAGAAGCATCGCTGATGTTCAGGCAAATATCTCAGCAGCAATGGTTGCAAGGGACTGACTTACTGTAAGAAGCAAGATAACCCTCTATCCTGAACCTGTACCATCAAGGTCAGCTTTTTATTACTGCTCAGAAAATTCAAGCACCTTGATGCCATGACTCCTACATTCCAAACCATGACACTATTTAAAAGAAATTCTATGACGTGAGACCTGCTGCCTTAGTGCATATTGACGATATGCCCTCCTCCCCTGCCCCGTGATGCCTTTGTACATGGTCTGCCACAATTTCCCCACATCTCTTCATCTGTGTTTCTTATTGTTCTTTCAAGGGCAGCGTGGAGGAGACTGTAAATCATTTAATCTTCATCCCTCTCCTCCTCCTCCTCTCTGTACATCTTCCTTTATATACCCTGGTGTGTAGGTGAAGGTAAGATGGGAATTTACAGACTGGCTCTGAGAATGCCACCCTTCACCTGCATCTACCCTGATATTCACTGGCCAAAGCATGAAGTTAAGAGAGCATTTAAAATGAAAATGCTGAAAGGAATAAATTTGCTTATTGTGTTTTGCCAGGCATAGGCTCAAAGCAAAATGAATGTACACTTCTGAAAGAACAATTGCTAAAATCAACAGAGGGAATCTGACTGACTTCAGTGGGCCCTCAGTAATGCCCTTTCTGCTTAAGGATCTGTTATAAAAATAAGATCTCCACAAATGCATACAAATAAGGTACTTGCATTGTATTGACTTAAAGCTGTCTCAGAAATATTTCCTTTTGATTCTCAGTCCTGATTATAATTACGCTATACTTTCACACTGCATTTATTTCTGGTATAGCAGCATTGCCATGACAACCCCAAATTGTGTCAATATATATGCATGTTTGAGCTAATTCCTTATTAACGAATAAAAAAAAGACAAAAAATGAATCAAGAACAGGGCTAGAGAGCACTCTCTGTGTCATACACACAACAGGGCATTTGTACAAACCTCAGAGCATTTTTCTCCAAAGTTGCAATGAAGGACAAAAAAATTTCGTTCTTTTTTTTTTAATTCAGCCTTTCTTGTTTGATTTAGCTATAGTCCTAGAAGGAAGCTTGGCTGATGTCAGCTGTATTACAGCAGGTCTGGATATCACTCATGGGGAACATAATTTTTCCTTTACACTGAGCAATCAAATTTGTTCAGTTTGTCTCCTGCAGCCAGACTTGACCAAGTGCCCTTGCTGCAGTGCCCTTGGTCAGGAGGCGGTACAGAAAGAAAAGGCCTGAACTCAGCACTTACGGCTCTGCAGAGACCCAGGGGCTGTCACAAGGAGATGAGAAGGAGTCCCTTGCACCATTTTGTTCGTGTCTCCCTCCCCACCACCACCAAGGAACTGCTTCTGTCCCCAGAGGTGTCCACAATTCTCCACTGTAAACATCAAGACTGACAGACCTTCCCTACCTCTCTGTGCTGATTACACGAGGTGTTATTGACCATCAATGCTCTTAAGAGCACTCTGGAAATGAAACAGTATCACCATTCAACTCCTTGCAGGACCAGCTGTGAGAAGGGCTTTTGTGAGAAACTGGATGAAGCACTAGTTATAATCTTGGTTTAGGGTTCTGGGGGCAAAGTAGCAGTCTTGCAGACCTTTCTGACTCTTCACAGAACAGAGGAAAAATAAAGATTTCATTTTTATTATTATTATTAATAGCGATAATAAATAATAGTAATTAATAATCATAAAGATGCAGTCAAAATATTATAAAGGTTGCTTTTACTGCTCTGTGAAAATTAAAACATTGACCTTTTCCTCAGTCTGATTTTGTAAAAGCCAGCTTTATTTGCCTCAATAAAGTGACTAAACAGCAAGTAGGGGATGGTAACTGTACATTAAAGTGGGAGGAAAAATCAAATGTCAGGTAAGAATTGCCTGAACAAAAGAATGTAAGACCATCTTTTAAGTCATGGAAAGAGTCAAAGTAAGGTTGCCAAGGAAACCTTAACATTGCTTTTCCTATGGGTTTTTTTGTGTTTTTTTTTTTTAATTATGAACTTAGCCTCCTCATTGTGTCAAAATCAATGGGAATTTTGAGTCCTATCAATTAGTCTGTGGGTTTTGTCTTCTTTTCCCTTTGTCTCTGTTCATTTTGTCATATGATATAATAGAATGTGAGCATAGTTTTCTGAACATCATTTATGCCATGTACAGGGAAAATGATAAGGTTAGAGTAAAAAGACCTCTCAACAATCGTTTAAGGAAGGAGAAGCTCATAAAAACCAGAAGCATGGCAGCCTTTCTGTGTGGCTTTGACTAACACCCTTGCCAAGATAAACCCATATTGATTGGACTGATTGCAGGTAGCTGGCTTTTCAGCACCATCTGCATGCCGTGGCAGTCTATGGTTCTCATTGTTTGGGATTGTTATTCAGGCTGATAAATTGTATGAAGGATTTTGTTTTCCATCAAGTCATTCTTCGTTCAGCACTGATAGCATCATAATTAAGTAGCAGTCACTGGCTCTGAATGTGGATAATTCATATGAATTATTTCTAATAAACAAAACACGTAGAATGTATTAAAAACCACCCTTAAAATGGATTCTCTTGTTCTGTGTGCTGCATCCACTCCCTCTGACCCACCCAAATCAGACAAAAAGCGGAGGAGGCATTTGCATGTTTCAGCTTTCCTGTTCTGTGAGCTTTGTTAGGGAGTGTTAAACACATTAAGCTAAGATGCCTGCTCTCTCTTAACAAAGAAATTAAATGCTCTAGGAACACATGGGCAGGGGATAACCAGGACAAAGGCAAACACAGGTATGTTGGGGTCATAAACTAGCAGTACTTATCAAGTAATCAGTTTATCACGAACCGCATCATATACTGAAAATCAGCATTCACTTTGTGATTAAGTATTCACTGCAAAAGGTATTAGGATTATTCAGTGCCAGATACACAGAGGACTATTGGTTCCATTCAGCCTCCAAGGGCACAACGCAATAAGCAACTGGGAAGTCCAGAACTGACCGGTTGCCATCTCCCAATCATGAAAGTTGCAGGCATGAGGAGTTTAAGGGTATAAAATACCTTCTACATGCATCATGTCACAATAATTTCACTCCGCTTTCAAGAGTCATTTAACGATCCTTCATTATGAGGTAGATATTGGTGTTTTCTGCAAACCTGACCAAACAGACACTACGAGATGCTGTAAAAGGGTCTTGTTGGCCTGTAGGAGCTATGACCTCCAGAACTGGGTGTTAACATTTTTCTGCAAAGGGGTTGTTTATACAAAATTGCACTTTAAGAGCAATAGGTGCCAGATTGTCTTTTACGAACTTCACAGAAATAGTGGATTTACTGACTTTTTCATTCTTGAATACTTCTTGGCTTCAAAATCTATCAGTCACTAAGAAGACAATATGCCTGTGAAGAATGTATAGCCTAGGCTCCTGTACCCTTTTAGTCTAAGTAAATGCAATGCTTCTAAATTTTGTTCTGGTTATAAGTATTCGACTCAGTAGCACATATGCTTAGGCTGTTTCTGTCCTTGATTCAATCTAGAAGGCAGTTCAGGGCAGCGATTCGTATCCATATTTGTCATACTTACGTTTATTCAGTTAATTCCATTGGAGAAAATGTTGTCTGTATTTAGCCCTTCTATTTAAATTTGATCAAACTGAATAATACTGGATATTATGTGGTTATATGGGTTCATACTCTAAGGCTATTAAATATAATGTATTAGATTACTAAACTGCAGCAAACAGATTTGAAGCCTACCATTGTAAATTGTGTACAATTTTTTTCCTACATTGTATTAAATGAGAGCAGCCTCTTTCTTTATGTAGGTGTAAATCTCATGTTTCTCCTATTTTTGGACCTGATGCTCATCTCCTCCCCTCCCCTGTCTGAAAAAAAAAAAAAAAAGAAAGAAAAAAAAAAAGAGGGAGTTTAATTTCTTTCTTGTTTGTATCTTTTCCTCCACGCAGGTAGTTTGGGACTTTAAACCACAGACTGTGTCATCAACTAACCTTCATCTCATTAAGCAGGTTCTCAAAGGATTGCTTTGTTCTGTGGAACACATTCCATTTTCCACCTTCATTAGCAAACTGCTAAATATTTTACTTTGTCACAAGACTGGAATATATAAACAGATGCATCTTCCTTTCTTTCTGGCTGTCTCTTCCAAGCGTGTTCTGATAATCCTCAAGGAAAAGATGGATTTCATCAATTTGTTACTGATGGCTGGCAGAGATATAAGATAATAAGCAAAAGAGAAAAAGAATTCTTTTAAAGCAAGAGCTTGTATGTGTATAAATATTGCGTCTAGGGGGAAAAAAAGTAAACCACAGTGACAGTTCACCATGATTGTAGTAGTGTCGGAGATCTGTCAATGTTTCCCTGAATCATTGTGCAGAAGGTTCCTCTTCTTCCTGTGGGCTGCTCGACATACTGCCTTGCACTGCGACACTTCTCCCTGCAGTTCATAACATCTCCTGACAAGTTTCAGTACTGCAGGTAAACAGAAGTTTTGCCAGATTTATTTTACATATGAAATGAGGTAATGAATTAAAAGCCCAGTCATCTTCCATTTTTAAGTTAAGGGAAGCACTTCCATTTATTTTAATGGAATATAGATCAGGTTTTTTTTTTTTTAAAGCAAAAGAGTTTTCCCCTCATTGAAAGAAAAATTTATCATATCTAGTGTGATTAATGCCAAAGTCTGTGTCTGCTGGAAGGGATTCAATGTCTGACAAAGCATAGTACTTGATTGAAGGGTAGCTCTTCACTGGTGGGTCTGAGTTGATGATCTGTTCCACCTCCCAGTTTACTGGCAGGACCCACTGTCAACTCCCAGTCAGGGGGCACTAGGAAAAGGGCAGCACTCAAAGGATGCAATCTTAAACAAAAAAGTGGTTGAGTATAATAAAATAATAACAAAAGTATCTCGTTTGCATTTTGCAGTATCCCTCCAAATTTTGTGGCCTGAGAGACAGTTAAAATGATCTGGAAAATAAAGACAGAGCTTATGCCTTTTAAATACTTTTTTTATACCCTAGGTTTCTCATAGCCATGTGTCCTTCAGATGCACATCACTCTCATTGCCTGTCCAAGTGCACGTTGCCCTGCATTTGCAATTATTGCCCACCACCCTCCATAGGTGACATTCCTGGCACTTAGAACTGACAGAAACAAGGCTTGATCCTTATCTGTCTCTTCTTGCTTAACTAGAAGGTTTCTTCATCTTCTCCTGGACATCTGATAAACAGAGGTGGTTTCTGCACTTGCAGCCCAAGCAGCCTGTGTTTCTGTGAGCAGCCTGCCCTGACAAAGGGGTGCTGGACCTTATTACTCCATAGGGGGCTGGAAGGCATCACTATGGGTCCCAAGTACAACCACAAGTTAACCACAGAAGATGAGGAGAACGAGCTGTGTGAAGTAAATGTTTCCATTTATTCCTTTATTAAGCAAGCTCTTGGGAAATTCTTTTTGATTGCTTGAGGCTGCCACTTGATTCTAGAAAGCCCACTGAGCCTTTTATTACCAGGTTCATTTTAAAAAGCATTTTGCTTCAACAGTACTCCAAATGCTTTATTATCCATTTTTATTAAGCATTACAATGAGAAGGTAAAGCTGATTATGCCTCTCCCATGCACTGCAGATTGGCTTGGCCTCCTGCATTTTAATGGGCTCATTGTGCTGGCCTCCCGCTGTGGCCGCAGCTCCGCCAGTGAGGGGAGCAGGGGTCTGCAACTTTTCCTTCCATTTGCAGATTGATCTGCGTTGTAGCCGAAAGCTGGGGCGATGATTGCTGTAAAAAGGAGACAACGCTCAGGAGATGGGTATCTAAGCACAAGCAAAGTTCAGTAAGGCTCAGATTACCATCCTGACAGCAGGGGATTCAAAACATTTCTGCCTGAGAATAAAAAAACCCAGCGGGGCAAACTCTCCTCTCGTAGTCGCAGCACCTGCGACCCTCGGGATAAAACAGGTTTACTGCAAGGAGAACCTGCCTCACAGCCCCATCGTGTGTCCCCTTATTCCATCAGTTCCAAAGCAACGAAAGCAAGAAAGCAAAAAAACTTCCAGTGAATGTGTTTAATACTTGGAGTAGCTTTCTGAAGACTCAATTTTGACAAGTTTTATCTTCAAATCCTATATCTTTTTTGCTCCCCATTGATGATCTACAAATCTTCAAACCAAGAGATTTGGGGATTTCCTAGATGCAGCCCAGGCATATTCAGTGGGGAGCTGACCTTCTCAGGCTGCAGGGAAAGGGATCTCAGGTCTGTCTGCAAAGGCCTTATGCGTGTGTCCGTGCACTACAGCCTGTAATGCGGCTCAGAGGAGGGGAGATTTGGTAAAATTTGTGAACAGGAAAATACCCTCTGTGAGTGCAGAGAGAATGCACATGAGTATGACACAGGCTGCACTGATTGCTGTGCTAGCAGTGTGTCGAACTTTCTTCATCTCCTTTTTTATTTAGAAATGAAAATGCTGCTTTCATGACTACAAGATTGTGATTTCTCAAAGCAGTCACAAGAGGGTTTTTTTCTTTTGCTTCTGTATTTTCTGTAGCTGCTAATACAGCTCCTTTTTCTCAGGAAAACTCTCATAGATGCTTTGTAATGTTAGAAAAATACTTTCAAAAAGCCTTTTGATCAAAATCAAGTGAACGAGATAATATTTTGCCACCATATTGCTCATTGTTCTTCGGTGCATTGTGACTGGATCAAATTTTTGTAGTCGATCATAGTCTCACTTTACCACATTTAGGCTTCATTTGCATGCATTCTCTGACACTTTTCCTCTCAAAAGACTTACAGACAAAACTCTTTTGGAAGTCTGAGGTAGATACACAACTTTCAGACCAGACTTTTTTTCCATGAGTATCTTAATAGTTTATAGATGTGGCATACCTGATAGGCCTTCATCTTAAACTTGTGCCATTGTATCCGCCGGAGGATATTTGCTACTCCCTTGCGTCCTTTGCCTTAGCTCATACCACTCTTTTCATCTGCTGAGTGCTGTCAGTGTTTCAGTGCCATATACTCAGATCAGTATTTATCATCTCCAATTTGGTATCCCCTCTTTCCATACAGTATGACTTCTCCCATTTGACCATGACATCTCATTTAATTTTGTGTATTCAATTTATCTCATGCCATTTGCTTTTAATCTCATTTTGTGCTCCAGTCGAATATATTCTGATTTTTTCATCTGCTCTTCGAAAACTGATTTTGAATATATTTTGTTTCAAAACATTGTATGCTATACAATGTCTTGCGTGTAGTACTTTCATATTTCTTCATAAAATTCAATATAAAGCAATGTATTTTGAAAGCCAGTCTCTGAAGTTCCCTTCAGCTGTGTCTCTCCCAGCCCGGTCTCAGTGCAGATGCCTACTGAAATTCAATATGCAATATGAGCTAAAAGGCTAAATAAATGTCTCATATTCTAACACCAGATATTTTCCTATTGTGTTTTGGTAAGGAACAGAGTAGGAGAGTAGGATCCAGTGTTTCTGACTGTGCTGGGGGTGGGTAATGCTCCTGGGAACATAATGAGACCTGAGGACCAGTAGTAGGGGAATATTTACCGCTCCTGTTGGCTTCTGTTCACACCATTGCGGTCAGAGTCTTCTCACCTGTGAGCAGTACAGGAAAGCAAAACCAAAATTTTCTGGTCCGATCTATAGTTTGCTGGCAGCACTTTAACACATAAGACAAACTATTCCTCTCATTGTTTCTTCTGTAACAAGGATTGGGGTTCAACTTTTATTAATCTGGAGTAATTTAGGTCTTTCCTTTCACAGAGAACTGTAATAGAGTTGCTGTTGCTCAGACACCTGGAGCCATCACCTGAAGTCATTCAGCTCTCCCTCTGCTCTGCCATACACCCCCGAGGCCTGTCCTTGCTGCCATGCTTTGGAAAGCACTCAGTGTGGGCAGCTCACACTGTTATTCAAGTAAGTCTAGCACTGGAGAGCTCCAGATGGGTTCTACTTGCTGATGTATACTAAAGTGCTTTTCCTAAAAACTTTGGACATCTGCTATTCTTGGTGGAAGGACCAAAGTTAGGATACGTGCTGAACAGAATTCATTTTTTTCCACAGTTAGGTTTATAGGGAAGAAATGTACTAAAGATAAATTTCCACAATATTTTCAGCCAAAAAAGCTGGAACAAAAATTTTCTTGAATTATGGTGAAATTTCACCTGAGACACAATGGAGAAGCAGAACTGAGAAGAGGAAAAATTAGTCTGAACAACAGGAAAATATGATCTATGAAAGTGTAGAATAATCTGTCAGGGAAACATTAGTCCTGGCGCCTCCATTATGGAAATCAGATTTGACAAATAATCATTAGAACCACACTGCGTAGATCAATCCTTCTCCGGCCTTGCGGGATGTGGCAAACCTCAGACCACGGGTGCTGCTAGGGCTCTATAAGCAAGTTCTATTTTCAATTCTCTTTTATTGCCTTCCTGAGTTTCTAAATTAACATGATGGATGTGGGGAGAGATGAATATCGTTGCTGTTTGGTATTTCTTTCAACCTCTTTCATTTTGCGAACACTTTATATTGAGGTGGGAAACAGTAATATTATTTTACATTGACAGGGTGCTTTCCAAACTGAAGAATGGTGCAAGCTTTGAATAGCCATGCACCACAATTCCATCTCAACGAGATGCAGCAGCCTCGAGCACTGATGTGAGAAGCTGCATACAAAGCTTCTCTAAAATTCTGCACAGCTATAGGAGATAGAAAGTTGCTGTAGCCTGTGACAGAAGGACAGTTCAAAGCTGTTGCCGCAGTCTTATGGCTGAGTGCCATCCCCTCAAAGGTAAAAAGGACACTTACGTATGAATGTCTTCAGTCCTTAAGATACACCCCTCACTGTGGTATATGCTAATCCATTTCTCTGCTCTGTAACTCAGTTCTTTACTTTGTCTGGTCCTATATAATTTAGTTGGGTTTGTTGTTTTTTTAAATTTGATGTTGAAAGACCAACAGGGTCAATATATGGTAACAAGAACCTTGCAGGAAGCTCATATCTTTCCTCTACAATGTTAGTCTTGTTAAATGGGTAGGGAAGCATCTGGATGAAAAATGGCCTTTCCCACAGAGCTTAAAAAAAAATGATGATAAACACCATATAGGTATTGGATTTTGTAAATATTTGTTCACATGGAAACATTTAGTTAGGGTAAGATTTCAATTAAAGGGCCATTAGGACCTTACCCAGCTGTGGAGTAGGGTGGGTAGTCGAGGGGGAGGAAAGGAGGAGTCTGAAAAGCCAAAGGAAACTCGAGGGACTTTCCGTATGGCCAAGATCGGGTAGGATAGATGCCCCCTCTAGTGGATTTAGCATTTTACTATAGAAGAGAGGAAATCTGTCTTCTAAAGGCACAGTGCAGGGACAACAGGAATTCTTCATGCATTAAGAAGCGGAAAAAACATCTGTGAGAGAAAGAAGCAGTTCTTGGACATACCTAAATAATACAGAAAGGGAAAACATATCGTGGGTGAATTGAAAAGTAAACCTCTAAGCCCCCAAACTATGTCTCTTCTGTAACTTGGCTGTTGTACTGGAATGTTTAGGAGCACATGGATGAAATAAATGGGAAACGACTGGGAAATACTTGGTCTGTTGCAAGGTTAGAGAGATTGCCAGAAGCCCTGAATGTAACTTCTTTGTGGTGCTGTTGAGGAAGCTGTTAGTATGTCACCTTTCCAGCAGTTTCCCCTCCTCTCAGGCTGAAAGGATAACTGTATTAAGTAGCCTATTCCTGCCTCTGTAGAAATCCCATATTAGCCAGGTTCTCTCTGGGTAATCTTTCAACCAAAGGAAAGGCTGGGGGATAGGAACCATCCTGCATCTGCTTCCTCTCGTGTTTGCTGAGGTGCTGGAGGACACGGGAACATTGTCACACACAGGCAGAGGCTAAGCTGGGCACTGGACAGGTCAGTCTGTGGAGACCTAGCAGTCATAAACCTTTCCTAGAGCTGTCCCAAAAGACAAGGGAGCAGCAGTCAGCAGTTGAGAACAAAATTCCTTAGTTTTTAACTCATCCCCAAGTACTTGCCTTATCTTCTAGCTTTATCCTTGTCAGTCTCCATTAGTCTCCTCTCTCAGTCTTTGGAGTCTCTTTGAGTCTCCAAAGGACCTCACCTTTCCTTCCCCAGCTATTCCTGGCTTTCAGTCCCATCATTCTAATTATCACAGATCTTCTGTCTGACCAGTTCCTCCTTCCAGCAGCACAGTTTCCTGATGCCTTTATCCATCCACTTTTAATGCTGCCTTGTCAACTCTGAAGTTTCTAAACCAAAATACAGTTACCAGTTTGTCTCCTCTTGTTATTATATCCCACTTCTTCCTCCCTTTCCCCAGTGCCCATTTCTTAAATTGGGCAATGTCCATTTAAGTCTCCCCAGCACTACAAAACCAGAACCAGTTTTCTTACCTTTCACCACTTCTCCTATAGACATTGATAAGCTCTCTGCTGCATAGACCCCATTTATACAAAATGTCTGAAGAGTTTAGAAACCAGCTCTTGGTAGCATCAGCTGAGTGGATGCATATTGCAGACTTTGAAAACTGCAGAATATGGCCAAATGTGAGCTGATACTGGCACCCCGAAGTGAAACACTTAGCTGAACAAGGCACGCCTCCTTTGAAGCACAAGTTGAGAGAATTTCAAAGCCAAGCTGATCTGTGCTGTTTTAGAAGAGGCTGGCATCATATTACCCCCACACCCCAATCTAATTCTAAAAATAAAATAATTTCTGTTGCTTTCAGGTAAGCTTCAACGACAGGCAGAAGCTTACTTCAACATTTCAGTTCCAGCAGTTGAAAGGTTGCAAGACTCTGTGTACTAGAAAATGTAGCAAAGAAGTGATGTGAAGAGCTGCAGGCCTTGAAGTAGCATCCCTGAAGAGGAACTGCTACTCCAGGCTGTGTAATCTCACAGGACAGGAAAATATGAACACCTTTCCTGATACTTCTAAGTTTTTACACTAAGTCATGCAATGTTACAGAAAGCAACACGCAAGTCGCTTCCACTCCAAGCAGTCTGGAAAATCAGTTCAGTGTGCTTTTTCCTAAAATCTGGGCTGTGGGACTGTCAGGCCACGTGCTAGTTGATAGAACTCTGGCTTTTACTACGCTTAAAAGAAAAAAGTAGCAAATGTTCAATGATAAATAGAACTTTGGAACACATGAGGAAGGTTGATGTCTCTTCATAATCTAAAATTGTTTATTGATCTGCTGGTTTACTGATATTGCATGTTGGCAAATACATTTTGTTTTGCACTGTGTTTTTCTGATATTTTTGCTGTATTTAACCTGTCACACATACACATTACTTGAAAACATCAAATGCAATTTCAGGTTGAATGTAATTTTGATTGATCCCAGATAATCAATCATTTCTGGGCTGGTAAGTTTTATTTAGGAATAAGTTTATCTCTCTAGGGCAGAGAAAACAGTTGAGGAGAAAGAGGTAAAGAGTGAGTTTAAAAACTGAACTGGTTTAAAGGCCATCATTCCACATCCTTCCCATCCCTCAGGGAGGGTAAGCAGGAAACGGGGCAAGAGATCAGCATATTGCCAATGGATGCAGCTGGAGAGGACAGTGGTGGAGCTCTTTTGGCACCAAACATCTTTTCAAAGTTCTCTTCTCAGCCACTTTGGCTCAGTAAGAGCCCCATCTTCTGGCTCCAGATCAGTGATTTTGCCTGATTTCACTTCTTCTCTGCTTCCCCAGTCACTCGTGAACTTGCCAGCTCCCAGCAGCTACACTAATCAAAGATCGTTTTCCTTGGGTATTTAACCAAAACTCACATTCTAAGACTTAATGGCTGTTATTTTTGAAAACGGTAGATCAGGTCTTTCAGCCCATTGTTAACCTTCCAAACTAGGAGCCAAACTAAAGCATTTCCTTGGCTTTGAAGGACTCCACAACAACCATCCACTGTGAAGGCTGAGAACTGTTGGCCCCTGAGTTCTTTGTCTCCCTGTGCAGAGGATGGGAAGGATTGGGAACCAAAGACTGATGCTGTCAGGAGCTGCCAAGCAGGAAGGGTCTGTAAGGTATTGTCCAGAAATGCCACGGGCAGCAGATCTGCAGTGATTATCTTAATGGCAGGCTCTGTTATTCAATTATCCTTCAGCTCAAAGGGGAATTAATTCCTCAGATTTTTAAGGTTTCTCTCACAGGCAGAACAAAACATGAATTATATCTGTCTGGACTCCCACACAATGAGCCACATTGCTCCAGACTCATGACAAAATATCATTAAGCCGCCAATTAGACAAAAATATTTTTATGTGGTTACTCCGATCCTCCTTAGACAATCCTGTCAGAAGCCACTGGCTAACTCCTAAACAGCCATGAGTCCCAAAGAGCAAATGCAAGGCAGACATCCCTCGTGAGACCATTCCCCCTCAGTGGGGCTCTAACAAGACTGAAGCCCTGGTCAGCTGCTGTTCCCAGCCCGGCTTGGCTCACAGGCTCAGGCGCAGGGCTCTGTTGTCACTCCTCTCCTGACTGCCTCAACAAGTGCCCTGCTAACCTGGATCATCCTTTGGCCTTTTTGTCAACCTGATGTCAACCTTCATGCAGGGTCCATAAGGCAGTTCTGGGTGAATCCAGCTCTTTCTAACGGTTTTCCAGATGTGTTCTGTGTTGTCTTTCCCCATCAGCCAGGAGAAGATATTTCAACTTGTATTCTAGTATCAGTATTCAACTAGTATTCGACTAGTACCCCCTACTGCACCTCAGAAAACTGAGTGCCAGGTAATGGGGAGGAGAGTGAGAAAAGGGAGATGTGAGGGTTTTGTTCATGGAATTAAGCTTCTGCAGAAGGACTGGAGTGAGCAGTTTTGAGGCAAAGATAAGGAAATGTCCCTAGAGCTCACCTCATACCAAACCTTGCTTTTCTAAAACTGAGTTTACTCTCTCCTGAAGGATGCTTTTTCCACACTAGATACTCAGTCATGCTTTTGCTTGACATGCATTGCTAGCAATGGCTTCCAAACACACATTCTGAGGCATCAGAAAAAACTTCTCATGGCTGTAGCAGAGTGGTTATTTAATGGATTCTCTTTAGATACTCAAGAGAGCAGGCATCTGCTGCATGCTAAAAGCAACGAGCAGATGCTGGGAATGAACAGAGAAGGACAAGTCCCAGGGAAGCCACTCAAAAAGAATCCTGTCACAGACCCATGAGTATGGTTGTCGTGGTGTCTTACCATCTTCAGGTGGAAGATATTTCCTCCCCAGGCAATGAAAGGCCCAGAAACAGAAGTGATCATACTGCTGATGCTCTCCTACATGTAGCTATAGATACCATTTACAGTTTTTGTGTCAAATAAATCTGCAGTGGCAAGTAAAAATCTCAGATGCTGGCAGACAAAGTCTGTAAACAACTTGTCTAATAACTCACAGCCGAAATGCTGCTCTCCAGAGGTGCAACCATGGTCCCATTAAAGGATCTTGCCTCATGCAACCCTTTGAAGGAAACTTTTTATTTATGGAAATTTTTTACTAGAAACTCAGTTCAGAGTTAAAGTTAATATTTCCTTGATTTTCCACAAAGGTTCAGGAAATGTTTGCTGACTCTCACCAGCACAGAGAAAGTAGTTGTATCCCTGTTTATTCCCTATTATTCTCTATTGCATGGGGGAGGTAGAGAGGTGCACCAATTTCTATGGAATCCTTGAAATACTTCCCAAAACTCCATGAAAACAGGAGAACAGGAATGTCAGCCTATTATTACCCTGTATATTGAAACATAACACAGTTTATCAATGAAGACATCTATATATATGTATGAAGACATATGTGTGTGTGTGTGTGTGTGTGTGTGTGTGTAAAATACATATAAAGAACCTTTGAATTTCTGCTCCAAAATCCATTGTTTTTACTTTCCTTATTTAATTTCTATTCAGGACAGCTGCAGTGGGAAGCTTAGAAAATTCAGGATCTAGTTACATTTTGCAAACAAAATATGTGGGGAAGAAAAAAAACCAAAACAAAATACCACCTCCCCCAAAAAACCCAAACAACTTAAACCTAACGGTGTTTTATAAAATGTCTTTCTTTTTTTGTTGTTCTCAGAAAATATTCTGTAAATATAAAAGTGATCTGATGTCTTCTGATGCCTTTTCTAGTTATCTGGCCAGCCAAGGAGTTACTCTACTATTGTCTGCCCAGATGAAAATATTCTCTGCAGCTGCCTGCTTGTGTTTGCTGGGTGTACTGTGTCTAAGGAAGAACCACAGTACCCAGGGTTAGAAAAATGCAGGATAATTATCTCCTTCTTCCCTGTGGTCAGCTTTGTTACCCTTTTCCAGGGAAAAAAAAGTCCAGTCTCATGATTTGGCTAATTCAAGTTCACTTTAAATGGCCCATGGAAGACTTCATTAATGGAAAACCCAGGCTAGGTTAACTGCTGCAGCATATTTTGTCTTCTCTGTTTCTCTGCATCTCTGAGCAGATGAATGTGACCATCTTCAGGTAAGAGGAGAATATGCACAGTACAGTTTTCCTAAAGCACTTGGCTAACTTTGCTCCCTCTTCATCTCGTGTGGAAAGTGCTGGTTACTGACTCTTCCCTGCCCTTACGCTCTCCACATCAGGAGAGGTGGAAGCAGAGCTGCATCTACCCTCTGAGTAGCCTTTATTCAGCATTCCAAGCATTCATTCGCATGGGAGAAGTAACCAAAGTTTCTTGATGGGACAGAAGAACTGTTGATTTAGTAAATTTACTAAACTTTGGACTTTGTGGAAGCTTTTCAGATAAGGTCTGACAGGACACCAAAAAATGGTATGATTTTCCAAAGCTGGCAGCCACCTGAGTACATGGACTGTATTTGTGTCAGGCCTCATAAACCCTGTCCAAGAAGATGACAACACCTTCAGTCCTGAGTTCTTATCTGAAAGGCAGCTATAAAGTGATCTGTGAAGTTTTTTGGGTTTATTTTGGTTTCAAAACTGATTGTGTTTTCACACAAGTAGCAGCTGCTGGTATGCTCATGCTGTGTGACAGTTTCAGCTTTCTTTTCACTAGTAAAAAATAAGTCTTAGCCTTTCAAGGTAACAGATGCAAATTTAAAACTAATGTAGCCAGAAGGTAAATACAATGCTCGATTATTTATGTACTCTTTGGGTTTATCAAACTGGAAGATTGCATTAGTGAGTTTCAGTTTATCCACAACATTTCTATTCAGTCTCTGAAAGTTTCTGTTCCATCCTCTTTGTGCTGAAGCTATGAATGCTGTATCAAAAATTACACCACTTTTGGAAATAGTTTCATGGGATTATTTCATCCTAGCACAGGGTCCATTCCATGGTTTTACAAAAATGCTGGCTTTGAAACAGAAAGGAGAAATACTTAGTTACTTTTAAATATTTAGTTACTTTTCTGGAAACAGCTTTCTTTCACTCCCAGAGGATAGTGCTTTGAGAAACGAGGAACTGGTAGGGCTATTTAAGCTAGCAAAGTCTTATTCTTTTAAATTCTGCAGGCAGAAGAGGGATTTTTGTTGTTGATTTTCCTTTGGAGGAAAAAAAAGGCACACAGAAAATGAAGAGTAAACATCCAGATTCTCTGTACTGTAGATAAAAATGAGCTCTTCAATCCATTCATCAAAGAGCTCTGACTTCACATTTCAAGGAAATCAGTCTTGCTCCCTAGCAGTTACGCTGAAACTGACACAGCGACATTTTTCTTCTAGCATTTACAGTCCTCCAGTACCGTGTAATAAATACATACAGTGTGGGGCTAGATTTGCATATCACCAAGCGTTCCAACAGGAAGAGTGTCATCTGCCATGCTGCCACACTTGCCTGTGTTTTGAGGCATTCAGATGCTATCTTTCCTTTTGAGGTCCTAAGCATGGACCAAATATGGGAACATTCTTTCATGGTTCTTGTCTAAATGTTCCAAGACGAGTATGAATAAATGCGTCTTCTGGACCAAACATCACTTCTTACACATTTTGTGATCTAAAAAAAGAAAGCCATAGCGGTCATTCCCGGGGTCTGCAGTGCAAGGTTAAAAAACTAAGATTAATCTTAAAATAAACAATTAAAATATGTTCCACATCAATTTCTTACTCTTGTGTCAAGCACTAAAGTTTTGAGAAGTACTGCCAAATTCTGTGACCATTTGAAAACTAGAATGCAGCAAGCATTGCACCAGAGAATCCTCTAAGATTTGGTACAAACCAAATGACATCTAATTTTGAATGAAAAAAGACGATTAAGACGGTCTCCACATCCAATTCTTCTTTCAAGTCAAATTACGGCTAAAAATTTCATGAGATTTAGTGGCAGTTCCACTGCAACAGTGGCTGCTCCCAGTTTGGTGTTATAAGAACTATTCACTAAATTATGTTGCTGTTGACAAACCCAAACTGCAGCAGTAATTTTCCCGAAGCTCCCTCATCTCTTCACAAAACAGTGATGTCAGTAAGATATCTAATCATCTAACACCAGTAATCTAACACCAGTTCTTATACATTTTTCTTTCCCTTCCCAGTCACATTGTCTTTCTGTTTTGTAGAAGGTTAGAGTACGATTTGTTGCTCAACCTTACAGACTTTTGTTCGGCATTTCCTGGCAAGAAGGACCTCAGTGGTTTTATGTTTCCATATTAGAACCGAGTGGTGCAGCCAGTGCAGCCCCTCAGCAGCCCCTGGGAGCCCTCAATATCCTATATTTTCATGACATTTTGTTGCACACCGGTGCCGTGTGACCGCCTGAGTCCAGGCTCTGCACTGTAGCCCTCCATGCCCCACTGCATGATGTCATTGATAGTCCAGTCAGAATCTTGCCACATTTAAGCCTCTGAAAATACATATTGAACCACTGAAATTGCTTTTATTTTTAGCATCAAGTAGTTATAGCCAAAAATAATACATATTTCATGCCTTTCTTTGTGAAACAGGCACTATGTCACCTATTTTTAAACTCAGCTCTGACAATTTGGAGACATAACTGCATTTGGTGTCAGTGACTATGGCTGCCTACAACGCTGCCTTCAGGACAGATGTGCACAGGTGTTTCTGGTTATCTTTATGCATGTCAGATTGGTTTTCTTTCCAGACTGGCAGTGGGATCCCAGTGGGATCCATCCTTTTGAAAGACTAAGAAAATAGGGGAAAAAACACCAATCCAACCCCCCCAAAAACCTCCAAGACATTAGAAAGAAAACAACTATTTGCAACTCTTTTCCTTGCCCATTTTTCCTGATACTTCAATGAGCTGAAGCACAGCTCAGGCCCTGGTGATGATGAGTGACCAGCTCAGTTAATATTTTATTTAGGACTTTTCTTTAAAAGGAATATTTTTCAGGACTAGCATAACTTCGAAGGCTTGGACCCCTGTCCCCTGACTTTGGTCACCTAAAATACAGCCATCCGACCCTACAAGTTTTTTGAGATTTTCAAAATCAGAAGGGCTGAGGTGGGAAGAGACCTCTAGAGATCATCTAGCCCAACCCTCTCCTCAAGCATGGTCACCTGCCATAGGTTGCTCAAGCCCATGCTCTACCAGGTTTCAAATATTTGCAAGGAGTTAATCTATGACTCTCTCCATAATTTATAGTAGGTGACAGGACTCTCCATAGGGAGGTTCCCAGAAGTGGGAGAGGAATCTCACTGAAAGACTAGGAAGAGGAGGTTCTGCATCTTGACAAGATGCTCTCAAAAAGCCAAGGAGACAAAAACTGGACTCTTGTCCTTCTGACCCAGACTTTTAACTTTTCAAAAGTTTATCACTGGATTTGCTATGTAACAGGGCAAAGCAAAACTAATTACACCCATGTTGACCGACTTGCTTGGCTGGTGAAAGGGTCTACTGGTTCTTGTGCCCAGGAAGGCCAGCATTATTGAACAATAATGACAGATTTTGTTTATTTCTGAAAGTGAAAAGCGCACAGCTTCACGTAGGGTAGAAAAGCAGGAAGAGAGAGGAAAATGAGAGAATACTTATTGCTGATGTTTTCAAAGTACTCAACACCAACACTCTCTGAGTTGATCTCCAGTCAGCCAGTGAGGGAGAAACATCTTTCCAACTTTTGTGTAGACCTGCAAGGTTCCCTCATTCCTGCACCTCGCTCTGCTGTGCGTTCTCTCTGAGGTGACCTCTATCACACCCCCTCCCCCCCACTCTTCCAATCTCATTTAAAAGCTATTTAGCCACGTCTCTGCCTAGTTACTCCAGTCTCTTTCCATTATCTGCAACTACACGGCTTCTGCTGCCCTCTGAGCTGCTTGCCTGAAAGGCAAACTAATGAAATACTTAGCTTTTTAAGGGTCAGCAAACACTTCTTGTCATAATTAGACAATTTATTTAATGAGTGTTGATTAATCCATCTATACATTTAGTAGTCCATGGAAGGTTTCGTAGAGAAAGTACCTTCTTTCAACACAATGTTAATGAATGGCACTTCTATCAGGCAGACATTAGAATCACATTTGCCCAGGTGATTCCACATGTCATAGTCAGTGAAAACAACATTTGTTCTTAGATTTTTCACATTGTTCCCGCTTTCAGCCTATTGTAAAAAAATCCTCATCATATTCTCTGTGTTTTGCATTTGTGCATTGATTGCTATTCTGTTATTTGACATTATCTACTATGCACTTACTGGCACTTTGTGTCTGCCAGCACACAATGACAGCAGGCTTATCTAAAATTTTATTTGCAATCTGGATTAATGAAAATTCTAGAATCAAAGCTCACTGAAAATTATTTTCCAGAATGCCTTTTACATCTTAGGTCCCTAATTTAGGACTATTAGTAATTAAATATCTATGGTATAGCTCCCACTGTGTTCACTTGCCTAGTATCGACAGCTGTGTTGAAGTTGGACAGCTGGAAAGTGAGACTGCTTTTCATCTGCTTCCACTTCAGCATCTGTAAGTTGGCTGTCTTAGTCAGAAAAGGTTGCTCTAGGAAAAACACAGGTACCCACAGGAGGATGGCTGAGCCAGTTAATAGGCATATGATGAACCACTCTCTTCTATTGCTTGTTTCTCTCCAGGATCTGTGTCGCAGCTGCACAAGTAAAGTGAATAGGGGTGGAATGTGGGTGTGAGCACTGACCTGCTGTCATCCATATGGCTTAATTGCTACCCTAGTACCTGAAATTCTTTTTTATGTTTATGGAAAGAAGAGGGAGTAGTGACTGGTAGGAAATGGATAGGGAGAGAAGGCATGAAATACGACAGTAAGGCAACGGATGACTTTTATTAAATGTGTCAGGACAGCTATAAGGTTTTCTTTTCTCTAAAGGCCTTAAGTACTCCTAAATAATAGATGAAAATATAATGAAATGATTTTTAGAAGAAGCATTAGAAACTTCTCCTATCTCCCTGTATATGCAGATATTTACACTGAATAGTCTTCAGATTCTTTTTTGCAGATTTGTCAATCATTTTTAACAGTTGATGGAAATGCATTGGAGTTCCATCCTTTGAAAATAATCTGAAAATAAAAGTTGCATTTATCATGTTTTGCCTTTTAAGTAGAAGAAATTACTCTTAGCTTCCTGAGTTCTTATCTGTATTTTAGTGCCTTAGCTGCCACATCACTGCTGTTTTGCAAAAATAACTTTAACAACAGCTGGACCCAAGATCTCACTGGAGTTGCCTCTTTTAGAGGACATATCCCACTGTTCCCTCCTAGGGCTGCCAACAGTGGCCAACAGTTACCCAGTGGCCAGTGTCGCTTGCCAGAGTGCCAGTGACCATGGTCAGAGAAAGAGCAAGTTCAATTTATGGCCTCTTTGAATAGATATCTGAAAGAGGGTGGGAAACAGCCCATGTCCTTGAAGTGTAATTTCCTCACTATAAAGTGTGCAAAAAGCTTACAGTGTTGTCACACGTGCCAGCATATCCATGGCAGGCACTGAAAGCTAAATGAACTGAATCCCAGCATGACTGATTTATGGCTCTGCTGTTGGTAACTGTGAACAGAGGCCCAAGTATTTCACCTTGAAATATTCTTCTTATGCCAAGATAAGGAAATGTGCAACATTCTGCTGATATTCAAAATTAATTTTACTTCTGGGAAACTTGAGCATACAAGATGCCTCCAACTAAACTGGTTTTCTCCTCTGTTTGGAGGTGCACATGAAATCTGGAGCTGTCTAGATTTGACACTAATTCTAGCACCTGAGACATTCCTGCCTGTGAAGTCAAATTAGTCAAATTGGTGTTTATAATTCATCACTGTCTTCCTGAAGATGGAATCTCATAAACATTTGATGGGAGTCTTGGAAGTCACCAGGTACATATGACTAGAATAACAGGAGTGGAGAAATCAGGCTTCTGAAACTATTTAGCATTACTATCTTAATCTACAATAAAAGCAAACTTTGAAGAAGGAATGGACCAGACTCCAAGTACTTCTGAGCAAGAACTGTGCTTTTTTACCATTACTATGAGATTAGAACATCGTCGTAAAAATTATGGTCCTTTTGTTGTGGTAGGCAGACAGGATCTAATGGGGGATCAAGGACTGTGTGTGTTTGACACTGTTCAAGCACATACACAGAAACGATTCACAGACACTGGGCTGCCTGTCACTTAATATCCTTTAGGCGTAATTCTGTTGAAATTTTAAACAGCACCATGGAATTTTAAATATGATTAATTTAATAGGTTGCCTCGTGACATTCGTGTGTTGTTTGGGAAGGTGTTATCCCCCCGTTTTGGTGAGCTGGCCAGCCAGTCTTTCTACCCGTGAATGCTACTTCTTATTGTGACCTTTGAAAATCTGCAATCGGGGCTGTAATTGGAGAAGATCACTTGGCAGAGAACAAGAGGGGTACTGATGAAATGCTAGAGGATTTAAGGTCAGAGAGAATAACCAGTTTCTTCCAAAAGTGAAAAGAGAGGAAATGCAGGAATCTATAGCCCAATTCATGATGCAATTAATAGATAGATACAAAGAGAAAAGAGCCTGAATACTTAACATTAGCCATTAAGCAAAATCATACAAAACTGCTATAATTTTTGTTCAGATAGAAACTGTACTTGTGATGGTAACATAATGACAATTTCCATTACGTGTGAAAGGTCAGTAATAGGAACCAAGTGCCAAATTCCACAGTGCTCTGTAACTATATTTATCATCGCCCTTTTTGTTCCTGCAACACGAGTAAATTTTGCATAAATTTCTTTCATTATTCTAGACCCCATTAGGATGAAACATAGCTTTGGTAAGAATAATAGAGGGAGACATTTAGATTTGATTGCCACCTTTGAGAGCCACTGCTTTGCAAAGTGCTAGGTGTCCATTTAAAGCTGAGAGAGGGTAAAAGCTATTTGTTTGCCTATGCAGTCCTGCACTGTGGGTTAGAAACAAAACCATTGTATTGGGGTTGATAGTTTCAGAGAAGGCCTGGAGAGGGTTCTCCTGGAGATAACTTCACAGTCAGCAATGTTTGCTACCCTTTGGAACAAACTTTTAAAAAAACCAAAAACAACAAGAAACTCCCCATTCATTGATCACAACACTGAAATCGAAAATATTTTCAGAGAGGTTAAATTGAGGGGTGAAATACATTATAAAATTGGGACCTGATCTTGCTTTCCCCAGGAATCTAACAAGATAAGGCCAATACTGAGGACAAATGTACTGAAACTGTCCCTTTCCCAATTGTCAAGTTGCTGTCAGACAATTGCAACTAAAAGATCCAATTTAATGAGCTCGTGGGAGAAAACTAACCCTTATCTCAGTTTTTTTATTTGGACACTCGCCTGCCTCCCCCCTTCATTTCTGGATGTATTTCAAATTTCTGACTCACTTTGTTATCTGTGGCACAGTAACTATCACGAGAATATCTTTTTGGGGCTTAATATCATCAGGAATGTTGATGTGATATTTGGGGGTTTTTTTCAGACCATCCAATCTACTATGATTAATAGTCTTGCAACTGCCTTTATTCAGAATTGGTTGGGTTTTTGGGGTTTTTAAAAATTTTTTGCTTGGGGTTTTTTTCAGTTTGCTTGTATTTTTCTTTTAAATAGGAAATATACCTTGAACTGATATAAGCTTTAGACATGTAAGTGCTTCAGCCCACCCTGATGCCTGATGTTATTCCTCCTCAGGTGCAGCTCTTGTCATTTCCCTTTGTTGAATTTCTGGAGGACTCACGTCTTCAGGAACATGGTTGCCAAATTAGCAGATCCAGCACCTTGTGCAAAATGGGGTGTAGAAGTATCCCAAAAACTTCTCAGGAGAGCAAGAGGCTGCTGAACAACGGTGAACATGCCAAGGGCATGGTCCAGTTCATAAACTGGATAAACTGTCTCTGGAGAATCAGGGAGGATATGTCCAGCCAAGACTTGGGCCATAAGGAGTGTCTGGTGCTTCTGAGACTGGGAGTAATGGTGTCCTACCTGCTAGAAACACGCTCTGTTTGAGGAGCTGACTTGCCACCTGAAGCAGCTGCCAGAGGAGGTGAGCAGGTTTAGCTGCATCCAGGAGGATTAACAGGATCTGTACAGAGACCCTGCAGAGGCAAGAGACTGAACCTGCACCACACCAAAGGAGGGACAGCCAGAAGCCGTAATGGTTCAGGGGTGGGTGACAGAGATGGAAGAGGTTGGAGACATGAGACTTGGAAACAGAGGAAGCCTCCTACTCCATCTTCAGACTGGCAAAGACAGGTTCAGTGCCCTGGGAAGTGACAGAGGGAACCAACTCCATCATGAGGGGCTTCAGATTCGATCAAACGTGAACCAAGCATTTGCACTAGGAAGTGACTAGGAAGAAGCAACAGGTGAGAGTGGTTGGAGATTTCCCTTTGTGGAGAACAGAAATATTCATCTACCGTCCACATACGTGATCACAGATCAACCCAACGTAACAAAATCTCTGATCAGGCAGAGGAGCAAGACTTTGCATAGAAGAATTTTAGAGGAAACAGGCAGCAGTGATGTCTTAGGCACCTAAGCAGGCTAGGGGCTGTGTTTGTAGACTGTCCTGTTAGAATAAGGTATCTGTATTTTACTGAGGTGAGTTTCATGGAGCTGATATCCATTTAAATACCCAGTACCACTGGTCACGGTGTGCTGTCCTTCAGATACCTCTTTCCCATGTGTGGTTAAAGTAAGTGGCCTTGCTTGTTGTGTGGGCTGTGCAAGACACACTTCCTGAAAGGAGCTGTGGACTTCTCCAACATACAAGTGGAAAGATGTTCTCAGAATCAGAAGGCTATATGCTAAAGGTCATGTCATGTCCTCTTTCTTGGCTCTCCAATGCACACCAGATGAATCTCACAAAGCAACACAACGTATTTCTTGGATTTTTAGAGCTGAGGAATGTGACTTTGCTATCAGTGCAGCCACAAGCAGAATGTACAAAAGCCCTGGGAACATCTTGGAGAAATTAATTTATCAAGGGAATATTGAAGTCATAACAGCTCTCAAGGGAGTACCAGTCAACATTAAAGACTTTGTACTGCAACTAGCTGGTAGTGAGGATGGAGTTTGAGCCTTTGCTCTTCCATCCAAAGTGCACAGCCCTTTTAAACAAAATTGGTCTTCATATATGTCACAGGAATATTTCCTTTAACTTGCTTTTTTTAACTTCCCATTCTTTCTTGGAATGCTGCATGTTGTAATTGCATAGTTTCTGTGCAACCATGTTAGCCCTGCTTAGTTGAAATTGATATGGAAAATTGCTTAGATGGCTTATCCCTTCCTGGCAAATACCTTTCACAGGATGACGCTAAATAGGAAAAACTGATAGATTCCTCTTCTACCCTAGCTGGACCCCATCCAGATCTCTGTGAAGTGACTGGAAAGATTCCCATAATTTTTCAGGGCACCTAGACTCTTAAGAGAGCTGTAAGGGAGGTGGACCACTCTTGGACTTCTTCTGCTGTTCTCATAGCAAACGCAGACAGATTTCTGTGAATGCTGAACATACTGTGCAGAGTCTGTGAGCCTCTTTGGGTCCATTGCTGTTTATAATAGTTGTTGATTATACTCCATTTTTCTCCCTGAAGGTCCCAAAGGACATTGCAAACATCTGATCGAACAGCAATGCCCAGATCAGTGACTGTTTCAATGCAGCTGCTACCAAACTGAGGCATGACAACTGCTTAGTGCTTGGAGGCAGGGAAAACGATGATGTCTTTAATCCTCATACCTACTGCTGTCCCCTGTGCATTTTGAAAAATTTGTGATATGTTTTCCAGGATTTCATAAATCAGATACTTCAGCTGGAAGAGCATTTCTTAAGATCAAAGTGTTCGTAAATCATAGAAGAACGGCTGCTGTCCGTCAAGAACCTGAAATGAGGCACCTACCCATGGGCAGCAATTTCATCACTGGTCATCTGTTCTTCTGGGACATTCTAGTGAGAAAGAATTGATCCTGAAGTACGCTCCCAGATGGACCTGCCCCTCCTTGTTGGAGTGGCCTTGTATCCACCATTAAAACTCTGAGCCTTTACATGACTCGGAATTTTATCCAGTAACTCTTATATTCACCTTGGAGTCCTTGGTTGAGGCCTGGCTATTAGAAAGCTGTCCTGTATTCCTTTCAAGTGTTGCAGTAACAAAAACCATCCCACAGCAGCTGATGCATGGTCCCAATAATTTATTGTACTGCCTCCTAGAAGGCACAGCTCATTCTTGCACTAAATTTGGTTAATGTCTTCTTTCAGCCGTGAGTGCACTGAGCATGCAATTCTCAGACACCACGTTTATGTGCATAAATCTGCTCCAGTAATAAACTTTTGGTATCTGGCTTGCTTTATCTAGGGAAGATATTATAAATCTGTTCTTTTTTGTTCTGATTTGTAATGTGTTCTTGGAGTCCTGGTGTTAAATGAATTTAACACTTTGAAAAAAAATCTTTCCTAGCTAATGTGATTTTTCTAGATTAACTTGTGTCCACAACTAAAGCTCCTTCCTTTCCTAACATATTCGAACAGATTTATAGCAACTTTGCTATGTCTTTATAAGTAAACTGAAGAGAGTCTGGCCTTGGTCTCAAGCACATTGCATGGCCATGTGTGCTGTTAAATACTTAGCACTCTCCATGGCGTGAGTTTGGCTTGAGCAAAGTGATTTCCCCCACGGAACAAATGAGGGAATATTGATATTTCAGAAATCCGAGGGTGGGCAGGAGTGGGATGCCCACAGTGCATATTTGTTTTCAAAGTCCCTGAGATGTGCTCAGTGAGGCCTCCCCAGCTGGGTGTGCGGTGTCAGCTGTGCGAGGACAGGCAACGCCTTGTTGTTTTATTCACAGAGTATAAACACAGCTTCCATGCAAGCCTAACTAGGCACTGTGGAAGAAGTCATTAGGAAGAAATTCTTTACTGAGAGGATGGTAAGGCACTGGAGGAGGTCGGCCAGAGAAGCTGTGGATGGCCCATCCCTGGAAGTGTCCAAGGCCAGGTCGGGTGGGGCTTTGAGTAACCTGGTCTAGTGGAAGGTGTCCCTGCCCATGGAGGGGAGGGTTGGAGCTAGAGTGATAATTAAGGCTCCTTCCGACCCAAACCCTTCTATGATTCTATGACTATGGCAAACTACAGGTGTATATTAAAGAAACTATTAGGCTTGCTCAGGAGGAAGGGGAGGCTCTTGACATCCCCAAGGGACTGAGGACCTGCAGCCCATCCAGAGCAGGTGGGGAACGCCTGGCTGGAGCTGTTGGATGGCTGGTAGGAAGCTGTAGATGCACAGATTATTTGTCCACTGAATGAGCAGTTGTCACATGCCTAGAGGACAGATCCAGCCCCCTCCCTGTGTGCTCAGAGTGCTTCACACGTCTCTGTGGCTGGGAAATCCCAGCTGTATATGCAGTAGCCATAGGGATGCGTGCAATTGTTACCATCCGTAATGTGTGTTGACAGGATGAGTCAAAACATCCATTCTGTTTCAGTGCCGTGTTTTATATATAACACCCTATCAGCTGTGTGCAGGAGACATATCCACAGAGGCATGTAGGTGCTTCACCACTTTTAGAAGCCAGACTCCCCCAGTTTCACAGGAAACAGATACCTAAATGCCTTTGTAGTGCGAGTAAAAAGGTCTGGAGGGAGAGTGGCTAATATTTTAAAACTCTTCCTACTCTCTCTTTGTTCTTTCTCTCCTTTTTTCTGTTGCGTTCTTTTTACATTACACACAACATTTTTTTTTTTCTGAATTTGAATGAGTATATACATTATGTTACTGTTTTATAATATTATTGCTATAGAGATTATTTTGGCAAGTAAAATTGCCCCCTACATACTGTGATGAAAATATAGCACATTTTAGAATTCATCTGAGTCAGATTTAATTTCTTGACAAGTTGTACACTTAAAAAAAAGTTATTTCATAAAAATTAAACATAGTGCTTATTCAATCATCTGTTGCAACCATCTGCTGCTGATATATTATTTTGATTTATCATCCTAAGCCTGGCAGGACCCCATCCTGTCCCTAAGGAAGTCAACTGCAATTTTATTATTCCTTTCACTCAAAGCAGGGTAGAATCTTCATTCAACTTACTACCCAAGGTGAATTATAATGTAATCTTCTTTCTCTACTCTGCAGTTAAGAGTTTAAAGTTCCTGCAGCAATGGCATTGTCATATTGGAATTTTTAGCAACTTCTATTCAAACATAACATCCCTGTCACAAACATTTTTGCAACCGCCTGTAAATTAATCCTATTTTAAAATTCACAAGAAAATGTAGCACTTAAGAACAAATATTTTGAAGCGTACGGAGTTACAGGCGCTGATGTCTTTAAGATGCCACTTATTTGGCACATCAGCCACCAGATTAATTAATATTTCTCGAATAGGTATGGTTGGTTTACATTACATTCAGTTTCCCTGAAGTATATTATCTTTTGTGTTCTTATATCAAATAAACCAGCTACATATGACATAGTAATTGGAGTTTCTAGGTGCCACCTTAAAAATTTATCCGTAATGTCTATATGAACTGCAATATTTTCCTTAAATCCTATTATTGCTGGCTGCACTCTAGAATTAGAAATGAAAACCTTGTGTTTGCAAGTGAAACCTGTCCAAATATTTCAGATAAGACACTTCAAGACTAGATGCTGATTTTTCTAATAAAATGGCAGTAGGATATTTTCTATGTAAATATTTTTTTTAAAACCCTTATTCATATGCACATACCCTCTTTCTATACAGAGAAGGATTCTTTTTAAAACAAATGAAGCAGAGCTTCAACTATCCTTTATATGTATGAAATACAATCATGTTACAGACATACACCACTGCCTGAATGGATGCTATCATTTGATGTCCATATAAATATTTTTATTTTGACAGCAAGACATCATATTTTTCCACAAAGCACAAATATTTGGCATTTCCTGCCTTCTGAGACAGCTTTTTGAGGAAACAAAGCATTTTAAATCACAAATACAGTTTCAGCCATAAATACTGAACAGCTGGAGGAGCTTGACGATTCCCAGAAATATTTAGGGAAGTGACCAGGGTTAACAGTAAAGAGGCAATATCATTAACTCCCATGCAAATTTCAAAGCACTGGGCCTAGATAAAATCAAAGCCAAGTATAAAAAAAAAAAAAAAGAGCATATTAAAGCACTTCTCTGCCGCTTAAGATATTAAAAATTACTCAGACTTCAGTATGTTGTCCCTTCCTACAGCTGGAAAAATGAAGTTGACAGCTGTGTTTAACTTAATGGTTATTCAAGGAGTTATTGTAAGGTACACGCAGACCCTGGCTGTGGTTTATGCTCTGAAGTCTAAGGGTATGTGGCTAAAGCCGATGCGGTCTCAGGTGAAATTCTGCACATCAGCCCTAGGGCAGATTACACCAATAATCGTCATCAAGCGGTTGTGACCAAATTACAGATCTCATCTTGAATGACAGGAGCTGAATTCAGCAGGTTGCCTTTAGTATTTGTAAAACCTTTGGAAAGAAGGTATCCTGCAACAAAGCAGATGCATTCCAATTAAGATAGGGAGAGTCATTATCTAACAGTGTGGTTTGGGGATCTCATGGAACCTGCTCAGTAACTGCATTTATCATGCTCAGCCAGATAGTCCGACTGCACTTCCAACTCCCTGGGCAAACTGTATCTATAAGTGGAATAATTATAATGAAAAAAAACCAAATGAAAGTAAAAATCATTATGATTTCTGAGTGCGTTGATAAATCCAGAGGTCACTGGGCAGAGGCAGGAAAAACTTTTTCATTCTATACAAGTCTTTGGTCCTATGTGGCCTCTATCTCAAAAAAAAAAATTGAGAGTTTTATTTACTTTTCCAAGCAAGAACTTTAAAATAAATAAGTCTGTTGAAAAACAAAACAAAAAAAACCAAACCTGCCTGTTCCTCCTACTTAGGAACCTACTTCTCTCCACTGAATATAAAGAGAAGACTGATGATCAGAAGTCTTTGAACCCCAAAGCTGAGGCATCCACATCTTCACAGAGCATGAAATTAAAGTGTGACACATTTGTAGGTGTTTGGAGATGCTACCTGTTTAATTAGGTTGGAATTAGAGGTATTATTGGGAGATAACGTACTTTGATGTTCACTAATACAGAGATACCAGTTTTGATTCAGTAAGCCTCTATCCTGAAGTAGGCTGAAAACTGGGAATGCGTACAACGGTAGTTATGACTTCCTGCCTTCCCCAGCTCTGCATTTTTCCCTGAGTACGAGTTTCTATCCCCTTGAAGCACATTTCTAACAACAGAGAGGAGAGGAAAGTGACTGAAAGAGCATGTGTTTGCCAGGATAAATCATGTCAGACCAACCTGATTTTCTTCTACAGGAATGTGGCTGGGTTCCTGAACAAGGAGGGAGCAGGGATAACATTCACATCAACTTCAGCAACATTTTTGGAAACATCTCCCACTGTATCTCCCAGTATTCATGTCTGGACACCACAGCCAAGCTAGGTGGGTAACTGTATGGGTAAGAAACTGGACAGGCAAGCTAATCAAAGGAAAAATAAATATACACTGCAACAAAAGCTAGGGGAAAAAATAGTGGTTTTTAAGGTCTTCCTTTTTTTTTTCCTACTGGAACATGAAGGTGTGGCTGAAATAGTATCTCTCTGAGGAGAGGCTGGGGGAGCTGGGCTTTCACAGCTTGGAGCTGTGGGTTTGGGGAGAGCTTAGCATCAGGCACCAGTGCCTATGTGGAGGATGTGCATCAAGGATATGCAGCTGGGCTCATCACAGCCTTGCAGGGTGGGAGGACAAGGAACAATGAGCACTAACTGAAGCAGGAGAGGCTCACCCTCAATATAAGGAGAAACTTTTTCCATGAGAGGAGAGTCAGGCAAAGGCACAGGTGTTGCAGTCTTTAACCTTGGAGGTTTTTGAGCATTGACTAAGAGAAGCTCTGAGCAGCTTGGACTGGTCCCAGAGCTGAACCTGCTGCAAGCAGGAGGTTGGAACAGGGACCTCCTGAGGTCCCTCTGTGCCCGAATTATCCTGTGATCCCATCATCTTTCACTGTTTGACAAACAGAGCAAAGCTAAAAGGGCCTTTCCTCTGACTTGGTATCATCATTCCACTATTCTCCACTAACAAATGATGAAGAAAAATTAAGGATAAAGGTAGTTTCTTTAAAGTAATTTCTTCTCCTTGTTGGTTCCCTGACCCATGTATCTTATTCCATAGCATTCTACCAAAAGAGAGAAAAATATAACACTATAACAGTGAAATGTATTTTGGGTTAACCACTTTTCTAGGCAGTCCCAAAACAAAAGTTAATTGTTGTAATATGGTTTTCTTACACATCCTGCCAGGTGCTTGCTATTTACCCTAAGAAACTGTGTTAGTAAGAATATCTATAGAATATTAGGAATATTTTTTATTTCTCTCAAGAAAATAATTATATGCATCTCTTCCAAACTGTTTGAGTAGCAACAGGTACAGATAAAAGGCCTACATGAATACAATGTCTGATGATCACATTGCCAGTGGCTAAGAAGTAGGTACAAGCAACACACTCTTCTTCTGATATCTTTACTCAGAAGTTTTAAGCTTTTCTGAGATCTCTCTACTTCCTCTTTAAAAAAAAAAACCAAACAAACAAACAAAAAAACCAAAAGGAAAAATCCCTCAGGCAAGAGAGTCACTGGCCTGCTGCTCGCATAAAAAAATGTAATTAGAATTTAGCAACTGTGAATGAAGAAGGACAGAAAGAATTGAAGCCTTAAATTGCTATTTCAAATGTCAAGAAAGGCTGGGTGAATCTGAACTTTGGGCACATTAGGTAAATGAGACCTGGGGGTTGTTTAATCTAGGACAGTGGGAACTATAATCATTTTTGTGTAAGTGGATGCAACTTCATTTCCATAAATGAAGCCAGAGCTGTACTCTTCCCAATCACCCTCTATATTACAGTCTGTGCTAGATTAATGTGCTGCTTTTTATTTCCTGTTTGCTCTGTGGTCTTTGACAAATACTTCACCTTTATGGGTGACATTCATTTCACCTAATTTTGGCTTTTAAAAGTTGGGCATCTGTCATAGAGTTGGGTATCTGTCATAAAATGCATTCATTGTACAGACAACAGAGATTATAAATTGAGCAATTGCTTTCTTTCCTCCTGCAGTAGAATGTAACTCTGGGGCTGCTGGGGAGCAGCAAGGACTCAAGCGAGCAGCCATGGACCCTCCAGTCTGATCTCCTTCCACTAGACACTCCCACTCCAGGTCCTGGCTGACCTGGCCCCACTGCCACTTGTTCCCTACACTGATGTTCCAGTTCTCAGCAAGAAAGCCGAGCACTAACAATTAAATTTTTTCCACCTTCTTCTGTGTCTCAGCCCACAGAAGATGTTTCAACAGCTTTCCCGTCACCTTCCCAGACGGATTCTCCTGCTCTTAGTGCCCAAACTCCAGATTTTCCTTTCCAAAAGTGTTATCTTGCTCCAGACACTTTTAGAGATAGGTTTCGGCTTCAAAACATCATGACAATCAGAACCTTTCACTTCAGCATAGAATCATAGAATTAAAACAGAGTTTGGGTTAGAAGGGACCTTTAAAGGTCATCTAGTCCAACCTTGCTGCCATGAGCACACATTCAACTAGATCAGGTTGTCCAGAACCCTGTCCAACCCGACCTTGACTATTTCCAGGGATGGGGCATCTTAGCAACTCTCTTGGCAACTGTTCCAGGATTCCACCATTCTCATTGTAAAAAAATCTTCTCCTTATATCCAATCTAAATTGACCCTTGTCCTATTGCAACAGGCCCTGCTGAAAGGTCTGTCCCCATCTTTCTTTTAAGTTCCCTTTATATATGTGCTATTCCTAATTTAATAGGAAAACACCTCTGAAACACATCAAAACTCTCAGAGAATAAACATTTATCAGGCCTGACCACAGAGCCTTCAGATTGATCTCCCTTTCTCTGTATCAGATGTTAATAAAGGACAAAAATTTATGTCCTCCTTTCCCTGCTGAAAGCCTGAGAGTCCATAACAGAAGGCAAAGAAACACTGTGGAAAATCTGCTGGGAATCTGTTCTGGAGTCCCTCACATAAAGAATGAAGTGGATGAAGCTTTTCCATGAACCACTTGGAGAAGTTTCCCAGGGGCAGGCTCTGCTCCTCAGGGTGGATTTCAACAACGTGGACATCTGCAAGTCAGAAAATGCAGGATTTTGAAAGCAACACAAGAGGCTGCTTTTCTTTCCTGATGCAAATCCCAGAGGGGACAATCAGGGTAATGCTCTACCTGACTCCTGCTCATAAGCAAGGGACAGCTGTTGAGCCTGGTGGTAGCCAATGGCACAGTATTCAGAGGGTAACTAGAGAAATGCACTGACACGGTTGAAATCTGGGTTGGAAAAGACACAGAGTCGGTTCCTACCAGCCACGTCAAAGTAGAACTGCTTGAGCAGGATTAGTGAGTGCATGAGATACTCCAAGGCAGTCATGTCACTGAAAATCACCTCATGTTTTTTCATCAGCAGGCATTTAGCCGGGCTAAGTGGCACCGGCCTGTCTGAGTTAAGTGCAGCATTTTTCTCCTTGTGGTGTGAGGCAGTCACACAGCCATGCAGTTATTAACGTTACACACCTTTCTCTGAGTCAGAGACTGCCTTTCTCTCCATGGTGGTACAATAACTAGCGATGTCAGACACCAGCTTGTTTGCACCTAGGGAGCATAAGAGATGTGTGCTGCATATGCATACCATACCATGTCAAGCAGTTATTCCTCTAAAGCTTTTTTTTAAAAAACTTTTTCAAGCATTTTTTTCTCTCATGTTGTTTCAGTGATTTAAGGTTTTAGAAGTATAAAAAATCAAATATACACAACCACATTTCTATAAACATTTTCCTGTAAAAGATATCTATATCTACATCTATATAAATATAAAAGCAGCGTACCATTAGGCTATTACCCTTTGTGCATCACAATTTGCTCCTTTTAAGTGTACTTTCACAGTGATTGAAGTTAATGATTGAATCTTCTGCTTTAATTACATGTGTCAGAAGTAATTTATCAACAGAGAAGTAATTAATCTGTGCTTTAATAAGCAATAGCTCATATGATCTGTAAAGGAATTTTTAATCTGCTTTTCTGGCCCCTGGAATTCCCAAGGATATTTTAGAGGAGATTGAGTGAGAATCATATTTTCTTAAGTTATTCACTACAAGTTGTTTTTTGATGTCGCTTATTAAAAGTGGTAAGAAATCAAGATATTTGGATAAAAGTCAGAAAGAGACAACTTTCCTCAAAACACAGACACACACACATAGTGTTTTAAACTTTTGAATACCCATCAACCGACAGTTTTCAGCAGAGCAATTTTACCTGCAAAACAACAAACAACATTGGTTAGTGTTAGAGTAATTTTTAATTGCAGAAATGAAATAAGGAAGTCATCCCTTCAAATTCCAGAAGACTATTCCAAGCTATAGGTTGATCTGATTCATTAATAAGGGTAATGACAACATTGCATTGAAGACACAAGGCATCCAGTGAAAGCAAAAAAAATGACAACGTTTAGCAGGATTCCAACTTTGTTTCACCAAAAACAAATAGGACTTGTGGATTGTAAAAGACTAATAAATTGAGGGTTGCTATAACTCACATACGCCTTTAAAACAGAATGGCATCCTGCTAGGAAATTCAATAGAGCTGGCTAATAAATAAGTGCAATGAATATATCAGTGATAATGAGTAATGCTCTGCCAACCAGTAGATGCATTTCTTAGAACAGCGGCCTACATGTTTGCTTAAATATTTCAGCGTCACCTTAAAATAAAACCTTAGATTTGGCTGGAGGAGTATTTTGACAAAGCATTTCTAACACTCAGCCAAACTATAGAACATTGTTTTATATTGCTTGTTTGCAAAAAGCACTTATAAAATATGCCTTCCTTGAAATTGCTTGTCAAAACACGACATTGAAATTAAAAGGACACCCGCTGTATGGACATACATGAAAGAAAGATGATGATGGAAAACATAATTTTGGAAATGCATACTTCAAATTTATGGAAAAAATATTTAGCAGAAATCAGACAAAACAAATATGGTTGTTCTAATGTCCTCTTAATTAAGCATGCTGAGTTCTATACATAGTTTTTCATGGTGAAATAATAATTTTTTTTTTCTGAGTGGTCAGATGACCACAAATTCATTTATAATTGCTTACATGACTACTAAACATTTCATGAAGTTTAACATTAACAGTTACAGTGAGATAGGGCTGGAAGTAATTCACTGTTTTTCATGCACTGGTCTCATCTTTCAAATGCGAGTCACCAAGCATAAGCAGAAATTCCATGCAATTCAGAGAGCGAAACACAATGAGCAGGCAGCAAGTAGTCACTACTCCCCTAGAAGTGGAAAAAGCAAGAAACTAAAGGAAATATATCTGTGAATAAGAAAATCAAATGTAAAAGAATCCTCCCTCAGAGAAAACCACTGTGCGTGAGAAGGGGATAAAATCAGATTGCAGTGCAGAAAGCTCTGAGGTGCAAACCCAGGCTCAGCAGGATAGTGAGTTCTGCTGTGAGATCAGGGTTGAATGCTGTAGGATTTGTGCCATGCATTCCAGCCTATCTTCACGTTGTGGCAGATCACACCACATCGTGTCCCTTTATCAAAATAACACCTGATGTTTATAGCAGACACTGCTGTAACAAGCTCTTGTGCAAAGTTTGCTGCCTAAACATCCTTGCCATTTTATAACATGCTGCCACGTGTTGTGGCATGCATGGACCAGGCTGTTCCCTCATCACAGAGACCTTTCTAACCAAGACTGAAGAGTCATGGAAAGTTCGTTCACCACATGTGGAGTTTTTTATGGGGATTCAGAGACCCATAGCATGCTCAGTTTGGCTTCTAGAGCAAGATGCTTCTTGGACAAGGACAGAGGACAAATTGTCTTCCTCAGGAATCTGACATTGGGGTTCTTCCTCTCCTCTCCTTTTGTCAGCCAGGCTGTGCCACATGCAGCCTACAAATTCTAGCTTAAATAAGTTGGTTCTCATTTACTGTGTCTTTCACAGTAGAGAGTTGAAACTGTGTTTTGCACATCAGTGATTCCTGTTCCTTAAATATTGAGTCTGACTACCTTCAAAAAAAAGAGATGGATGTCCAGAGGAGGCATGGTCTGTTAGAAACTTCAATTGGTTCCTTCATGATGTAAGACAGTCTTTGTCTAGCCTGCCCTAGCCCTGTGTCTCTACATGCCCTCATGCAGATAAGAAGGCAGCCTTTGACACAGGATTTCTCCCAGTGTGTAGACACTGAGGCTGTATCTCTCAAATCCTACCCAAACCCCTCATTAACTCCAGGGTTTTCCTTTTCTTGTCACACAGAAGCACTGAAATCAATGACTACTCGAAGCATTGATAAATATCACCCCTTTCGAAACTCTACTGAAAGCTCCAAGGATTTCAATGTCCTTTTAAGGTTGTCTTGAACAACCTTATCTTAATCTAAAGACAGTCCTGACCAGGGGGGTGGACCACACAAAGCCAGGTCCCTTTGAACCCAGATTTTCCTATGATCCTGTCAAGACCAGTTTTCCTAGCAGCCCTCAATATCTTTTTCATGTGTATTGCTCTACTATTTTAGCCTCTTCTCCTCCAAGATGTTTCACTAGGATTTTCAAAAACATGCACCCTATATTTGCCTTCATTACCTTTTATTGTTCCTGGATGGGGTGGAAAGGGAAAGTTCAGAGCTCACCTATCATTTAAAAATTCAAGCCAAGAGATATAGCAAAATAATGTGGAAGACACTGAAAGTGAGAATATTTTCTGCTCAAGTTTACACGTTTCTAATATTTAATGCTATTCTTCTGTAGTTTAGCTGGACATTATAAGGTGCTTGCTGCCTAAATTGGGGAAATATCTGGATGCATGAAAAATGCTGCTGTTCGGCTTGGTGCCAGGTGGCAAAAGTGCTGCCCATATCCAATCCGAGAGCCATTGTTCTAGTTTTATACATCCTCAGGTGACAGTAGCAACACTTGGTGGCTGGTGCCCCTACTGCATAGACAGAAAAGCTTTCCTCTCCAAGTGCTCCAGTAAGGAGATTTATATGCACAGTAAGTCTAGCAATGGAGAAGACTGCTAAAGGAGGCTGCATAACCTCCATGCCTGGAGGTTCTCAAGCCTTGAACGGGTGAAGCCCTGAGCTTCCAGGTTCAACCTGAAGCTGAACCTGCAGTGAGCAGGAGATTGGACCAGAGACCACCGGAGCTCCTTTCCAGCCTAATTATTCTGTGATCCCAACCCTGCTCATTTGCTGATATATCCTCTATGCAGAGTCACAGTTTCTGTGAGTTTGACAAGGAAAAACACCTAAGACACATCCCTCTGGCATACGTGACTACTGGGTGATACAGAAAGAAAGAATAATGAAATCTGTTCCCCACCTTTTCATTTTGCCACTTCATCAAAGTCTGCCTCGGGACCAGATTCAAAACACCTTGCAGCCAGTGAAAACAACTGACATTTGGATTGGTGTCTTGTTCATTCTGCTTCGGAGTGTGTCAGGGGACAGACCAGCCCTGGCAATGCTTCAGCGCTGTGAGGAGGAACATCTTACAGGGGCTTGTCTCGTGTGTGCTCTGAAATACTGGTGTACTCACATTTGGCATCCAAATCAAGGGAGGAGGTTTTGGAGGAAAGGCTGCTTTCCTAAGGCACCTAAGGGACCTTGGTGCACTAGTTCTTCTCCTGCCCTCTAGTTCTGCTCCGTCTGAGCAGAACTGGCTGCTGGATTTTCCTGCCGTTGCCATCACACCATCAATCCTTGCTACTCTATTATTATACTACTGATAATAAGCTTCAGTTTTTCACTCTTATGCACTGAAAAAGAAACAACGTGTAACATGACAAACAACGCAAAGCTTCACACATATTGAAGATAAAGCAAACGGTGCTTGGTTGAACTGTCTTTTCCCACTTACTGCTTATGACTTTTGTACCACAAGACTGCAAATTGCTGCTTTGGGCAAAGATGACAATTCATACTGGCCAGACTTAGACATGGTTGGTTGTTGCCAGACTTTTTCACATCCTTAAGTTATAAACTTTGTTCTATTTTATGACACATTTTACCTTTCAACAGAAACATCATTCAAAGCAATATAAAAATATATATACAAGCTGAACATCTTTCCAGAATCTTATTGGTTTGTTTCCTTTATCTCTTTTTCTTTCCACCATATTTTGATGGACTACACGTCTTCAGCCTTCCCTTCTTGCTGAAACTCTCTGAGAATATTACTTAGAGGAAAGATGTGTCCTTTTTTTAGACCATTAAGAATTTAAAAAAAAAGTTGGAAGGAGGAAAGAGAGTAGATTGTCACAGGAAGACTAGAAATAATGGAAATGGAAAGAGAAGTAGAGGACAAGGGGTGCTGAGATCATGAATGGAAAGAGAGATTAGGAAGAAATCAAAGTAAAAAAATTGTTGGGAAGATTGGATTTCAATTGTCAGCTCAGATACAAACAGGCTTTGGGGCAAAGGCAACTCAACGGAATAAGAGAGATGGGAAAAGGGTAAAAGTGAGTTTTTCCACTGTGGGAAGAAAGGAAGGAATAGGACTAGGGAGAATATTTGCCATGTTGGAAACAGGGAGGCTGACTGAGGAGAGGAATGGACAAGGAGCTGGACCTTGAGTAAGAAACCTGAGATGGTGGAGGGACTGGGGAACACCCGGGGCAAGGGGAAAGGCTAAGAGTGCAATGGTGGGGGGCTGCACAGCAAAACTGATGGGCTGAGAAGAAGTATGGAGGTGAAAAGAGCAATATACTGACAATGTCAGCCAGAAGAGGGGGGATCAAGACTAGCTGACAAGGCAGCCATTGATGCCTGTTTAATTAATGCAAATTGCAGTCCTTCCCCTTCCACAGAGTGTATGTTTGGATATTTTGGATGCTGCTTTTTTTTTGTGCCAATGGTCTCCACTCGTCTTCTTTTATTTTTTTTAATGGGAGTTAAAATTAAGTTGTAATTTCACATAATTAATGAGAGAAAATAGATCCACAGTTTACAAGACACAATGTTTTCTAAAAATAGAAAGAATATAAATAAAGACTATCTCTCTTGCCTAGACATTGTTCTGTAATTCAGAGCTGGTTGCTCTGGTAACTTCCAAAGATACTTTTTCCTCCTGAACAGAGAAATGAGCTGACTTGTAAAGCCACGCAGGCAAATAGTTCAAGCAGATGGTGAGTGACCTCAGAAAACAGGAAAAGAGAAAGGATTACCAAAATTGTCCCATATTAGGGCTACAGCATCTGTCTTCCAAGGGGAATTTCTGAAGTTCTTCTTTTATGCAATCCACTTAACACTTTTCCTCCTAAGTCTGTTATTTAGGTCAGGGAGAAAAGGATCCTTCAATATCTTCTTGAAATGATCTCATCTCAAATGTCTGACACAATCACATTTTGATTTCCCTGCACAGTACAAACTATGGTTGTTTTCACATTTGTGAGGAGAGGAGAGGAGAGGA